>OX451735.1:994333950-994663950 GCA_948472305.1 Vicia faba
AGGGTTTGTATGCAAAAAATCAATCAACAAATAGTTTGACCTAATCAAAGACAAAAAATGCATGAAAATCAAACACAATGCACACTTGCACCCCTAGTGTTACAATCCACTTGTTGCCTTCAAAAATGGGCCACGGTATGCATGTTAAGTACTTTGGAAAAAGAAAAACAAAACAAAAGATCATAGTCCCTCGATGACGCTATCTTGGTTGCCTAAACAAAAATGATCAAGTCCTTTAAGAAAATTGCCAAAGATACTTGACACAATTGCTATCATGGTCTATACGATGACCCGTGCCTGTCCCGTTTAACATCCTAACACAAGGTTGTTCACCAAACACAATGGTGAAACAACACTGTTAAAAGGGTTAAAAACATAAGAAAGATCTTTGAGTAAAATAGGGTAGACAACTCTTAGTTACTTGATCAAAAGCTTACAAAAACATCCTTGCTATTTTCAAACACACTTCACAACACAATTCAAAACAAACTTTCAAAACATTGAAATATCTTTTCAAAAAGACACACACCTTTGTATATATTCAAACAAGAATCATTACAAAGGTTGCCTAGACAAGGCCTCTTTTTCAAAGCATTTTCAAAACCACACACAAAGCACCATTTCAAACACTTGAAAAGCAAAGGCAAGTGATCTAAACAAATAACTTAGAGACCATGGAAAACCATGGATGAAAAGGGTGCTAGCACCTTCCCTTTTCATAATCTACCCCCCGAACCCAAGAAAACATCTCATAGGTCTTTCCTGTGCTTTTTGACCTTTCCTTAGGATAAAATAAAAAGTCGGTGGCGACTCTTGCTAAACCGAAACATTTGCGAACACAAACGCAAAACCTCAAGTCAGTTCTCCCACCATATCACAGAACTGGCGACTCTGCTGGGGATCAATTTAAAAAGTGGAGTAACCTTAGGGTTTAGATCACCTTTTGCATGCCCATCTTGTTTGCTTTGATTGCTTTACATTTGGTTCTCTTGTTTGGGCTTGAAATCCTCTACCCGGATTTGGGAAACATTCATAGGTAAATAGCAATACGTTGTGGAAACTGTGCGGGGTATACCGACATGGTTGAAGCAATAGCTATATTAGTGCGACATATTTGTGAGTACCGGTAGCCTTTGAGTCAATCAAAGAGAATACCGGGCCGCTGAGTGATGTCATGAAGCACTAATGAACTCTTAGAACCTTACTTGACCATCTTGGCCTTTTTTAGGGGTAGTGAGATGACCGGCTTTGGTGCAGTCCGAAGTTGGTAGATACTCGATACTACACTCATTGAGGGTTGTTTTCTTGGAATATTTTGGTCGCCAGTTAAGTGGCTAAACCAAAACAATGAACATAGAAAATAATCCAGTGATATTGAGCTTCTTAGAACCCGGTTACTATTTATAGGACAGGTTGAGCCAACTAACTTCAAGAGGGTATTTATCTATGAAACCTCATGCAAGCCTGAAACTAGGATCTGGTGTGACTTGTTTGTACATATGTTTGTGCATACATCATAACATCATAAAGCATCATATGCATCCACTAACCATTTCAAGGGTTTGGATATTCATCTTTGTTCTTGTTTTGTAGGTCATGGAATCTCTTCGCAGGAAAACAATCCAGGTTAACCTTGTGAGAATCCCTCCTCAACTCAAGGAGCTTACTTCCAAGATTCCAGAGATCCAGAGAATTCTCTCTTCAGTGAAAGACATGGTAGACTTCTCAACTTGGTCAACTCCAACATTGAAGAAGACATGGTGAAAGTTCTCTTCCAGTTCTTTGACCCCCTACACCACTGTTTCACATTCCCTGATTACCAACTAGTACCTACTTTGGAGGAATTTTCTCAACTCTTGAGGATTCCTATTCTCCATCAACTACCCTACAACGATACGGAAAGAGAACCAAAGCCTGAAGATGTTGCTCAGACATTACACTTGCAACCATCTGATATCAAAGGTCATTGGGAAACCAGAAGTGGTGTCAATGGTTTCTTGGAAAAGTTTCTGTTTGAGAAGGCACAAGACTGCTGGAATTCTCTAGATCTACAAGCTTTTGAAGAGATTGTGGCACTCCTCATCTATGGGTTGGTCTTGTTCCCAAACCCTGACCAACTTATAGATGTGAATGCTGTCAAGATTTTCATATCTCGGAATCCTGTACCTACATTGCTTGGGGACATCCTACACTCATTTTACACACAAACAATGAGGAAAAGAGGTGTTCTCATGTGCTGTACTCCTCTTCTAGCAAGGTGGTTTATTTCTCACCTTCCCCAGTTAGTGTTGAAGAATGAGCAGGGTTTAAGGTGATCACAACGGTTGATGACCCTCACACATTCTGATGTTCATTGGTGTTCTCGGTCCAGAGAAAATGTCATCATCATTGATCGTTGTGGGGAATTCCCTAATGTCCCACTACTTGGCATTAGGGGAGGCATTACCTACAACCCCTGTTTAGCTCTGAGACAGTTTGGATATGCCCGGAGGGATGGCCCTCATGATATGCTGATTCCTAACCTAGTTTTCGACTTTGACAACGACGCACAAGGACTCCGACAAAGGTTTATCCGAGCTTGGAGGATGCCTAATAAAGTGGATAGTAAGACACTAGGGCACAAGAAATCAATCCCCCTTGATCCCTATCTCAAGTGGGTACGAACCCGCGCCCAGAATCTTATGATGCCATACCCTCACATTCTCCCCGTGATCAAAGAGCCTGTTGTGGAAAGAGTGGTTCCATACACCCTCTTACATCCAGACATGCCGACATCATTGGAAGAATTACAAAAGAGTTAGATCCAACTCAAGGAAGAACATAATACTTTTGAAGCCAACTTCTATGCCAGTGAGAAGAAGGTTTTGGAGCTTACCCTCCGACTTCATGAGGAGGAAACTCTCAACACTTACAACGCACCGAAAAGGATGCGCAATGTCTTTTTACATTAAGAATTTTGTAATGATTTGCCCATGGGGCATTTATGTACTAACAATTTTCTTCTTATTAATATGACGTGTGTTGTTTTTGTTTGCAACAAATTTGAATTTCTAAACCCTTGAATGCATTACATGAATAATATATCATTCATCATATGCATAAACAGGTCTTCACACCAGGTTTCCTTATCTCTCTACTGTTTATTTCAGCAAGATGGATTTGGAGCAGACGGTTAAGGATCTGCAAGCACAAAATTCGCAATTCCAGCAACTCTTCATGACCTTAGCAAAGGGTCAAGAGGATCTTAAAGCACTGTTGGAGAAGGAGAAAGAACCAGAAAGGAAGAAAAAGAAAAGAATTGGGGTAGCCACTATAGGAAGGAGATTTGAGCATCAGGATAGGAGAGTTCTAGAGTTCCCCTCGACGTATGACGAAGGGGTTGGTAAAGGAAAAAGCGCTGCAATGCCTTATGAATCTGAAGCTGAAGAGGAAGAAGAGTAAGAGGACGAAGATTACTCCGAACAACAATATCCCCCGGCGGATGATAAGTATAAAAATATTGAGGAGTGTTTGGAAGCCATGGAATTGCAAAGGGTACCTGGTTTAGATTTCGAAGAACTAGGATTGGTTGCTGGGATCGTCATTCCTCCCAAGTTCAAAGTACCTACATTTGCTAAGTATGACGGCTTGTCCTGTCCAAAGATGCATCTGAGATCCTACGTCATAAAGATCCAACCTCACTCATCTGATAAGGATCTTTGGGTCCATTTTTTCCAAGATAGTTTGTCCGGCACGCAATTAGACTGGTTCTATCAACTTGAGAGATCAGATGTTTATAACTGGGAAGATTTAGCTACTGCTTTCTATCGACAATACCAATACAATGCAGATTTAGCGCCTACTCGTACTCAACTACAGAGTATGGGTTTGGCCTCTAATGAGGGATTCAAGGAATATGCCCAGAAGTGGCGGGACTTGGCTGGAAGGGTGCAGCCACCATTGTCGGATAGAGAACTTGTTGATATGTTTTTGGGGACCCTGTCAGGTCCATTCTTCAATCACTTGATTGGGAGCTCATCTGCAGGGTTCACTGAATTAATCCTGACAGGTGAAAGGGTCGAAGCTGGCATTAAGAGTGGTAAAATTCAGAAGGATGCCTCCTCTTCCACTGCTATCAAGAAGACCTTCCCAGCCAAGAAGGAAGTTTCTGCTGTTCACACCTAGAGAAGTTAGGTCGAGTAGAGCGCCGGTCAACGGTGGGGGCTGTAATGATCCAAAAGATTGCGGCAGATCAACCTAGAAATGATCAACCAACAACCAACCAACAAAGAGGAGGAAGGCCCCCTAGGCAGTTCACCAAAATCAATATGACACCGGCTCAGGTCCTCCCTCACCTCTTGAAGCTGAACCTTACAACCTTGAAGGAGCCGCCACAAAATCTGAATACAACTTCTCCCTTTTACCATGCCAACGCTAAATGCGCCTACCATTCAGACAGCATAGGGCACGACACCAACAACTGTTGGCCCCTCAAAAATAGGATCCAAGATTTAATAGACGCCAAGGAGGTAGAATTTGATGTGCCCGAAAAGCCAAATGTGATTTCTGCCCCAATGCCGAAGCACGACCATAATGCCCATGCTATTCTGGAAGATCTTCATGTTACCACTGTTGATGACCTTTTGACTCCGTTACCTGTAATTAAAGTGAATTTGATGAGAGCCGGAATATTTCCAGGCTGTGGAAAAGACTGTTACTTCTATTTAAATATACGAGCTGACTGCCCAATGTTGAAATAAGGCATCCAACGCCTGATGGATACCCAAGAGATACTCTTTCAAAAGACTCCTGTTGATACCTTCACTCCTGTTACTCCTTCCACCTTTGTTACTCCGACCAATGACATTGCTATAATAACCATCTTCGACGATCTTCCCAAGACCTGCAAAAGGCCTGTCAAGATTACGCCTGATCCTAAGTTTGTGTCGTTGAAAATCACCATGCCGGGGCTTGTCCCGTATAAATCTAACAAGATGATACCATGGAACTATGGAGGAGAAATCTTCTATCATGGTATCAAACAGATTGAATCAGTCCAAGAGAATTCCGATGATGAAACCCCTGATATAGGGAATATTACGGGAACAAGCAAGATAACTCGCAGCGGAAGGATCTTCTCTCCGGAGATTGCTCCTCCACGAGCAGTCTTTGGACCCTCGAGAGTTTCTGTGTCTATCAAGCCATCTGTGTAAAGCCCGATAATTGAATAATTGGATACTCCTAAAGTTATACCCTCTGTTGATACTACCGATAAAGGTAAGGGGATACTAGAAGCGCCTGTCAGGACGAAGGCTCATACTGTGGTAATCCCCGAGACCACCCAAAAAGAGATGGAAGAAATCTTAAAGATAATCAAGAAGAGTGACTATGATGTTGTGGAGCTGCTAGGGCAGACCCCTTCCAAAATCTCCATGTTAGCTCTCCTACTCTGCTATGAGGCCCATGCTAAGGCCTTGATCAAATTTTTAAAGACGGCACACGTGCCTCAAGAAACTTCGGCTGACCAATTTCAAGAGTGCGTGGCTAGCCTTACTGCTGATAATGGTCTTGGTTTTTCCGATGCTGATTTGACCCCTAAGGGAAGGAAGCACAACGACGCGCTGCATGTCTCAGTAGAATGCAGGGGAACCACACTTGCCCATGTTCTGGTGGATACCGGTTCATCTTTGAATGTTCTCTCGAAAAAGGCGTTGGACAGATTGGACAGCGAGGGTTTGACCCTAAAGCCTAGTAACATTGTTGTTAGAGCCTTCGACGGTTCTAAGAGGATGGTTCACGGAGAAGTGGACATCCCAATCAAAGTGGGCACAGAAATTTTCAACGCTACCTTTTATGTGATGGACATCTGTCCTTCATATTCATGCTTGTTGGGAAGGCCATGGATCCACAACGCTGGGGCAATCACTTCTTCTCTACACCAGATGCTAAAGTACCCAGTTCAGGGAAAGATCATAACGGTTCACAGTGAGGAAGAGTACATGATAAGTCACCTCAACTCCTTCCGCTATGTGGAGTTAGATGGCGAGTTCATAGAAACGCCTTTCCAACATTTTGAAGAGGTTTCTCCTGAAGTTGCAGTTGCAAAGACAATGACTGATGTGCCTGTCGTTTCCAAGCCAGTGTCTAGGATGGCATCCCTCAAAGATGCGTAGGCCGTAATCAAAGAAGGAGGGAGTACGGTGTGGGGGAAACTACCTGAGTTTTCTCACAAGACAGACAAGTTCGGACTAGGTTTTACTGCTGCTGGCCAGAAAGTTGTGCGTCGCTCCAGGGCTAGAGAACTACCCTTAAAAATCACTCACCATGGAATTAATGCTTTAAAAGATGATGATGAAGAAGACAAATTTGAAGATTGGATCTTTCCAACCGTTGAAGGAGGATTAAGCAACTGGGAAGCGAAAGACTTTGTTCCCATCACTTTTATCAACCAATAATTCATCTTTGAACAATTTCCTATTTTGGTATGTAATAATTAAACAATTCGTACACTATTTTCACCTTATGCCTTACCCGGGGCATATAGGTCCACTTGTAAGGGTTTGATTTCTTCATTATCATATGCCATGTTTAATGAATCATTGGACGTTTTCATCTATAAACTGTTGTGTTCATTTTCTTTCCTTTTACATTTTGTTTTGTTTAAAGGATGGCTATCCCTTACACACACCCACACTCATAAATGCAGGTACCCATCCACTCCGGATTCCATGGGTAACTATTTTGCTTTAGCTTTCGATGACTCTGAATATTTGGTCAATCATGCCGAGTACGAAGGTGACGAAGACTATGAAGTGCCTGAAGAGTTAGCTAGACTTTTGCAACAAGAAGAAAGGGCTATTCTGCCCCATGAAGAGTTGCTAGAAACCATCAATCTGGGAACAGAGGAAGACAGGAAAGAGGTAAAAGTGGGTGCCAACCTGGAGCCAATTGTCAAAGAACGTCTAGTTCAGCTGTTGAACGAATATGTTGAGATCTTTGCCTGGTCCTATAAAGACATGCCGGGACTAGATACAGACATCGTGGTTCACCGTCTCCCTACAAGAGAAGACTGTCCACCGATCAAACAAAAAGTCCACCGGATGAGGTCCGACATGTCTGAAAATATCAAAGCTGAGGTAATGAAGCAATTCAATGCTGGCTTTCTGGCTGTTACTTCCTATCCATAATGGGTTGCTAACATAGTGCGTGTGCCTAAGAAAGACGGCAAAGTCAGAATGTGTGTAGACTACATAGATTTGAATAGGGCTAGCCCTAAGGATGATTTTCCTCTGCCACACATTGACATCCTGGTTGACAACACAACTCAACACAAGGTATTTTCCTTCATGGATGGATTCTCGGGATACAACCAGATTAAAATGGCCCCCGAAGACATGGAGAAGACTAATTTTGTCACGCAGTGGGGTACCTTCTGCTATAAGGTGATGCCATTCGGACTGAAGAATGCCGGGGCAACCTATCAACGCGCCATGGTAGCTTTATTTCATGACATGATACATCATGAGATCGAAGTCTACGTAGACGACATGATAGCCCATTCACAGACAGAAGAAGAACACCTTGATCATCTGCAAAAGCTGTTTGTCAGATTGAAGGAGTATAAGCTCAGACTGAATCCGAGCAAGTGCACTTTTGGAGTTAGGTCTGGTAAACTTTTGGGATTTATCGTCAGCAACAAAGGCATTGAGGTTGATCCTGCCAAAGTCAAGGCTATACAAGAAATGCCTACCCCCTGCGCTGAAAAGGAGGTTAGAGGTTTCTTGGGACGCTTAAACTATATTGCAAGGTTCATCTCTCACCTAACATCTACTTGTGAGCCAATCTTCAAGCTGTTGAAGAAAGATCAGGTGGTTGAATGGAACAATGATTGTCAAGTTTCTTTTGATAAGATCAAGGAGTATTTGCTGGATCCTCCTATCTTGATGCCGCCCGTCGAAGGAAGGCCTTTAATCATGTATCTGACTGTCTTAGATAATTCAATGGGGTGCGTACTGGGCCAACATGACGAGTCTAGCCGAAAAGAGCATGCCATTTATTACCTTAGCAAAAAGTTTACCGACTGTGAGACTCGCTACTCATTGCTCGAGAAAACTTGCTGCGCTTTGGTATGGGCTGCTCGTCGGCTAAGGCAGTATATGTTGACATATACCACCTTGTTGATTTCCAAGATGGATCCGATTAAGTACATCTTCAAGAAGCCTGCTTTATCCGGAAGGATCGCTAGATGGCAAATGATCCTGACTGAATATGATATTCAGTACACTACCCCCAAAAAGCTATAAAGGGGAGTGTACTAGCTGACCATCTAGCTCATCAAGCCGTCAAAGATTACCAATCTATGAGATTCGACTTCCCTGACGAGGACATCATGACATTAGAGAACATTGAAGATAACGGACCGTATGACGAACCTGAACAAGGATCCCGATGGACCCTGTACTTTGATGGTGCTTCAAATGCACTTGGCAACGGTATCGGTGCGGTACTTACATCTCCGGAAGGTTGCCATACGCCCTTCACCGCTAGACTTTGCTTCAGTTGCACCAACAACATGGCTGAATATGAAGCTTGTATCTTTGGTTTCAAGGCTGCTATAGACTTGGGAATCAAACATTTGGTCGTATTTGGGGACTCGGCTTTGGTTATCAGTCAAATCAAAGGAGAGTGGGACACCAAACATCCTAATCTTATCCCATACAAAGAACATGTCCTGACATTGTTGCCTCATTTCGAGCAGATTACCTTTGAGCACTTCCCGCGAGAAGAAAACCAGCTAGCAGATGCTCTGGCTACAATGTCTTCCATGTTTAAACTCAACTGGGATAATGGGGCTCCCCAAATCACCATTGAGCGAATGGACGAACCCGCGCACTGTCATGAGATTAATACCGAAGAAGTAGTGGAACAACCCTGGTTTCATGAAATCAAAAGGTATCTCCAGACTCGAGAATACCCTGAAGGAGCTCCCGTCAATGACAAAAAGTTCTCAAGGAGATTTGCTGCCAAGTTCCTCCTGAGAAATGGTATCCTTTATAAGCGCAACCATGATTGTGTTCTACTTCGTTGTGTAGACAAGGTTGAAGCAGAGTTGATCATGACCGAAGTACACAGTGGCACCTTTGGCACCCACTTGAGCGGACATACGATGGCTAAGAAGATTCTAAGGGCAGGCTATTACTGGTCTACCATGGAAACTGATTGTCATCAACATTCTCGTACTTGTCACAAATGCCAAGTCTATGCTGACAAGGTACATATTCCTCCTGTTCCTCTCAACGTTCTAACAGCTCCTCGACCATTCGCGATGTGGGGCATTGACATGATTGGAGAGATCAAGCCTACGACATCCAATGGACATCGCTTCATCTTGGTCGCTATTGATTACTTTACTAAGTGGGTCGAAGCAGCTTCCTACGCCTCCGTTACAAAGAATGTGGTTGCCCGCTTTATCAAGCAAAATCTCATATGCCGGTATGGTATCCCCGACAGGATCATCACGGACAACGGTACAAATCTGAATAACACTGTGATCACCGCTCTGTTTGAGCAGTTCAAGATTCAACATCACAATTCATCTCCCTATCGGCCAAAGATGAACGGTGCTGTTGAAGCCGCGAACAAAAATATCAAGAAGATCATTCAAAAGATGACAGTCACCTACAAGGACTGACATGAGATGTTACCGTTTGCTCTGCATGGATATCGTACCACGGCGCGTACTTCAACAAGGGCAACCCCCTTTTCTTTGGTATATGGCATGGAAGCTGTTTTGCCTATGGAAGTTCAGATTCCTTCCTTAAGGATTATGAAGGATGTTGGTTTAAGTGAAGACGATTGGATTCAGACCCGACTTGATCAACTTAATTTGATCGACGAAAAGCGACTTACTGCGGTTTGTCATGGTCAGACGTATCAAAAACGGATGATCAAGGCTTTTAACAAGAAAGTCAGGCGTCAGGTATATCAAGTTGGAGATCTTGTAATCAAGCGGATCATCTTTCCGCAAAGTGATCCCAGGGGCAAGTGGACTCCTACTTACGAAGGACCATTTGTGATCAAGAACATCTTTTCTGGTGGGGCAATGATTCTGACCACCATGGACGGCGACGACTTGCCGCGCCCTGGGAATGCAGACATAGTCAAAAGATACTACGCATAAAACGACCCGGCAAGTTGAAAACCCGAAAGGGCGACTTGGGCAAAAATGGGCATCCCGGTGAATCAAAAACCCGAAAGGGCGGTTCAAGCAAAAATTAGGGATAAATAAAAAAATCTGTACACCCGGCAAGTTGAAAACCCAAAAGGGTGACTTGGGCAAAAAAGGGTTTCCCGGTGGATCGAAAACCCGAAAGGGCGGTCCAGGCAAAAGTTAGGGAATTAAAGCGCATGACTATGTCTCGTCTTATCACTTTAAGGGCAATCTCTTCACAACCAAGCTCCAAGCTTCTGATCAATCCAATCACCTGCGGACGAAGTAACGAATGGACAAGATACTCAGAGTTGTGAAGGCTATAGCAGAATGGGAACCCCATGGAATTGTTACACATAGCCATCTTTCTTCTGTATAAAATTTTTCTCAATTTTGCGACAACATTCTCTTACTAGGATGTCTGTCTCCTTTGTACAAAAATACTTACAAAAGTTAATACAAGAATACTTCACAGTGCAGAAATTTGTTTGCCTTTCTTTTCTTTTTACACTTATGTTTTATTTGAAAACATCCAATGGTTTGTTAAATAGGCATATGCATTTGAATATAATCATTGCTTACAAATAAAACGAAAAGAGAAAGGATAATTACTGGTAGGTCGAAAGTATAGGAAAACGTCTTTAGGCTATTCCATAGGAAATCCACCTACCGTGTGACCTACGGATCCTCAACAAAGCTAAAACCTTGGAGTATATATCCCTAGCGGAGTTAAGTTTCAAGATGCCCATCAGAGTTAAGTCTTCAGGCTTCCGATCCCCAGTGGAGCCCGAAAACCTTGGAATATATATCCCCAGCGGAGCTAGAATACTCTAAACTTTCTTCCCCAATGGAGTCAAATTTCTAACAATCAATCCCCAGCGGAGCTCTCCTCAAAACAAGAATTCCCCAGTAGATTGGCATACAACCCAAACTCCCGACTTTCCCCAGCAAGTTATCTTAAAAAGTCTGAGAATCAACCAGATAACAGTTAACTTTTTGTCTTATTCCCAACTAGGAATCCCCAGTAGATTGGCATACAACCCAAGCTCATAATCTCCCAAGTTGATTAAAGCATTCTCCCCACAGAGTTATTTCCCAGCAGAACGAAGATTCTTGTTCTCTTTTCTCTAGTTGAAGCCTCCCAGGTTTTAAATTCCCTAGTAGAGATCGTCAGAGTTTTCCTCATTTCCCAGGAAAGTCATGAAGGATTCTCAATTCCCCGCAGAAATTGTCAAAGCTCCTGTTAATACCTGGCAGTAATCTAAAGGATTTCTCAGATTTCGAATCCCCAGTAGCAGTCGAGGATTTATTTTCCCCGACAGCGGTCAAAGATTTTATTATCTCCAGCTATCCAGGATTTATCTTCCTCAGCAAGATAGCTCATTAGGTCACATGCGCATACATTGCATTCATATATCATAAACATTGATAAAACACGTTCTATTGCATCATACATATTATGCAACATAACTTTGTGTTTCAGCTAACGTTTTACCCTCTTCAGGATGAGATTAAAAGCTATCTTTAACCAATATTCAAAGGATTCAGATACAGTCTAGATACGCTCCAAATACGGTAGCCATGCTGATCACTCATGCTGGTGTTCCCTAACTTGGAAACGCTCGCCACGACAGCTGTACCCTTGTTATTACAGATTCAGATACAGTCCAGATACGCTCCAAATACGGTAGCCATGCTGATCACTCATGATGATGTTCCTTAACTTGGAAACGCTCGCCACGGCAGCTGTACCCTTGTTATTATAGATTCAGATACAGTCCAGATACACTCCAAATATGGTAGCCATGCTGATCACTCATGTTGATGTTCCTTAACTTGGAAACGCTCGCCACGGCAGTTGTACCCTTGTTATTATAGATTCAGATACAGTCCAGATACGCTCCAAATACGGTAGCCATGCTGATCACTCATGCTGATGTTCCTTAACTTGGAAACGCTCGCCACGACAGCTGTACCCTTGTTATTACAGATTCAGATACAGTCCAGATACGCTCCAAATACGGTAGCCATGTTGATCACTCATGCTGATGTTCCTTAAATTGGAAACGCTCGCCACGACAGCTGTACCCTTATTATTACAGATTCATATACAGTCCAGATACACTCCAAATACGGTAGCCATGCTGATCACTCATGCTGATGTTCCTTAACTTGGAAACGCTCGCCATGGCAGCTGTACCCTTGTTATTACAGATTCAGATACAGTCCAGATACACTCCAAATATGGTAGCCATGCTGATCACTCATGCTGATGTTCCTTAACTTGGAAACGCTCGCCACGACAGCTGTACCCTTGTTATTACAGATTCAGATACAGTCCAGATACGCTCCAAATACGGTAGCCATGCTGATCACTCATGCTGATGTTCCTTAGCTTGGAAACGCTTGCCACAACGGCTATAACCTTGCTCTTTCGGATCCAGTTACAAGCTTGAATACGCTCTAGATGCGGTAGCTATACCCTCGCTCGTACAGATTCAATTCCCAGATCAACTTCAGATAAGGTCCAGACACGGATACCACTCTGACACTCATATTTTCTGACCTACGACATACGGTTCAACAGACATTCTTGGATGACATCTTTAAGCCCGTCTCCGACAAGATTCTATCACATCTCCAAATGGCATCTTTAAGCCCATTCCCTCATTTACATTTTGACGAGTGCAAATTTACGGGCACTCTAGTGTCCAATCATCTTTTACCTTCGAGTCACGAAAGACAAGCTTGCCAATCTAACTCTTCAGGTCCAAGAAGATTTAACAGGGGCAACTGTTGTACCCCAAAATTTGCCCTCTCATTTTATCAACATTTCTCATCACAAGACTCTTTGAACTCCAGACAGGATTAGGGTTTTGCACTACTGAAGACATCTCCTTGCATTGATGACCTAAATTAGGGTTTGAGTTTGCACAAGGATTTTTGGACTTCTAATGCTCAAAGTGACTTTCATACTTCATGTTGGCCTCATAAGTTTTTCCATACCAAGTTTCAAGCCTTGAATCCAATTTTTGCTCAGTCAATTGGACAGTTGACCTAGAAATCAACTGTATTGGGGAAAAAGTCAACTGTGGCCAATTTACAGTCAAACCTCATGAATTTTGACCCACATCAACATTATGAACTCATATGAACCATTTTATCAAGTTTGGATCACAACTCCACAAGAAATTTGATCAGATCACCAAAAGGGCAAAATGGTCATTTTTATGGTTTTGACTGTACAAAGGCAATTTCTGACTTTTTAACCTAGCCAATGGAAACTTAGGCTCAACCATGGACTCAAGGACTCAAGGGAATCATCTTGACCTATTCAACAAGTTCAAAAGATCTCAAATGCATGGGATTGACAAATGAATTTTTCAGTCAACTGATCAAAATTTGACTGTACACTGAAAAGTCAAACTTTGACTTTTTGGTCAAAATCAAGTGCCAAGGGTCATTTTTCATCAAGATGTGTCAAATTATAAAACTTGTTCATCAAGAAACCCAAAATTACAAATTAGGGTTTGAAATTGAAAAAATTTCATAACTTAGAATTTTTCTAAGTTATGAAATTTTCTTAATTTTTCCTAACTTTGTCCCACATTTTCACCAAGATGCATTTGGATTCAAACAAAACTTATAACATTAAAGTTGTAGTCGTCCATAAAGTCTACAACTTTTATTCACAAAGTTTTCTCAAAGGAAGCTTGGATATCAAGTTATGATTTTTGAACAAGGGTCCCTAAAACTTTTAACTTAGAGAAATTTTGCCCTAATTTAGGCAGGATTTTGACCCCTCTTCTTGGCCATTTTTAACATAGTTCCACTTGGAATCTCAAGTTGCATTTCAGATATGGATTATAGTACATGTTTCAAGCTTTCCAAATTGTCCAAGAACTCCTCAAACACATTTGTGGTTAGGGAGAATCGAATGCTTGAAATTAGACAAAACTCACTTTGTAACCATGGCCAATACATGTTCATACAAGTTGCAAAATCTGACCAAACTAGCTTTGTACTTGATTACAGGTATCTAAACCAATTTACACTCAAAAATTGAATGCAAATACATTGGACATTGGTGTTATTCTGATCATTCGAGCTTGGCACAATGAATAATTCCATTTTGGGCATAAAGGTAGCACTTCCATTTACAAAAAACATGCTTTATGTCAACATTGTATTTCTTGAGCCTTGGACTTCTTTCTTTGCAGCAAACAAGTTCCACAAACTCAGGCAAAGGTACAAGGAACTTGTGCATGCTTGGAGATAGCCTGTACATGCCTACCTCATTTCACTTCACACTTTTCTTTCAAAACAAGTCAACTAGCCAAAAGGACATAACTCACATATCTGATAAAATCAACTTAAGCCAACATTTTGAAACAAGTTTTACACATCCTTGTAAGCCAGAAACACGAGCCAATCTTCCCTCAAACACCCTTGAACACCAAAACACCAAAAACTTACAAAACAGGGCAGTTGCTACAACTTGAGTGCCATAGTTCATTTTGCTCGTGCGTTTTGCTCCTTTCCACTTCAAACACCTTCCATTCAACTCACTCAAGCTATCCCAAACCTCCATTGCAAACTGTAACTCCATTTACAGTGTTCACCATTTTTGTTTGGAAGCTTTGCAGGTTGAGTTCTGTAGAAAGATTCAGGCCACTTCAAAACAAACTAAGCATTGGGAAAGGTCCAGGGAACATCAAGCAAGCTCAAAAGAACCTCAGGCCTCATTGAAAGTTGCTGCATTGCCATACTCGTGTCCAACTGAAACAGGTTTTTCATCAACTTCTATCTCTATATTTAGGAACATTTAGCCTTAGGTTTATGAATGAAAGATGTAGTACTCATTGCCCTGAAACCATACATATGCTCAGTTTTCATTTATATTAAGCATGCTAAGAGAATTTCATCCATGATCTTTATGAAAAAACTAGGTTAGAAATTAGGGCCAGAGAAATTCTCTCTGGTCTTTTAGAGTTAGATTAAGTTTTTTATATGGTTAGAATTGTGGTTTGATGCTCTACAAGTTTCATGTTTTGAGTTTTGTCAAAAGATCACAAATACATGAGATACGGGTTTGTATACAACAGGCGCACGTTTTCAAAAGTCTGGAGGAAGAAGATGAAGCTGATGGGCTGGGCTTGGCTTTTTGCTTCTAACACCTTCTTTTTCAGTTTCACACCCCCTGGCCCAATTTCTTGTATTTTTGTTATTTTTGCATTTTAATTTCATTTCTGACTTTTATATTTTATTTTCAAACATAAAAAATACTTAAAAATATTTTCACATTTTTTTTTACATTTATTAGGCATTTTATTCTTTTCTTTTTAACATTAAAACATTATATATATATACTTTTATATTATTTGTTTGATTTTAAAAATAATGTAAATAAAACTTTTATTTTTATTTCTTATTTTTAATTACATTGAAAATATTTTCTTGAATATATTTTATTTTTGTAAATATTTTATTTTTATTTTATACATATTTAATATATATATATATATATATATATATATATATATATATATATATATATATATATATATATATATATATATATATATATATATACTTTTATTTTATTAAATAAATAGAACAAAATATAAAAATATTACCTTTTTATTTTTTATACTAAAAAATACCTTTTCTTCAATATATTTCATTTTTGTACATATTAATATATTTTTGTATATAAATAATATGTGACATTTATCTTCTTAAAAGAAATTAGGGTTTACCCTAAAAATAATTAAAATTATTTCTTTTTTTATTTCTTTGTATTTCTTTTATATTGAAAATATTTTTACATACATGAAAACTTCTTGTGCATAATACTTTTTTTTTCTAATATTTATTTATCTTGTTTATTTAAATATTGTACATTTAAATATTGATTGCATTTGAAATTCAATTTGGTTGTAATAACTTAGGGTTTATACTTCTTGCAAATTATCCCCTATTCAAAACTTGTACCCCCTTCCTATATCAAAGTTGTAATAACTTAGATTTATTTTTACGCACTTAAACGCTTTCAATTATACCATGATTAGAGAATTAGGGTTTGTATGCAAAAAATCAATCAACAAATAGTTTGACCTAATCAAAGACAAAAAATGCATGAAAATCAAACACAATGCACACTTGCACCCCTAGGGTTACAATCCACTTGTTGCCTTAAAAAATGGGCCATGGTATGCATGTTAAGTACTTTGGCAAAACAAAAACAAAACAAAAGATCATAGTCCCTCGATGACGCTATCTTGGTTGCCTAAACAAAAATGATCAAGTCCCTTAAGAAAACTGCCAAAGATACTTGACACAATTGCTATCATGGTCTATACGATGACCCGTGCCTGTCCCGTTTAACATCCTAACACAAGGTTGTTCACCAAATACAATGGTGAAACAACAATGTTAAAAGGGTTAAAAACATAAGAAAGATCTTTGAGTAAAATAGGATAGACAACTCTTAGTTACTTGATCAAAAGCTTGCAAAAACATCCTTGCTATTTTCAAACACACTTCACAACACAATTCAAAAAAAACTTTCAAAATATTGAAATATCTTTTCAAAAATACACACACCTTTGTATATATTCAAACAAGAATCATTATAAAGGTTGCCTAGACAAGGCCACTTTTTCAAAGCATTTTCAAAACCACATACAAAGCACCATTTCAAACAATTGAAAAGCAAAGGCAAGTGATCTAAACAAATAACTAAGAGCCCATGGAAAACCATGGATGAAAAGGGTTCTAGCACCTTCCCTTTTTATAATTTACCCCCCGAACCCAAGAAAACATCTCAAAGGTCTTTCCTGTGCTTTTTGACCTTTCCTTAGGATAAAATAAAAAAGTCCGTGGCGACTCTTGCTAAACCGAAACATTTGCGAACACAAACCCAAAACCTCAAGTCAGTTCTCCCACCGTATCACAAATGCCATTTTGATTAAGTAGATTTTTGCACAAAATTTGTTCTTGAGCCTTGCAATTGTTTTCTTCTGATCATACATGTCCTATAACTCAAGAGAAGTTGATCTAAACACTTACAATCACCCATCCCATGCCTGTACTACACATTGAAACTTGTTTTCCCAATTTTCTTGAAAATCAAGTAACATAGCAATCAGCTTATAACTTGTACTTCTGACTCTCCCAAGAACTCAAGCCTTTTGCTTATACATACACAAGTATTTTGTCACAAATCCAACGCATGCTTGAGCCCTGAAAACACCAAGAACTCAGACTTGCATCTCATACCTCCATTTTCACATAACCTGACCAAAAGTTTGAAACTCATAACTCCCTCGTGCGTTTTCAAGCCTCTTTGTTACTAAAGCTTCTAAACATCATTTAGAAGTTATCCCTTACCCTGTCACAGTTCTGTAACACCATCTTCCTCCATTTCCAAGTTCAAAAATAGAGCACTGCAAGTGGACTTCTCCAGTCCATTTCAGCCACTCTCCAACCTAGCTAATCATTGCATTAGCTTCCTGGGACTTCAGTGGAGCTATACTGATCATCACAACACCTTGAGGAGTGCTCATTTGCAGAACACGATTTCCAATTTCGAGGTAAGTTATCTCAACTTTGAACTCTTTATACAAGCATCATTAATGGTTTATTTGTGAATGAAAAATGTAGATATCATTGCTCTAAAGTTAACCATGTCCAAAGTTTTCATTTATATTGTTCGAGCTTAGAGAATTTTAAGATTGAAGTTTCTGAAATTTTTAGGGTTCAGATTAGGGCCATTAAAATTCATGCTTGTCTTTGATCTATAATTTTATTGCTTTGCATTTCTGAAATCGTGAGGAAATTTCCCACAAGATTCATGTTTACATTTTTGCAAATGGATGAGAGATGAACAAGATGCAGGTACTCTGGCTGGGTGTGAGGTTGAAGATGAAGTTCAGGCCATGGACTTGATTTCTATCATATATTTATTGTTTTGTTTATATGAACAAATGTATAGCCACCCCAGTGGTAAAGCGCGCGCCTGTTAACTTATGGGACCTCGGTTTGAGCCTCAGTGGTACCCTTTTGCTTGTTTTTCTCACATTTTCTCATATTTTTGTCACTTGTTTGCACCACTGGGCTCCTTTTGTTGGGCCCATTATTTTTTGCTTATTTTTGCCTCCCCTGCTGACTATTCACACCCCTGGCCCATTTCATTTTCTTTTTCTCATTTTTATTTTATTTGTTTTCTTAAATATTTTATTTAATCAGAAAAATATATAAAAACTTAGATTTATATTTTATATAGTTTATTTATTTTTTTACAATAAAAAAATTATTTTTATATAATCATACTTTAATTATTTCAGTAATTAATTTGTAATTTAATTAGAAACTAGTTTTTTTTAGTTATTTTCTTTTACACAATTAAAATATATTATTTTAAAAATATAAAAAGACCAAAAATATTTTATAATACTATAAATTATTTTTAAGACAAAAATACCAAAAATATTATTCTTACAAACTTAATTTCTTTTTTAATCAATTAATAGATTACGGTTTTATTTAAATTTTTTTCCTAGTAAATTTAGGTTTACTTTTTACTAATTTAATTAATTATTTTTCTTTTAGTTAATTAGGTTAAAACAAAAACCCTTTTCCCTAAAAAATCCAAACAAAAGTCCATTTTCTTTCCATTTTACATTCTTGTATATTTATTCATTTTTGTACATTATTTATCCAAATTCAATATGGTTGTAATAGATAATTAGGTTTATTTTCTAGCAATCCCAATTTGTAATTTGTACACCCCCTCCCATAAGTATTGTAATAGCGTAGTAATTTTAAATTCCACAATTTATCGCTTTATACAAATGCTAGTAATTAGGGTTTGAATGGAAAGACTAAAAACAATCAAGTAGCAAGCTCTAATCAAAGACTAAATAAAGCATGAAAATCAACACGCTTGCGCACAAGCACCCCTATGGTAAAATCCACTTGGTTGCCTTACAAAATGACCATGTTACGCGTGTGAGGTATCTTAGCAAAAACAAACGAACACAAGATCATAGTCCCTCGATGACGCTATCAAAGTTGCCTTTCAAATTGATCTTAGTCCCTAGAGAAAGATACTAAGATGCCTTGCAACATTACTAATCATGGTTATACGATGACCCACGCCCGTCCCTTTTACATTCAAAGATAGGGTTATATACCAAATCAATGGTAAGATAACAATGTCAAAGGAAAAAGGAAATGAACATGAAAGACTTTTGAGTAGGTAGAATGTTCCTAGTTACTTGCTCAATTCCAAAACCAAAACATCCTTGCTATTTGAAAAACAAACACCAACACTTTCAAAAACATCTTTCAAACTTGAAAACATTTTCAAAAGATTAACACTTTGTATACATTCTTACGAACGAGAATTATTACAAAGTTTTCCTATACAAAGGCCTCTTTTCAAAAATACATTCAAAACCACACAAAACACATTTTCAAACAAAAGAAAGTGATCTAGCAAGTAACTAAGAGCCCATGGAAAACCATGGGTGAAAAGGGTGCTAAAACCTTCCCTTTTCATAATCTACCCCCCGAACTCAAGAAATAATCTCAAAGGTCTTTCCAGTGATTTTTCACCTTTCCTTTTGGATAAAATAAAAGTCGGTGGCGACTCTTGCTAACTGTAACACCCCAATTCTACCCCTCGTAATTAATAATAAAATCAGAGTTTCAAAATTTCATCCAAACATAAATTGAGGTATCACATATTCGTGTTTTCATCACTTTGCATTATAATGCACATCACAAAAATCAAAAGTCGGATATACCGATTCATAACATAAATCATCATATAAACATATAACTAATCACAGCACAGCGGATGTGTTCACAAAATGTATGTATCATCATGTTATCATCAATACATAAAGTCATAAGATAGTATACATAAACTATCCTATCAAAATAATAACGTCGCCCAAATCCCGAGTGTTACTACTATCAGAGCAGAGCGACTCAAAATAAAGAGACTCGAGCTAATCCTCATCATCCTCGCGGATCACCTGCACGTTACCAATATAAAGGCAACGGCGAAACAAGTAAAGGGTGAGATACTCCAAAACATATAATTAAAGGCATGATAAAATATGTAAATGGTTTTGGAATCATAAATGATATAGATTAATAAGAATATGTCAACAATTATCAAATCTCACATACTTTAAAGTCATCATTTAGTGTATAAGATCAACACTTTAATATCATCACATAATCACCATAATCATGTCAAAACAAGACATAAACTCCATCGCCATAAACTCATATCGTCGCTTTACCGTCATGGTATATCCATCACATAATTTTTTATGAAATTATCACATCATAATCACTTTATATTCAACACAAAATCATCACAAAATAAAGTATCATATAACATCGCAATTCATTGTAAGTCATCAAATAAAACTCAACGCCAAAAGACTCAAAATAAACATAACCGACTCCATGAGACACGACTATGTTATGCATGTGGTACCCGTCGCTTTTGTCCATAATTAGGGACATTCGGCATAAAAGCCCATCGTCGCTTTGGCATAAAAGCCCTCGTCGCTTGGCATAAAAGCCCTCGTCGCCAATGCAATGTATGTGACTCGACAACACGACATCACAAACACGACACAACAAAACATCATCATCGCACATCAAAATTTGGTATAAAACCCACGTCGCCATATTTATCCACATCAAGATAAACATATCATCGCATTGCATATCATCAAGTACTCATTATAAATAAACCGTCGCAAACATCATATTTAATCACACCACTTCATAATCAAATAATTCACTAAATTTCAAACACGGAAAAATAGTCAAACATCAATAATCGTCGCGAAAGTCATTCATAATAATCGGCACCAATCATAATCATTAACGTTGAAATCGGATTGTCCATACGCGACTTAAACCGACTAAAACGCAACCCGGTTCAACTTAACCGTAAATTGACTTATTTCGGGTCGCTCCGTTAAAAACTCGCAATCTCGAAAAACTAACTTTACCACGACGTTCTACACGTCAAAATTAGCTAGCACGTCTATTTTCGTTAAATTCGGAACAACTTACTTCGTCGCCGAAATTGCCGAAATCGGGAAATTGGAACATAATCGGGTTCCAAATTAAATCGGCTAACTTAAGTCATATTTATATTTAATTATTATAAATATTTAATATATTAATTTAAGAAAATAAAAACAAAACATAATTTAAATAATTTCTAAACTTAGTATAGTAATTATACTGCTATTATTTTTTCTAAGTTCATTAAAAGAACATACTGCTAGTAACTTCTAAAATCCATTTTAATAAATATGGCTACTTGTTTCTAACTTCATTTTATCACAGCTAAATTCCATTTTAATGAATATGTCTACTTGTTTCTAACTTCATTTAGTACACCAAACATCACCAAACACTTCACTAAAATACATAACAATCAAATTCACCTATAAACATAAACACTTTCTCCAATAATCACTTATTAAAATAAGCTCTTAAAGCTACCTAATTCCTCATAATCATATAGAAAATTTCACTAGCTTTCCAACGCATCAAACGGCGCCTAAATCGGAGTTACGGTTCAAAAGTTATGGCCGAAACGATTTTTGGGAAATGCCAAGTCAGAGCTTCAACACGGGCACCCGTGTGCTGCAACACGGCCCGTGTTGTGAAGCCTGCGCGAAAATCTCATTCTTTTGAGTTTTTATCATTCCACTACCATGGTTTTCTTTCCCATTTCAATACTCTTAATTTCTACAAGCTAGCACCTAATACACCCACAAACCATACTCCTAATCCAACTTCTCTAAACCATTCTAACAATCAACCAACAAAACCCTATAAAATTAACTATCCATTTTACCCCCAAATCCAAAATATATTTACCAAAACCTAACAATATGAGATGGAGAATCAAACCCCTTACCTTAAATGTTTGAATGATTCTTGATGATTCAACCAACCCAAAATCCAAGCTTTGTGTTCTTGCTCTTCTCTTCCTCCAAGACTCTCTCTAGTTCTCTCTAAGTGTGTTTTTGGTGTTATGTCATAAAACAAGGAAAATGGTGGGTTATGTTTGTTTAGAAGCAAGACATAAGCTAGCAAAATACCCAAAAAGCCCTTCTTGATATATCACCACTAATTAACACTAAATAATATTATTAACCCACATAATTAAAATAACTCCGAATAATTAAATATCGGTCCGAATAATATTTTACCGAACCGAACGAAATAAAAACCGGACCGAACAAAATAATTACCGGTTCCTCAAAATAAATACCGGACCGAATAAAATATTTACCGGTCCGAATAAAATGTCGCCGAATATATTAACAGATATAACGGTTAATTTAAATATTCTCGTCGCAAAAATAAACGTCAAACGGTAATTCGAAATATTAATATAATATAATATTAAATAAAACGGGGCGTTACAACTCTCCCCCACTTATAAAGTTTCGTCCTCGAAAT
This sequence comes from Vicia faba, assembly GCA_948472305.1. Taxonomy (NCBI): domain Eukaryota; kingdom Viridiplantae; phylum Streptophyta; class Magnoliopsida; order Fabales; family Fabaceae; genus Vicia; species Vicia faba. Next base: position 994,356,656 of record OX451735.1, read on the forward strand.
TACCTGAATCGAAAAGCTCGGGATAGGAATCTCGCATCTTGCTTTCTAACTCCCACGCCGCACTTTCACCAGCTGCTCCTATCCAAACAACTTTAACCAAGGAGATCTCTTTGCCACGAAGAGACTTCATCTCACGATCTTCGATCCTTAATGGCATCGTCTCCACCGTAAGATTGTCTCGCACTTGGATATCATCCATCTCAATCACATGTGAAGGATCCGGAACATACTTCCGAAGTTGCGACACATGGAACACATCATGCAAGTTCGAAAGATTTGGCGGTAACGCCACTCTATAAGCCACTTTTCCCACTTTACTAGTAATTTGGTAAGGACCAATAAAGCGAGGAGTTAGCTTCTTCGACTTCAATGCTCGACCAACGCCGGTTGTAGGAGTAACTCGCAAAAACACATGATCACCATCTTGAAATTCCAAGTCTTTTCTCCTTTTATCATGATAACTCTTTTGTCGACTTTGAGAAATTCTCATCTTTTCTCTAATCATCTTCACCGTCTCAGTAGTCTCTCTAACCAATTCTGGTCCAAGCACCACACTTTCACCCGACTCATGCCAACACAAAGGAGTCCTACACCTCCGACCATACAAAGCCTCGAACGGTGCCATTCCAATACTAGCATGAAAACTATTGTTATAAGTAAAATCAATCAAAGGAAGATATGTATCCCATGAACCACCATGTTCAAGAATACAAGCACGTAACAAGTCTTCCAACGATTGAATCGTCCTTTCCGTCTGACCATCAGTTTGAGGATGATAAGCCGAACTCAACCTCAACTTTGAACCCAAAGCCTCTTGCAAGCTCTTCCAAAATTCAGAAGTAAATCTCGGATCTCTATCCGAAATAATACACAAAGGAATACCATGTAATCTCACAATCACATGCGTATAAATTTTCGCCAACTTCGATACGGGATAAGTGATGTTAATAGGAATAAAGTGAGTCGACTTCGTAAGCCTATCAACAATCACCCAAATCGCATCATGTCCTCTTGGTGTATTCGGTAACCCCGTTACGAAATCCATAGAAATGTTATCCCATTTCCATTCTGGAATCTCTAACGGTTGCATCAACCCTGCAGGTTTCTGATGCTCCACTTTAGACTTCTGACAAGTCAAACAAGCATAAACAAACTGAGACACCTCTCTCTTCATGCCCGACCACCAAAATAGTTTCTTTAAATCTTGATACATTTTGGTCGCTCCGGGATGAATACTCAAATTGCTTCTATGACTTTCTTCCAAGATCATTCTCTTAAAATCCACATCATCGGGAATACAAATCCTATCTCGAAACCTCAATACACCCTGAGCATCCAACTTGAAATCTTCATTTTCAGTTTGTCCAATACCAACCAACAAATCAACAAGTTTCACATCAAGCTTCTGAGCTTCTCTAACACTATCAAGGAAATCATTATTGATCTTTAACATTCCCAAGATAACACTCTTCGGCGTCACTTCTATTACAAGACTCATATCTCTAAATTGCTCAATCATTTCCAACTCTTTCACCATCAACAGTGACATATGCAAAGTCTTTCGACTCAAAGCATCGGCCACCACATTAGCTTTACCAGGATGGTAATTCAATCCAAAATCATAATCTTTCAACAATTCAAGCCACCGTCTTTGTCTCATATTAAGCTCTTTCTGATCGAACAAGTACTTCAAACTTTTATGGTCACTAAATACTTCAAATCTAGAACCATAAAGATAATGCCTCCAAATCTTAAGCACAAAAACAACCGCTGTAAGCTCCAAATCGTGCGTAGGATAATTCTTCTCATGAATCTTCAATTGCCTAGAAGCATAAGCAACTACTTTGCCATTTTGCATAAGTACACCACCTAAACCCATCTTAGAAGCATCGCAATAAACAACAAACGGTTCTTCAGGATTAGGTAGAATCAAGATCGGAGCCGTTGTCAACCTTTTCTTCAATTCAACAAAACTTTCTTCACACTTGACATCCCACACAAATGCAGCTCCTTTACAAGTCAACTTTGTCAAAGGGAGCGCCAACTTAGAAAAACCTTCAATGAACCTTCTATAGTAACCAGCCAATCCTAAGAAACTTCTAATCTCAGCAACAGACTTAGGAGTTTCCCATCTCAACACAGCATAGACTTTAGAAGGATCAACTGCAATGCCATCACCAGAAATGACATGCCCCAAAAAGCTCACTTCACTTAACCAGAACTCACACTTTGACAACTTAGCATAAAGCTTCTTTTCTTTCAGAACTTCCAACACGATGCATAAATGTTCTGCGTGCTCTTCTTCCGATTTAGAATAAACCAGAATATCATCAATGAAAACAACCACGAAACGGTCCAAGTAAGGATGGAATATACGATTCATGTACTCCATGAATACTCCCGGTGCATTAGTGACACCGAAAGGCATCACCAAATATTCGTAATGTCCATACCTCGTCCTGAAAGCAGTTTTCTGAACATCCTCTTCTTTCACCCTTATTTGATGGTAACCCGATCTCAAATCAATCTTACTAAACATACGAGCGCCAACCAATCGGTCCATCAAATCATCAATTCTAGGAAGTGGATACCTATTCTTGATAGTTACTTTATTCAACTGACGATAATCAATACAAAGTCTCATGCTACCGTCTTTCTTCTTCACCAATAACACAGGAGCTCCCCACGGCGACACACTAGGTCTAACAAACTTCTTCTCGAGCAAATCTTCTAATTGGCTCTTCAATTCTGCTAACTCAGATGCGGACATTCTGTATGGTGCCATAGAGATAGGTCTGGTACCAGGGACAAGATCCACAGAAAATTCAACTTCTCTTTCTGGAGGTGCACTAGGAATCTCATCAGGGAATACTTCGGGAAAATCGCACACCACTGGAAAGTTTGCTATCACAGCTTGACTCTCCACAGAAAGAGTCTCCATCAACAAGAAAACCAACGCCTCATCCTTCATGAACTCATTCAACTGCTTCGTCGACACCAACATAGATTGTTCTTCTTCTACTAAGGAAGAAAACCTCACAGTGTTGTTATAGCAATTGATATGGACATAATTAGCTTTTAACCAGTCCATACCTAAAACCACGTCCAACCCGACAAGCGGTAAACAAACAAGATCCACCACAAAGTCTCTATCAAAGATTGATAAAGGGCAACTTGCACACACAAAAGAAGTAGTAACCGTTCCCTTAGCCGGAACTTCTACCACCATATCTCTATCTAGAGACGAAAAGGTGAGACCCAATCTCTTTACACAATCAACAGCAATAAAACAGTGAGTAGCACCAGTATCAATAATAGTAATAAGAGGAAAGCTATTAATGAAACTAGTACCTCGAACAAGACCATCCTCGTTTGCCATTGGAGCACCCGACAAAGCAAACACCTTTCCTGCTCCTTGAGTCCTCTTAGGCTTCTTACATTGAGCACTAATGTGACCTCCCTCGCCACAATTAAAGCAGACCACATCCTTATGTCTACAATCGCGAGTCATATGGCCCACTTCTCCACATCGAAAACATCTCACCTCATTCTCCTTAGCTCTAACATCGCTTCGACAAACATTACTCTTGTGGCCAGGTTTCCCACACTTGTAACAAACAATGCTAGCAGGAGCATCTCCCCCACTAGTTCTTCGCCCTTGAAACGCTTTCTGTTTCCCTTTACCAGCTGGAGCATCATACGGTTTTCCACGGCTTTGCTGACCTTTGTTTCTCTTATCAGACATAATCTTATAATGAGCATTACTGTCCTCCTCAAAGATCCTACAACTATCAATCAAATCCGAAAAGACACGGATTTTTTGATAACCAAGAGCTTTCTTAATCTCAGGACGCAAACCATTTTCAAACTTGATGCATTTAGAGAACTCGCCATTCGGCCCATCATAATGCGGATAGAACTTGGCCAACATAGTGAACCTTGCAGCATAATCAGTGATAGACATGCTTCCTTGCTTTAATTCAAGGAACTCTATCTCCTTCTTTCCCCTAACATCTTCCGGGTAATACTTCCTCATGAATTCCCTTCGAAAAACTTCCCATGTCACTTCCTCACCAGCAATCTCAAGCCTCTGACGGGTTTCAACCCACCAGTCATCCGCTTCAGCACTTAGTTTATGAGTACCATAACGGATCCTTTGCACAGGAGTGCAATCCATCACACGGAAGATTCTTTCAATCTCCTTCAGCCATGCCAAAGCACCTTCAGGATCATACTTTCCTTGGAAAGTAGGAGGATTCTCTCTTTGGAAGGTTGCCAAACTACGAGACCCAGCGTTCTCGTCAGCATTCAGCGGGTTTTGGAAAGCCTGAGCCATTGCCTGCATAGCAGCAGCAAGAGCCTCATCATTCCTACCAGCGTTCCTTCCAGCCATAACAACTTCTGCTCACAACAAAACAAGGATTAGAATCAACAAATAACAATACTTGATTGTTAGACAACAACAAACTCAACAACTTGGCCGGACAGACCGACCTGCTTTGATACCACTAATGTAACACCCCAATTCCACCCCTCGTAATTAATAATAAAATCAGAGTTTCAAAATTTCATCCAAACATAAATTGAGGTATCACATATTCGTGTTTTCATCACTTTGCATTATAATGCACATCACAAAAATCAAAAGTCGGATATACCGATTCATAACATAAATCATCATATAAACATATAACTAATCACAGCACAGCGGATGTGTTCACAAAATGTATGTATCATCATGTTATCATCAATACATAAAGTCATAAGATAGTATACATAAACTATCCTATCAAAATAATAACGTCGCCCAAATCCCGAGTGTTACTACTATCAGAGCAGAGCGACTCAAAATAAAGAGACTCGAGCTAATCCTCATCATCCTCGCGGATCACCTGCACGTTACCAATATAAAGGCAACGGCGAAACAAGTAAAGGGTGAGATACTCCAAAACATATAATTAAAGGCATGATAAAATATATAAATGGTTTTGGAATCATAAATGATATAGATTAATAAGAATATGTCAACAATTATCAAATCTCACATACTTTAAAGTCATCATTTAGTGTATAAGATCAACACTTTAATATCATCACATAATCACCATAATCATGTCAAAACAAGACATAAACTCCATCGCCATAAACTCATATCGTCGCTTTACCGTCATGGTATATCCATCACATAATTTTTTATGAAATTATCACATCATAATCACTTTATATTCAACACAAAAATCATCACAAAATAAAGTATCATATAACATCGCAATTCATTGTAAGTCATCAAATAAAACTCAACGCCAAAAGACTCAAAATAAACATAACCGACTCCATGAGACACGACTATGTTATGCATGTGGTACCCGTCGCTTTTGTCCATAATTAGGGACATTCGGCATAAAAGCCCATCGTCGCTTTGGCATAAAAGCCCTCGTCGCTTGGCATAAAAGCCCTCGTCGCCAATGCAATGTATGTGACTCGACAACACGACATCACAAACACGACACAACAAAACATCATCATCGCACATCAAAATTTGGTATAAAACCCACGTCGCCATATTTATCCACATCAAGATAAACATATCATCGCATTGCATATCATCAAGTACTCATTATAAATAAACCGTCGCAAACATCATATTTAATCACACCACTTCATAATCAAATAATTCACTAAATTTCAAACACGGAAAAATAGTCAAACATCAATAATCGTCGCGAAAGTCATTCATAATAATCGGCACCAATCATAATCATTAACGTTGAAATCGGATTGTCCATACGCGACTTAAACCGACTAAAACGCAACCCGGTTCAACTTAACCGTAAATTGACTTATTTCGGGTCGCTCCGTTAAAAACTCGCAATCTCGAAAAACTAACTTTACCACGACGTTCTACACGTCAAAATTAGCTAGCACGTCTATTTTCGTTAAATTCGGAACAACTTACTTCGTCGCCGAAATTGCCGAAATCGGGAAATTGGAACATAATCGGGTTCCAAATTAAATCGGCTAACTTAAGTCATATTTATATTTAATTATTATAAATATTTAATATATTAATTTAAGAAAATAAAAACAAAACATAATTTAAATAATTTCTAAACTTAGTATAGTAATTATACTGCTATTATTTTTTCTAAGTTCATTAAAAGAACATACTGCTAGTAACTTCTAAAATCCATTTTAATAAATATGGCTACTTGTTTCTAACTTCATTTTATCACAGCTAAATTCCATTTTAATGAATATGTCTACTTGTTTCTAACTTCATTTAGTACACCAAACATCACCAAACACTTCACTAAAATACATAACAATCAAATTCACCTATAAACATAAACACTTTCTCCAATAATCACTTATTAAAATAAGCTCTTAAAGCTACCTAATTCCTCATAATCATATAGAAAATTTCACTAGCTTTCCAACGCATCAAACGGCGCCTAAATCGGAGTTACGGTTCAAAAGTTATGGCCGAAACGATTTTTGGGAAATGCCAAGTCAGAGCTTCAACACGGGCACCCGTGTGCTGCAACACGGCCCGTGTTGTGAAGCCTGCGCGAAAATCTCATTCTTTTGAGTTTTTATCATTCCACTACCATGGTTTTCTTTCCCATTTCAATACTCTTAATTTCTACAAGCTAGCACCTAATACACCCACAAACCATACTCCTAATCCAACTTCTCTAAACCATTCTAACAATCAACCAACAAAACCCTATAAAATTAACTATCCATTTTACCCCCAAATCCAAAATATATTTACCAAAACCTAACAATATGAGATGGAGAATCAAACCCCTTACCTTAAATGTTTGAATGATTCTTGATGATTCAACCAACCCAAAATCCAAGCTTTGTGTTCTTGCTCTTCTCTTCCTCCAAGACTCTCTCTAGTTCTCTCTAAGTGTGTTTTTGGTGTTATGTCATAAAACAAGGAAAATGGTGGGTTATGTTTGTTTAGAAGCAAGACATAAGCTAGCAAAATACCCAAAAAGCCCTTCTTGATATATCACCACTAATTAACACTAAATAATATTATTAACCCACATAATTAAAATAACTCCGAATAATTAAATATCGGTCAGAATAATATTTTACCGAACCGAACGAAATAAAAACCGGACCGAACAAAATAATTACCGGTTCCTCAAAATAAATACCGGACCGAATAAAATATTTACCGGTCCGAATAAAACGTCGCCGAATATATTAACAGATATAACGGTTAATTTAAATATTCTCGTCGCAAAAATAAACGTCAAACGGTAATTCGAAATATTAATATAATATAATATTAAATAAAACGGGGCGTTACACTAACCGCAACATTTGCGATAAAACTCAAAACACCCAAGTTAGTTCTCCCACCGTATCACAGAACTGGCGACTCTGCTGGGGAGAATTTTAAAAGTGGGGTTACCTTAGGGTTAGATCACATTTACTTGCTTTCTTTGTTTGACTTGTGTGCTTTACATTTTGGTTCTTTGTTTGAGTTTGAATCCTCTACCCAGATTTGGGGTACCTTATAGGTAAGTAGCAATAAATTGTAGAAACAGTGCGGGGTATACCGACACGGTCTAAGCAATAGCTACGTTAGTGCGACATATTTGTGGGTACCGGTAGCCCTTGAGTAGTCAAGGAGAATATGGGGCGACTGAGTGATGTCATAAAGCACTAATGAACTTTTAGAACCTTTACTTGACCAACTTGGCCTTTAGGACATAGTGAGATGACAGGCTTTGGTGCAATCCGAAGTTGGTAGATACTCGATATTACACTCATTGAGTTTTGGTTTTTTGGGATGTTTCGGTCGCCATTAAAGAGGCTTGCGCTGAAACAATGCTCGAGAAAACAAATCAGTGATATTGAGCTCCTTAGAACCCGATTACTATTACTAGGACAAGTTTGAGCCAACTAAACTTCAAGAGGGTACTTACCTATGGAACTCCATGCAAGCCTAAACCTAAGGACTTATTTGCTTTGTTTGTATGTATTTACTTGTACATAACATCATAAACATCATGACATCATACTCATATTCACTAACCATTTCAAGGATTTTTGGGATTTATCTTTATTCTGTTTTGTAGGACATGGATTCTATTCGTAGGAAAACCATTCAAGTCAACCTCGTAAGGATCCCTCCTTAACTCAAAGAGTTAACATCAAGGATTCCTGAAATTTCTCCATTTACCGAAAGACATGGCCGCCTACTAAACTTGGTCACCTCCACCACTGATGAAGACATGATGAAGGTGCTCTTTCAGTTCTTTGATCCCCTACACCATTGCTTCACATTTCCCGATTATCAACTTGTGCCAACTTTGGGAGAATTCTCTCGACTCTTGAGGATTCCCATTCTCAATCAACTACCTTTCAACGATACGAAAAGAGATCCAAAGCCAGAAGAGATTGCTCAAGCTCTACATTTGCAGCCATATGATATCACAACTAATTGGGAAACAAGGAGTAATGTCAAAGGTTTCCTAGCAAAGTTCTTGTTTGAGAAAGCCCAAAACTATTGGAACTATTTGTACTTGCAAGCCTTTGAGGAAATTATGGCTCTCCTCATCTATGGGATTGTTTTATTTCCAAATCCTGACCAACTCATAGATGTGAACACCGTCAAAATCTTCATGTATCGTAACCCAGTGCCTACTTTGCTAGGGGACATCCTACATTCTTTTCACACTCGCACCATGAGGAAAAGAGGTATCGTTATGTGCTGTACTCCTCTTTTGGCAAGATGGTTTATATCGCATCTTCCCCAATCTATATTGAGGAATGAGCAAGGTTCAAGGTGGTCACATAGGTTGATGACGCTCATACATTCAGATATTCATTGGTGTTCCCGCTCTTTGGAGAATGTTACTATCGTTGACCATTGTGGAGAATTCCCTAATGTCCCTTTACTTGGCATTAGAGGGGGTATCACCTACAACCCTTGATTAGCCTTAAGATAGTTTGGTTACGCCCGAAGGGATGGTCCCCATGAGATGCTTATTCAAGGTTTGGTATTTGACTACAAGAGCGACAATCAAGGTTATCGTCAGAGGTTTATCCGAGCCTGGAGGATGTTGAACAAGGTGGATTGCAAGATGCTAGGACACAAGAATTCCATTCCCCTCGAGCCTTACCTTAAATGGGTGCGAGCTCGTGCTCAGAAACTTGTGATGCCTTATCCCTCCATCTTACCAGTCATTGTGGACCATGTGGTCGAAGGGGATATTCCCTACACTATCCTCCATCCGAACATGCCTACCTCTCTCGAAGACTTACAAAAGGGTTGGGTCCAACTGAAGGAAGAATAAGATACTTTCGAGGCCCAATTCTATGCTAGTGAGAAGAGAGTCTTGGAGCTTATGAAGCAGTTACAAGAAGAGCAAAGTGTGAACGCTTATCTCGCGCCAAAAAGGATGCGCTCAATCTTTTTATCTTAGAAATCTATTTTGTAAGCCCAAGAGGCATGATGTAACCTTTCTTGTTTTGTCTAATGAAAATTAACGTTTGTTCATCCTGTTGTCTACACAAATATGAATTTCATTAATCCTTGAAATCATTTGCATGAACATATTCCATGCATCATAACATGACAGGTTTTCGCATAACAGGTTTCCTTATCTTTCTGCTGTTTATTTCAGCAAGATGGATCTAGAGAAAACTGTGACAGATCTCCAAGCCCAGAATTCTCAGTTTCAGGAAGCTCTACTAGCCCTAGCCAAGGGGAAGCAAGATAGGATGGCTTTGCTGGCCGTTAAGAAGAAGCCAAAGAAGAAAGCTCTACTCAACATGGGTAGAAGGTTCAAGGAGACAATACGTCAAATCCCAGTAGGAGGAGACTCATCTGAAGAGGACGAGAACAAGGTCGCTGAGGTCAAGAGTACGCAAGCTGAATGTGTTAATGATCAAGAATCTGATGATGATTATTTCAATGAGCAGTATCCACCTGTTGATATCAAATACAAGCAGTTAGAAGACAGGTTGAAAGTCGTTGAAATCTAAGCCGTCCCCAGTTTATATTTTGATGATTTAGGTTTAATCTCTGGGGTAGTCATCCCCCACAAATTCAAAGTACCAATATTTTCCAATTACGATGGGGTTTCTTGTCCAAAACTCCATTTGAAGTCTTATGTGCGCAAGATACATCCGCACACTGCCGATAAGAAGCTATGGGTTCACTTTTTCCAAGAGAGTTTGGCTGGAACATAACTTGAATGGTTTTATCAGTTAGATGGTTCTCATATCAATACTTGGGAGGATCTAGCTACTTCCTTCTACCATCAGTATTAATACAACGTCGACTTGGCGCCAACGAGGGTTCAATTGCAAGATATGACCATGGGAAAGAATGAAGGATTTAAGGAATATGCACAAAAATGGAGAGACCTTGCTAGTAGGGTCTAACCTCCCTTGACTGATAGGGAACACATCGACATGTTCATGGGCACCTTATCTGGTCCTTTCTTTAATCTGTTGGTAGGCTTCTCTTCTTCTGGTTTCACCGAAATAATCTTAACCGGTGAAAGAGTTGAGAGTGGCATCAAAAGTGAGAAGATCTCTGTGGCATCTACCTCCACCACCAATCCTATCAAGAAACCTTTTGCTGCAAAGAAGGAAGTTAATGCTGTGTATGGCGCAAGGGCCCATACCAAGAAGAATGATCGTCCGTCTGTCAATGCTGTCTGAATCTCCAATCCAAATCCTACTCCAAGATCATCTGCAAATCATCAACGTTTTGAAACTCCAAGAAGACAATTTACAAGGTTAGGCATGTCACTATCTCAAGCCCTTCAACATTTTCTCAAGGATAATTTAGTGACATTGCGCTATCCTCCCGCCAACCCTGACACCTCATCACCAAAGTATAATACAAACGCAAAGTGTGCTTACCATTCAAACAGCCCCGGGCACGAGACTGACCAGTGCTGGGCCTTGAAGAACAAGATTCGGGATTTAATTGACAATAAGACTATTAAATTTGACCCTCCTCCAACTCTGAATGTAACTACCGCTCCAATTCCGAAGCATGACAAAGGTGTTAATGCTGTCGAAGATACAATTTTTGTTGCCTCTGTTAAAGAATTGACTACTCCGCTGAATGTAATCAAGAACAATCTGTTGAAAGCTGGGATCTACCCTGGCTGTGAAGAAGACTGCGTGTGCTGTACAAGACAACTCAATGGATGTGAGGGGCTAAAAAAAAGGCATACAACACCTGATGGATAGCCACGAAATTTTTTTCGAAAAGACTCCGCCTGCCAAGAGCTGGGTTAACAAATGTGAAGACCTCTCCATTATCACCATCTCCAACAAGCCTCTTAGGATCACCTCCAAAGTTCCTATTAGGATTTCAAATGAACCCACTATTTCTCCCTTAATAATTACCAATCCCGGACCAATTCCTTACTCTTCAAATAAAGCGGTACCATGGAATTGCGGTGCTGAAGTGTTCTATCATGGGATTAAACAAGATGTCTGGATCAAAGAAGGAAAAGATGACGATGTTGACAACATAGCTGGCTCAAGCAAAGTAACTAGAACTGGGAGAATATTTTCACCCAATATCTCACCTCCAGTAGTTACAAAGACGCCCATCCGCATTACTGCTGCCAAGCCAAATATCGATACCAGAGGGAAGGGGAAGGTTGTTGAGCATGATGTGATTGAGGTACCCTCCAAAGACGTAGCTAATGAAGAACCCTCCACCCGTGAAATGGATGAGATTTTAAAGATCATAAAAAGAAGCGACTTCAGAATTGTAGAACAATTGGGGAAAACCCCCTCTAAGATTTTAATGTTGTCATTGCTGCTTTGCTCCGATGCCCATGCTCGGACATTAATCAAGTTCTTGAAAAAAGTTCATGTCTCCCATGAGACAACAACAGATCAATTTGAGAATTGCGTGGCTAGCCTGACAGCTGATAATGGCTTAGGATTTTCAGATGCTGACTTAACACCTCTTGAGAAAAATCACAATAAATAATTACATGTGTCAATCGAGTGCAAAGGGACCACCTTAGCACACGTGCTAGTCGACACTGGTTCTTCTCTGAATGTATTACCCAAGGAGGCGTCAGACCGTCTCGACTGTGAGGATTTAGTATTGAAGCCAAGCGACATCATTGTAAGAGCGTTTGGCGGATCAAAGAGGACTATTCATGGGGAGGTAGATCTTCCAATCAAAGTGGGTTCCCAAACCTTCAACTCCACCTTCTATATTATGGATATTCATCCAACCTATTCCTGTCTGTTAGGTCGCCCGTGGATCCATAAAGCTGAGGCAGTAACCTCAACCCTCCACCAGAAACTTAAATATCCATTCAAGGGTAGAGTAGTCACCGTCTACGGAGAAGAAAAGTTTATGGTCATCCACCTTAACTCTTTCAAGTACGTAGAGATGGATGGGGAATTCATTGAACTCCCATGTCAATCCTTTGAGGTTGTACCACCGATGATTGCTGCTACTAAATGTTCTTCCGTTGAGTCTAAAGCTGTTAAGGCCACGCCAAAGATCGTTTCAGTCAAGGATGCCCGCGCGACAATTAAAGAAGGAAACTGCGATACTTGGGGGCAACTCCTAGATATCCCATTTAAAGCAGTCAAGTTTGGTATAGGCTTCACCGTTAAAAGTCAAAATAAAGTAAGGCGTGCTCGTGCTGGAAAGCCACCTCTCCGCATTGGAAGCCATGAAGTTAATGCCATGGATGGTTCTGAAGAAGAAGCTGCATTTGAAGAGTGGGTGTACCCAACTACAATGGAGCTGAAGAATTGGCATACAAAGGACTTTGTGCCCATCTCCTTCATTGAGGAGTAATCTACTTGTTATTGTTTTTCTTTCAATTCAAGAACTTTGTCTGTAATATTCAAACAATGACTTTTAAGCCATGTGCCTGGCCTGGGGCATTTTGGTCCATTTGTCAAGGGTTTTATTTATATTCATCTAATCATATGATCATTCAGTACATTGGACTCTTTTGCATTCAAATATTTGTGTTTATTGTCTTTCCTTTCTTTCAAATACATTTTGAAAAATAGCCATGTATCTTACATGTACACACACACACACACACACACACTTTTGCAGGTCCACACCCACTCTGGATCCTACTGCCAATGACTCTACTATTTCTGACTATGACTTTGAATGTCCTATCAACCAAGCCGAAGACGAAGGCGAGGAAGATTATGACATACCAGGAGAACTAGCTATACTTCTATTACAAGAGGAAAAAGCTATTCAACACCATAAAGAGTTAGTTGAAGCTATCAACCTAGGTACTGAGTCAAATAAGAAGGAAATCAGGATCGACGCTAATTTGGAAAGCAGTGTTAAGAGCAGGTTGGTTCAGATGTTGCGTGATTATGTGGAAGTATTTGCTTGGTCTTATGAAGATATGCCTGGGTTGGATACCGACATCGTAGTTCACCGTCTGCCGACAAGAGAGGACTGCCCTCCTGTTAAACAAAAGGTTCATCGCATTAACAAAAGGTTCATCACATGAGGCCTGATATGTCTGAAAAGATCAAAGCTGAAGTGATGAAACAATTTGATGCAGGGTTCCTAGCTGTGACATCCTATCCTCAATGGGTTGCTAATGTGGTGCCAGTGCCAAAGAAAGACGGGAAAGTTCGCATGTGCGTAGACTATAGGGATCTGAATAGGGCAAGCCCCAAGGATGACTTCCCCCTACCACACATTGACGTTTAGTTGATAATACTGCTCAACATAAAGTCTTCTCATTCATGGATGGCTTCTCAGGCTATAATCAAATAAGGATGATGTGATACGGTGGGAGAACTGACTTAAGGGTTTTGCGTTTTATCGCAAATGTTGCGGTTAGCAAGAGTCGCCACCGACTTTTTTTTATCCAAAAGGAAAGGTGAAAAAGCACAGGAAAGACCTTTAGAGATGTTTTCTTGAGTTCGGGGGGTAGATTATGAAAAGGGAAGGTATTAACACCCTTTTCATCCATGGTTTTCCATGGGATCTTAGTTACTTGCTAGATCACTTGCTTTTATTTTGAAATTGTGCTTTGTGTGGTTTTGAAAGTATTTTGTCAAAGAGGTCATTGTTTAGGCAATCTTTGTAATGATTCTCGTTTGTAAGAATGTATACAAAGATGTTTGTCTTTTTGAAAATGTTTTCAATGTAAGATGTTTTGGAAATGTGAGTGTTTGTTTTTGAAAATAGCAAGGATAGTTGTTTGAAATGGAGCAAGTAACTATACGTAATCTACCTACTCAAATGTCTTTCTTGTTCATTTTCTTTTCCTTTGACATTGTTATCTTACCATTGATTTGGTAAGCAACCCTATCTTTGGATGTAAACGGGACGGACGTGGGTCATTGTATAACCATGATTAGCAATGTTGCAAAGTATCTTAGCATTTTGAGGGACCAAGATAATTTTGTAAGGCTACTTTGAATAGCGTCATCAAGGGACTCATGATCTTATATTTGTTTGTTTTGCTAAGATACTTTACATGCGTAATATGGCCATTTTTGTATAAGGCAACCAAGTGGAGTAACCCTAAGGGTGTTTGTGTGCAAGTGTGTTATTATCATGCTTGATTTTGTATTGATTAGGGTTTTCTATTTGATTTGTTTTTATCTTGCCATACAAACCCTAATTACTAGCATGGTATATAAACGCGGTAAATTGCATAATTTAAAGATTACTACGCTATTACAATATTTTATGGGAGGGGGGGTATACAAATTATGAATGGGGATTTGCAATAATGTAAACCTAATTTAATTTATTACAACCAAATCGAATTTGTACAAGTATTTGAATAAATAATATACAATATAAATTAAATATGCAATGTTATGTATATGCAATAAAAAGAAATTTGTTTTGTTTTTTTTTATATGAAAAAGAGTTTTGAAATAAACCTAATAATTTAAGAAAAGGAAATTATTTTTTTAGAAATTTGGTTAACCCTAATTCTAGTTTATTAAAAGAAAATCAAGTTCTTTAACTATTATTTTTGTGTATTTTGTATTAAAAATAATAAATAATATTTTGTGAAATATTTAGTCTTTTTATATGTCAAAATAAATATTTACAAATATGAAGGAAAAGACATAAAAATTAATCTAAGTCTATTTTATTTTACAAGTTTATTTAAGAAAAATAGTTAATGTATAAATTAACAAAAATGTTTTTTATGTGAAAATAAAATAAAATAATCAAAATGCAATATTTATCATGTTTTATATTTTTTATGTTAAAGAAAATATATTTAATAAAATGAAAATGAAAATAAAAATAAATAATAAAATGGTTGGGCCAGGGGTGTCCTGAGTAACCAGGAGGTAGTGTGTTAGAAAAAATATGAGAAGCCCAGTTGCTGAGCCCACGTTGCAAAAATGACAAAAATGAAGCTGAAAAATATGAAAAATGCAAAAGGTAGCGCCAAGGTTTGAACCCATGACCTATGCATTTTCAGCGCGCTACCTTGCCACTGGGGTGGCTGTACATCCGTTAGTTCACATGAAACTAAAAATAGATAACACAAAATGCTTCCTTGCCCTGTACTTCATCTTCTTCCTCAAGCTAGCCTGAACCTCTGTATCTTTCTCATTTCTCCATGAAAATGGAAACTTCAAACATGAAAATGGTAGTACTCTTTCCCACGATTTCAACCATGTAACTCATGTAAACCAACAGTCAAAGATCAAATCTAATTTCAATGGCCCTAATTTCAACCCTAATTTTTACAGAAATTTGAAATCTAAAATTCTCTATGCACAATGAATATAAATGAAATCTATGAACATGGTTGGTTTTAGCATAAATATATCTACATTTTATCTTCACAAATCGAGACCAATAAATGCCTGTATGAAGAGATAGAAGTTAGAGTTCTTACCTCTTTTAGATGAAATTGTGAATGGAGTTTGAGTGAGTTTTATGAAGGCCTGAAGATTCCTTTAGCTTGCCTGGACCTCCCTGAGTATGTTCCAATCTTTACCTTGTCTTGAAAGTGCCTGAATCTTCCTATCCAAGTCAACCTGCAAGCTTGAAAAACAAAAATGGCAGATGGAGAAGGAGGAGTTACATTGAAGGGATGATGGTCTGGAACACTTAGATATGATGTAGGTTAAATGTTTAGGTGATTAGAACTTGAAACGCACGAGTGGATTTTTGGATTGCTATGCTTGGTACAAAACTGCAAGTTATGGTAGGTTTTTGGTGATAGAGAGTTTGGGAGAGTTTCTGGCCTTTATCAATCGTGTGTTAGGTTGTAATGTGTTTGTGTATAAGTATAGAGAAGGTTTCAAATCAATTCCTCAACAAATTTCTGAGTTATAGGCTTTTTGCTCTATTGCTTGCCTTTTAAGAAAAGTGAGGAGACAACTCTCTACATGCTTGTGCAGGCCTGGTTTGAGTTGGTACAAGTCCTAGACACTTTTCTTTTGGTTTATAGGACTTGTTTGTGCAGAAGGAACATGTGCAATGCTCAAGAAGTTGATAAATACAAAAGTTGTGCTTTTCTAAAATGGAAGTGGCAACTTTGTGCCATTTATGGAATTAAAGCTTGGACAAAGACTCTTATGCTTGGATTAAGGCTTTATCAACTGTGTAAGCATTAAATTATAAAGTGAAAAACAAGTTTGAGGCATGTAAAGCAAGGGTTATGCATCCTAGGTTTGGATTTGAATTTTGTTCTTCATGAAATGGCTTGAAATCAAAGTGAGAAATTGCCAACTTCATCTCTTCGATTCTCCCTACTCAAGAATGATCTCAAGGAGTTCTTGGACATTTTGGAAAACTTGCAATGTGCTATATAACTCATATTTGAAATGATTTTAAATATTCCTCTTGGAACTAGGTGAAAAGTTGCCATGAAGTTAGGTCAAAAGCCTGCCTAAATTAGGGCAAAATTTCACTAAGTTATTTTAGTTCATGGGTATGTATTCACAAAATTATATCTTGAGATCCAAGCATATTTAGGGAAAAATGTGTGAAGCAAAGTTGTAGGTTTCATGGAGATCTACAACTTTCATGTTGGGAAATTTCTTTGAATCATCTTGTATCATGGTGAGAATTTGGCTTAAAGTTGAGAAAAAATAAGAAATTTTCTATACTTAGAAAAATTTCTAAGTTAAGAAATTTTCAAATTTTAAAACAAAATCTTCAATCTTTGATTTCTTGATGAACAAGTTTCACATTTTGGCATGTTTTGATGAGTTGTGATCCTTGGCACTTGATTTTGACCAAAAAGTCAAAGTTTGACTTTTCAGTATACAATTGACTTTTGATCAGTTGACTGCAAATTTCATTTGTCAATCCAATGAAATTGCAATGTTTTGAACCATGTCATTAGGTCAAGATGATACAATTGAACCCTTGAAATCATGCTTCAAACCAATTGGTCATTTTCTAGGTCAAAAATCAGAAATTGCCCTTTCCCAGTCAAAATCCTAATTTTGACCATTTCCCCCTTTTAGAGATTTGATCAAATTTCTTGAGGAATTATGGTCCAAACTTGATCAAATGATACATATGAGTCCAAAATGTTGATGTGGATAAAAAATTATGAAGTTTGACTATAAATTGGCCATGGTTGACTTTTGCCCCAATACAGCTGATTTTTAGGTCAACTGTCCAACTGACTGATCAAAAATGTGATTCGTTGGATGTGTGAGGGACATGCGCGGGTCATCGTTATGGTCATAGAAGGCAACATATAGGGATACCTTAGCAGTTCAAAGGGACTGTCATCATATATTCGTAGGCAATATTGAGGGACAAGATTATTTCTCGTAGGCAACTCGAGGGACATTGAGGGACCATGATCTTTATGATGACTTTAACCGAGGGTCTTTGCTAAGGGTATTCCTATGTTCGAGGGACATGACCATTATTTTTCCGAAGGCAACAAGTGAGGTTACCCTAGAGGTGCGAGTGCGCAACAATGTGTTTTTTCAGTTATATTTATCTTGCAATTAGGGTTTTCTATCGTTCATTTTTATCTTTTCATACAATCATATTAATCTAAGCATTGCATAAAATATAACAGCGAAAGGTAAAGGAAGAAATGTAAACCTAGGCTATTAAAAAGCTTTGGGGAAGTTACATAATAATGAAGAGTGCGGAAAAGAAATCCTAAAACTATTATATTCCGTAAGCAATTACATGATAATGATAAAAAAAATGGAAAAAATAAAGCTACGCTATTACAGTTGAACGCGCCCTATACACTTTATCTAGAAAAATAAAAATAAGATGAAAATAGCAAAGAAAATATTTTGGTGATTTTTTATGAAAAAAATGATTTATGATAATTAATTAAATAAACCTAAAAAACCTAATTAATTTTAATTAATAAAAAAAATGTTAATTTTGAAAAAAGTTAATTAAAATACCTAAATCCTAATTAGTTTTAATTAATAATTAAAAAAAGGTTAATTTTGAAAAAAAGGTTAATAAAAAAACCTAAAACCTAATTAATTTTAATTTAAAAAAGGTTAATTTTGAAAAAAAAGGTTAATTAATTAAAAAAATCTTAAACCTAATTAATTTTAATTAAAAAAAAGTTTTTAATAAAAGTTTCTGTGTAATGATTAACAAGAAAGAATTAAGTTTGCCAAAAAATAGATAGGGGAAGAAACATCAATGAAAAATAGGGTTAGAAAATACAAATAATGCAAATGTCAGGGGTGAGTGTTGAACCAAAAATTAATTTAAAAACAGAAAATTAAATTTAAAAAAAACCTAAAATTAATTATTCGAGTTTATTATGAAAAATCAAAGGTTTGTGAAAAACGTTAAGTTTTATGAAAAAGTTTTTAACAGAAAGAATGAAAATAGGTAAAAAGATAAATAGAAAGGAAAAAAACCAAAACCAATAGGGGTGAGTGTTGAACTCACGCCCTTAACCTCACTGATCACCCCCTTTACCACTGTGCCATGGTATCGTTGGTTGTTGTTATGATTCGGCCTCAGCGTTTTGTAATAACCCTGCACGGGGTCCTGTCTAAATCTACAGTGTTGAATCTCATGAACACATTAAATAAATTACTATATCATGAAATACAAATAAAACAAATATATGAAATTTTATAATGTTAAAACCGATATGGCATGTATGAATGCTTCTACACCCTTTTGATCACGGAGATCAAACCAGTCTTACCCTTACTGGAGAAATAGTGAGATGGGGGTTTGTAACAAGGATGACTTGTTTGTAGTGAGATGGGAGTTTGTAATAGGGATTTTAAGGTTTTTAGGGTTCTTGCAGGAATTTGATATTTTGACAGGTTGTGGCAAAGGTTTTTTTTTGTGTCCTGCTTGTGTGAAAAGAATGAGATTATATAATGGAAATTAGACAAAAAATATGGGCTTTGAATGTGCAATTGAGCCTCTAATAACCATAAGCAATAGTGCATATTTTTATTCACTTGAGTCTGTCACGTTCCAGGCTAAATCACATGGACTTAAGTGAAATTTTTGAAGTTGAAATGTGAAAAGAAAATGTAGCCTACATCTAGTACTAACTCCTGTTCGAAAATAGGCTCAATCGGATAAAAGTTGAATTAGTTATGAATTTTTGAAGTTTTGCCATAAACAAACTTATTTTGGGCTCCAGTGTCAACTCTGACACGTTCATTAATAAAAAAATGGTATTGACAGGAGAAGAATCTGGTATTGATTTTGGAATAAAAGTTGTAGATCTCTGAGTTAGTGACCTTGTGTAAAAAGATGGGCCCGATCCGATAAAAATTGACTGAGTTATGAATTTTCGAAGTTTCAACCCAGATGAAATAATATTCAGCATTCAGGATTTTCGGCGCGTCACGCGCACTTTAAGCAAAAAAATAAGGCCTTTTGGATACCGTTCGAACTTGATATCTCCTGTTAAATCGTAGTCAACTCAATTTTTGAAATTTTGGCGCCGAAACCAGCTCAATACGATGAAAATCGACCAAGTTATGATTTTCTGAACATGACGTAAATAAACTTCTGTCACAATTTTTCGGTGTGAAAATACTTGATAAATCCGCATTTTTGAAGACCTTATGATTGAAATTGGCTTCCAGCCATGAGAGATGAAAATGTAGATGACATCAAGACAGAATTTTGGCCATCGGAACAGGTTCAAAACGAGCCATGATATTCAAGTTATGAATTTTTTAGTGTGTAAAAACTGCACTTTCAGCACACTTTTTCACCATATTTCTTCGAGAAAAATTGTACATTCGGAGACCTTCTTTAAAGAATTGGCTCTCGAGCCGAACCTGAATTTGAGAACATGTTATTAGGGATATCTTGGCGAAAGAACACTTGAATATGACGCGCCGGGTTGGACTTGTGAATCTTTGAACCCCGAATCGCTGCGAAACGACAAATCGATCTCCAGCACGGAAAATACTCTGAGAACATCCATTGGCGAAATAAACGTCACATGTAACCTAACGAAGCTTGCTAAGTATACCTTTATTCTATAACCATAAAACCAATGATATGCGCGTATGAAAATAAAGAGGGTAAATTTTGGGGTACAACAAATCCAAATACCAAGTGTGCATATCATTCAAATAGTCTCGGGCATGAGATCGATCAATGCTGGGCGCTGAAGAACAAAATTCAAGATCTAATCGACAACAAGACAATCGAATTTGATCCGTCTATAGTTCCCAATATGATAACGGCACCAATTCCAAACCATGGCAAAGGTGTCAATGCAATTGAACACACTATTTTAGTTCCTTCCGTCGAAGATCTAACTACTCCATTAAATGTTATCAAAAAGAATTTGCTAAGAGCAGGTGTTTTCCATGGCTGTTTGAAAGATTGTGATTGTTGCGCCAAACAAGTTAATGGATGCAAATGGATGAAAGAAGGCATTCAACGCCTGATGAATAGTCATGAGATCCTATTTGAGAGAATTCCTGCCGTCAAAAGTTTGATCGATAAGATTGAAGACCTCTCCGTCATAACAATTTCAAACAAGCCTCTTAGGATCTCCTCAAAGGATCCTATCAGGATTTCGAATGAATCAACTATTGCTCCTCTAATAATCACTACCTCTGGGCCAATTCCGTATTCTTCCAACAAAGCAGTACCATGGAACTACGGTGCTGAAGTGTATTACCATGGAATAAAGCAAGATGCTTGGATTGAAGAAAACAAAGTGGATGACATTGGGAATATTACTGGTTCTAGTAAAGTGACCAAAACTGGGAGAATCTTTTCGCCCAACATTTCACCCCAACTGCTACAACGGAACCTGTCTGCATCACCATTGCTAAGCCTAATGCTGACATTAGGGGTAAGAAGAAAGTGGTCGAGCCTGCTGAGATAGAGATGCCCACAAAGGACGTTGCTACTGAGGAGCCTTCCACTCAAGAAATGGATGAAATCCTAATGATTATAAAGAGAAGTGATTTCAAGATAGTGGAACAACTGGGGTAAACCCCTTCCAAGATATCCATGTTATCTTTTCTACTTTGTTCTGATGCTCATGCCTGAGCATTGATCAAATTCTTAAAGAAAGCTCATGTCCCTCATGAGACCACAACTGACCAATTCGAAAATTGCGTGGCAAGCTTGAAGGCCAACAACGAATTGGGTTTCTCGGATGCTGATTTGACATCACTTGGAAGGAACCATAACAAAGCTCTACATGTTTCTGTTGAATGTAAGAGGATTACCCTAGCACATGTTCTGGTTGACACTGACTCTTCTTTAAACGTGCTACCCAAGGGCGCTTTGGATCGGTTAGACTGTGAAAGAATGGTGTTGAAGCCGGGTGATATTATTGTGAGGGCTTTTGATGGGTCCAAAAGGACGGTTCATGGAGAGGTGGATCTCCCGATCAAAGTGGGATCACAGATTTTCAACTCTACTTTCTACATCATGGACATCCGCCCTGCTTACTCCTGTTTGTTGGGTCGCCCTTGGATCCATGGAGCAGGGGCAGTAACATCTAAGCTTCACCAAAAGCTAAAATACCCAGTCAAGGGGAGGATCGTCACTATTTATGGTGAGGAGGAATTCATGGTAAGCCATCTCAATTCTTTCAAATATGTGGAGATGTATGGAGAATTTATAGAAACCCTGTACCAGGATTTTGAGGTTGTTCCACCTTTGGTTGCTACGGCTAAAATTTCTTTTGGCACACCCAAAGCTAATAAAGTCGTGCCAAGGATGGTTTCATTTAAGGATGCTCGTGCCGCAGTCGAAAATGGAAGTTGTGATACCTGGGGGCAACTCCCCGAGATCCCGTTCAAAGCAGAAAAATGTGGGTTGGGTTTTACTATCAAAGCTCAGAAAGAAGTGAGGCGCGCTCGCATGGGAAAGCCCCCTCTCCGTTGGAAATCATAAAGTAAATGTTATGGAGGATTCAGATGGTGAGTGTGCATTTGAAGAATGGGTATACCCTACTACAACAAGGCTCAACAATTGGCACGCAAAGGACTTCGTTACCATCTCCTTCATTGAGGAGTAATTACTTGTTTATTGCTTTCCAAGAACCTTTTATCTATAATATTAAACAATGACTTTTAAGCCGTATGCCTGGCCCGGGGCACTATGGTCCATTTTGTTAAAGGGTTTTATTTGTGTTCATTTTATCATATGATCATTCAATATAAACCATTGGACTTTTTTGCATTCAAATTTTAGTGCTCATTATCTTTCTTTTTCTTTAATGAGTTCTTCAAAAAACCCATGTATCTTACACACACACACACTCTTGCAGATCCTCGTTCACTCCGGATCTCATTGCCAATGACTCTACTATTACCAGCTATGATTTCGAACATCCAATTAACCAAGCCGAAGACGAAGGCGAGGAAGATTGTGAAATACCGGGAGAACTAGCCAGGCTTCTAATGCAAGAGGAAAAAACTATTCATCCACATGAAAAATCAATTGAAGTTATCAACCTAGGTACCGAGACAGACAAGAAAGATGTCAAGATCGGCGCTAACCTAGGAAGCAGTGTCAAGAACAGCTTGGTTCAAATGTTACGTGACTATATGGAAATGTTTGCTTGGTCGTATGAAGATATGCCAGGGTTGGATACTGACATTATAGTTCATCGTCTGCCAACAAAGGAAGATTGTCCTCATGTCAAGCAAAAAGTCCATCGTATGCGGCCTGACATGTCTGAGAAAATAAAAGCTGAAGTGATGAAACAATTTGATGCAGGATTCCTAGCTGTGACATCTTATCCTCAATGGGTTGCAAATGTGGTGCCAGTGCCAAAGAAAGACAGAAAAGTTTGTATGTGCGTAGATTACAGGGATCTGAATAGGGCAAGCCCCAAGGACGACTTTCCTCTACCTCATATCGATGTCTTGGTCGATAACACCACTCAACATAAAATCTTATCTTTCATGGATGGTTTCTCCGGATATAATCAAATTAAGATGGCTCCCGAAGACATGGAGAAGACCACCTTTGTTACGCAATGGGGCACCTTTTGTTACAAGGTCATACCATTCGGATTGAAAAATGCAGGGGCAATATATCAAAGGGCTATGGTAGCTTTATTTCATGATATGATCCATCATGAAATAGAGGTATATGTAGATGATATGATTGCAAGGTCAAAAACTAAGGAAGAACATCTCAACCACTTATACAAGCTATTCGAGAGGCTGAAAAAGTACAAGTTGAGGTTGAACCCTAATAAGTGAACATTCGGAGTACGATCTGGAAAGCTTCTTGGTTTTGTTATCAGTGGTAAAGGCATCAAAGTCGATCCTGCAAAGGTAAAATCCATTCAAGAAATTCCAGTACCCCATTCTGAAAAGGAGGTTAGAGGATTCTTGGTCATCTTAACTACATCGCCCGCTACATATCTCACTTAACTGCTACTTGTGAGTGAATCTTCAAACTCTTGAAGAAAGATCAAGTGGTCAGATGGAATGACGAATGCCAAGCCGCCTTCGACAAAATCAAGGAATATCTGCAAGAACCTCCTATCCTCATACCTCCAGTCGAAGGAAGACCCTTGATCATGTACTTGACTGTGCTAGAGAATTCTATGGGGTGTGTGTTGGGACAACATGACGAGTCTGGCCGAAAAGAGCATGCAATTTACTACCTGAGCAAAAAGTTTACCGACTGTGAAACCAGATATTCACTGCTCGAGAAAACTTGCCGCACTCTGGCATGGGCTGCTCGCCGGCTAAGACAGTGTAAAATTAAGCTTCACAAATAAGCTTTTTGTTTTGATGAAGACAAACCATGGCTAAACAAAGAAGGCAAAGATTTTGATCAAGCATCTAAGCATCTAAGGATAATTTCTCCATTTAAAGCTCTCAACAACTTTAAAGGTATAATAATATCATCTACTTTGATCTTAAGATATAGATGCTCAAAAATGAAAAAGAAATGTTTAAGAATCATTACTCAAGCTTTTCAAAGATAAAATTTCATTTTTCTTCTGCATGCAATCGATTGCACGCTTCAAAATTTCAGATCTTTTGCTTCTGTTTCTATGTGCAATCGATTTACATTACCTATGCAATCGATTGCATACTTAAAATTTTCAAAACGTTTGCTTCTGTTTCTCATGCAATCGATTTACATTGCAAGTGCAATCGATTGTACTCAGTTATTTTTTGCTACTGACTTTGCATGCAATCGATTACATTGTTAGTGCAATCGATTGCACTCTTCAAGTTTTTGAAAAAATAGCTGTTAAAAACCTTGTGCAATCGATTTACACCAAGGGTGCAATCGATTGCATACTACACGAATTTGAAAAATAGCAGCCTTGTTCATGCCTCTTCATCATGCCTTTTCATTACATCTTTTCACTCAAACTTGGCATTTGTTCATGATACATTTCCAGATCTTCATGATGTTTCAAAAGGTTGTTATGAACATATAAATATTCAATTTCAAATCCAGATCTAACACCTTCTTTCAAAAATATTTTCTGAAATTTCAAAATACAAACTCAAGCATTCTTCATTTTTCATGCATAAGTTTTCTACACATTTTCATTCATCAACAAACAGAAAACTTTGAGCAAGTATATCTTGAGTCTTTGTACAATATTATTATTGAAAGAAGGAGATTATACATTGTCAAATCACTCTAAGTGATCAATATTACTCTACTCACTCAAACTCACAAATTGATATTTACTTACTTATTTTCCAGGATTGTTGGAATTAAGTTTAAGTGTTTTTGTTGAAATCTTGTCTTTCCAAGTTGTTGGATACAAGTGTAGTTACATTGAGAGGATTGTTCTCATAGGTAACTTAGTGAAAACCTAAGAGGATTGTTCTTGGTCCAAGAGGATTGTTCTTGGTTTGGTTGGTAGTTCTTGTTTAAGTTTGCCACAATAATGAAATCTCTTTCATGTTGAAAGGGGAGTGGAGTACTCTAGGACTGTGATGGGAACCAGGATATATCGCCCGTGTCTCTTTATTTTTCTGCATTTTTAAGATTTCCTAAACTCACTTATAACCAGAAAAATAAGAACCATCATCACTAAAAACCAGAATTTTTAAAGTACCTAATTCACCCCCCCCCTCTTAGGCGCACTTCGTACTTACAATTGGTATCAGAGCAGGTTATAGGTAACCTGCTCCTAAAAGATCCAGAATGGCTTCCGCAAATCAAAATCCTATTTTCAGAGATGGTGGTAGTAACAACAAGCCTCCTCTATTTTGTGGTGAATATTTTGACTTCTGGAAAATACGCACGAAGGCGCATCTAGAAGCACAAGGAGAAGAAATATGGGATGCCGTCGAAAATGGTCCATTTATCCCTATAACGGTAATCAATGGTGTCGGCTCATCAAAGCCTAAAACTGCATGGGACGATTATGATAAGAAGAAAGTTCTCTATGACAAAAAGGCAATAAACCTTCTTCAAGGTGCACTTAGCATGGACGAATTCTTCCGTGTCTCGGCATGCAAAACAACAAAAGAAATATGGGATACCTTGGTACAAACTCATGAAGGAACGGTTGAAGTAAAAAGATCAAGACTAAATACCCTAAGTTAAGAATACGAATTATTTCGAATGCAGCCCAGAGAAACCATTTTTGACTTACAAAAGAGATTTGTGCACTTGACAAATCATCTAAGTGCTCTTGGTAAAACTTTGACGAATGATGAATTGAATCTTAAAGTACTTAGGTCCTTAACTAGGGAATGGCAACCAAAGGTAACGACAATATCAGAAAAGAAAAGTCTATCATACATGACATCCGCAACATTATTTGGAAAACTTCAAGAATACGAAACGAAACTCGGAAGACTCGAAAAGCATGAAAATCAAGAGAAGAAATCCAAGAATATTGCTTTGAAGATAGACTCCAAGGAAGTTGAAAAGGAAAACAACCCAGAAGAAGATGAAAACTTCATGCTTCTTGTTAAAAGGCTTGGTAAGTTCTTCGGTAGAAATGACAAACATTTTTCTCATTCAAAAGGAAAGAAACATTTTCAGAAAAAGGAAGGCTCCACATCAACACAAGAAATCACATGTTATGAATGTGGTAAGCAAGGCCATATCAATCCGGATTGTCCAAAACTCTCCAAGAAAGGTGGATTCAAAAGCAAGAAGGGATTCAAGAACAAAAAGGCTTATGTCGCATGGGAGGAAAATGAAATAAGTTCCTCATCCTATTCTGATAGTGATGAAAGTGAAAATCTAGCATTGATGGCCTCACACCATTCCGATGATGAAGACAATGAGGTTAGTAATAATTTTCTCTTTTTGATAGTGATGCACAAGGTGCTATAGATGAACTATTGAATGAATGCAAAATTCTGTATAAAACCATTTCATCACAAAAGAAACAAATCTCATCCTTAGAAGAAAAATATGTTTCAATGGAAAAATATCTCAAAGAAGAAAAACAAAAATCAAGTGATGAACAAAAACAGAAATTTGTATGCAAAAATTGTGATTCACTCTCTTTCCAAATTGTCCAATTAAAAAGAGTCATTGAAAGATATGAAAATAGGGAAAATTGGATTGGAAGGTGTTCTTATCCAACAAAGATACTCCAATGATAAAAGTGGACTTGGATATTCAAAGTTTTCACAACCAAGTTCTAACAAAACTATCTTTGTTAAGGCAAGTGATCAATCTTCCAAAGAGAAAGTGAACAAACCTAAAATAGTTCGTCACTATCCGAAAAAGAAAACATTTTCTAAGAAGAAATCTTATCCTTCTAGATATAGAAGTAACTTTGAACCTACTTGTTTTTATTGTGGTATTAAAGGTCATACACCTAATGTTTGCTATGTTAGAAACTTCAGTGTGGCAAGTGGGCATTATGTATGGGTAAAGAAAGGCACTAATTATGAAGGACCCAAAGCAACTTGGGTACCTAACAAAACCTAATTTGTTTTGCAGGTATGCTTGAAGACCACATGAAATCTTTGGTATCTTGATAGTGGTTGTTCAAAGCATATGACAGGAGACATAAACCAATTTTCACATCTATCGTTAAAGGCCAAGGGTTTTGTCACTTATAGAGACAATAATAAGGGAAGAATCCTAGGCAAAGGCAAAGTTGGTGCTCCACCTTTCACATCCATTGAAGATGTTCTTTATGTTGAAGGACTAAAGCACAATCTTCTAAGTATTAGCCAACTTTGTGACAAAGGCTTCAAAATCAAGTTCACCAAGGATGAATGTTTGATAGAAGACGAAGTCACTCATGAGGTTATACTTAAAGGTAAAAGAATCAATAATATATTCATGATTTCCCTTGATGATCCAACTTTGAAGGTTAAATATCTCATGGCGAACAAGGATGATTCATGGCTTTGGCACAAAAGAATTGCTCATATTCATATGGAACACTTGAATAAATTAATCAAGCATGATCTTGTCATTGGATTGCTAAGAGAAATTTCGTCAAAGATAGACTATGCGATGCTTGTCAAAAAGGGAAACAAACTAGATCAACTTTCAAATATAAGAATGTGGTGTCCACTACAAGGCCACTACAATTGTTACATATGGATCTATTTGGTCCATCGAGAACAAGGAGTTTTGGAGGTAATGTATATGCTTTGGTTATTGTTGACGATTTCTCTAGATATACTTGGATATTCTTTTTAGTGCAGAAAAGTGATGCATTCAAGGCGTTCAAGAAGTATGCTAAACAAATTCAGAATGAGAAGTCTCTAACAATTGCCTCAATAAGAAGTGACCATGGCGGAGAATTCCAAAATGCTCTATTTGAAGAATTATGTGGAGAACATGGAATATCTCACAACTTCTCGGCACCAAGGACTCCACAACAAAATGGAGTGGTTGAAAGAAAGAATAGGTATCTTGTGGAACTTGCTAGAACAATGCTTAGCGACTCAAACCATCCAAAATACTTTTGGGCGGATGCGGTGAGCACGACATGTTTTGTTAGCAATAGAGTTAACATTAGACCAATCTTAAAGAAAACTCCATATGAACTTTTCAAAGGGAGAAAACCAAACATTGATTTCTTTCATATCTTCGGGTGCAAATGCTTTGTCCTAAACAATGACAAAGATGATTTGGGTAAGTTTGATGAGAAATCCGATGAAGGTATATTTCTTGGTTACTCACTCTCTAGTAAAGCATATAGAATATACAACAAAAATAAATTTGACTATTGAAGAATCTATGCATGTTTCTTTTGATGAAACTAACCCGTCCAAGGAGGATAATATTGTTTGTGATAATGATGATGAAATTTTAGAAGGTCCTCAAGAAAATTCTTCCAAGGATCAACCCATTCAACTAGAAGAATCACCTCAGCAAGAATCGAATCTCAATGATCTACCAAAAGAATGGAGAACTCATAGAGATCATCCTATTGATAAAGTGATTGGTGATTGTTGTACCCCAAAATTTTACCTCCCATTTCCTCAACATTTTCTCACCACAAGACCCTTGGAGCTCAAGATCAAGTTAGGGTTTCCTCTGCTCAAGACTCCTCCTTGCACTGTTGACCCAAATTAGGGTTTGTGTTTGCACAAAGATGTTTTGACCTAAAATTCCTAAAATGACTTTCATGCTTCATGTTGGACTCTCAAGTTTACCCATGCCAAGGTTCAAGCCTTGATTCCAATCTTTGCCCAGTCAATTGGACAGTTGACCTAGAAATCAACTGTATAGGGGAAAAAGTCAATTGTGGTCAATTGACAGTCAAACCTCATGATTTTTGACCCACATCAACATATTGAACTCATATAAACAATTTGGTCAAGTTTGGATCATAATTCCACAAGAAATTTGATCAGATCACCAAAAGGGCAAAATGGTCATTTTTAGGGTTTTGACTGCACAAAGGCAATTTTGACTGTTTGACCTAACCAATGGCAAACCAAGATCATATATGGACTCAAGGACCCCATGGAATTGTCTTGACATGTTCAACAAATTCAAAAGATCCCAAATTCACAAGATTGACAGATGAATTTTCCAGTCAATTGATCAATTTTTGACTGTATACTGAAAAGTCAAACTTTGACTTTTTGGTCAAAATCAAATGTCAAGATTCATTTTTCATCAAAACATGCCAAATTATGAAACTTGTTCATCAAGAAATCAAAAATTGCAAATTAGGGTTTAAAATGAAGAATTTTCATAACTTAGAATTTTTCTAAGTTATGAAAATCCCTAATTTTTTCCTAACTTTGTCCCACTTTTTCATCAAGATGCATTTGGATTCAAGCAAAAGTCAAAACATGAAAGATGTAGTGAATTGAAACATCTACAACTTTGAATCACAAAGTTTCCCCAAAAGAAGCTTGTAGCTCAAGTTATGATTTTTGGAACAAGGGTGCAAAACATTCTTAACTTAGAGAAATTTTGACCTATTTTAGGCAGGATTTTTGCCTAACTTCATGGCCACTTTTCACATGCTTCCACTTGGAATTTCAATTTTCATTACAAATATGTATTGTAGTACACATTACAAGCTTTCCAAAATGTCCAAGAACTCATCAAACAACCTTATGGTTAGAGAGAATCGAATTTGGCAATATGGGAAAAACTCACTTTGTTCATGGCCAATTTACATGTTCATAACTTGTGCAATTTTTCAAATCAGCATGCATAAGCTAGTTACAGGCCTCTAATCCCATTTGCACTCAATAATTAAATGCCAATCCATTGTGTGTTAGCATTATTTTGTGCATTTGGACATTACATGAAGAATTAAGCCTTAATTGGAAAAAGCACTTTATCCATTTTTGTAAAGTATGGCTTTATGTCAAGTTTGTGAATCAAGAAGTACAAAGCCATATCTTTGGACACAGGATTCTTGGACATAACACACTGATCAAGAGAGATTGAAGCAGCATACTTGAGGGGCCTGCATAAGCCTAAAGATCAACTTGACATTTTGTTGCTTAAGTGAGAAGAAACTTGGCAAAACTGATCCAATATTCACTTCCTGCAAGAAAGAACTAAAACAAACTTTATACACACTTTCCATACTCCCTAACCAACCTGAAACACGACCAAGCCATCCCTGAAACTCCCTCATCCATCAAAACACAGTTTTGTGGCAAAACAGGGTACCTTCTGCATTTTGACTTGGCCAACAACATTCCATCGTGCGTTTTCATCCAAACCACCCCAAACACCTTCACTAACATCCATCCAAGATATTCCTAACCTTAGATACAGACTGTAACAACCATAACACAATTGGCCATTTTCATCTTTCTCTCTTGCAGGTGGACTTCCATGGAGTGATTCAGCAAGATTCAAAGCATACCAAGCATTGGAATAGCATCCCTGGACCTCAAGCAAGCTGTACCAATCTTCACTTTGCCTTGAAAGTGCCTCCATTGTCATACACGATTCAAGCTGAACAGGTAAGTTTTTAAACTCCTATCTCTCTATCCAGGCATAGTTAGGTTTACGTTTGTGAAAAAAAACATGTTCTAATCATATCCCTGAAGCCATTCATATAGTTACTTTCCATTTATATTATGTGTGCTAAGAGTATTTTGAATCTGAACATTAGGAAAAAGTTAGGTCAGGAATTGGGGGAGAAGAAATTCTCTCTCATTTCTGAGAGTTAGATCAAGTTCTTCATATGTATGAATTCGTGGTTTAATGCTCTACATTTTTGATGTTATAAGTTTTTGTTAAAAGTCAAAAGATCAAGAGATAGCAGGGATGGAAGAAAACGCGCGTTTTTGTGTTTGAATCTGGCCAGAGGTTGAAGACAAAGCTCTTCTGGGCTGGGCCTGTTTCACTTTTCTATTTACACCACCTTTTCACATTCACACTCCCTTGGCCCATTGTGTTTATTTTTATCTTTTTTTGACTTTTTCTTGTTGTTTCTGACTTATTTATTTTTTCTCATAACATTAAAAATATTAAAAATATTTTTCAAACCATTTTTGTATTTATTAAGCATTTATTTGTTTTAACTTGATATTTGTACATAAATAAACACATAAATACCTTTTATTTTAAAATACAAAAAAATAATACAAACATATTTTATTTCTGATTTTTATTTTATGTTATCTCTTGAAAACACTTTATAATAAATATATTTTTTTAATAATATTAAACATTTTATTTTTTGTATATATTAATGTATATTTAATAAATAATGTAAAATACTTATATATTTATTAGTATATTTAGGAAAAATACAAAGAATTAATACATTTTTAATTTTATTAATATTTTGACCTCAAAAATACCTTTTTTACAATATACCTTCTTTTATTTATTTTTTGTACATAATTAATAAATATTACATATATTAAATAATTAATACCTTTTATTGATAAAATTAGGGTTTTACCCTAAATACATAAAAATACCAAAAATTAATTCATTTTATTTTTGTTTATTTGACACATAAAAAAATACTTTTTTTCATACATATAAAAAACCATTTTTTGCATCTTGTACATTTATTATATTTCTTATTTAATTGTTGTATATTAAATAGTTTGTATAATTCAATTTGGATGTAATAGTTTAGGTTTAATTTCTTGCTAAAATATCCCCATTTGAACATTTGTACCCCCCATCCCATATATTATGTTGTAATAACTTAGGACCTTTTATTTTTCGCATTTAAAAGCTTTCTAATTATACCATGTTAGAATTAGGGTTTTGTATGCAAAATTAACCAAAAAATAGTTTGACCTAATTTCAAGATAAACAAGCATGAAAATGGACAACACTAATCACACTTGCACCCTTAGGGTTACTCCACTTGTTGCCTTCAAAAATGGGCCATATTGCATGTTAGGTATCTTTGGCAAAACAAGAAACAATCAAATGATCATAGTCCCTCGATGACGCTTTCAAAAGTTGCCTAAAACATGATCAAGTCCCTTAAAGGAAAAATTGCCCAAAGATACTTGGCACTATTGCAATCATGGTCTAAACAATGACCCGCGCCCGTCCCGCTCACATCCTAACACAAGATTGTCCACCAAATACAATGGTGGAACAAAATTGTTAAAAGGGTTAAAACATAGCAAAGATCTTTTAGAAATTTAGGGTAGATAGCTCTTGGTTACTTGCCAACTTGCAAAACAAAAACCCTTGCCTATTTTTCAAAACACACTCCACAACACTTTCAAAACAACTTTCAAAAACATTGAAAACTTCTCAAAAGACATACCCCTTTGTATACATTCAAACATGGATCATTATAAAGGTTGCCACCACATTGGCCTCTTTTCAAAACATCTTCAAAACCCACACACAAAGCACCATTTCAAACAATTGAAAATCAAGGCAAGTTGATCTAAGCAAGTAACTAAGAGCCCATGGATAACCATGGATAGAAAGGGTGCTAATACCTTCCCTTTCTATAATCTACTCCCCGAACCCAAGAAAACATCTCAAAGGTTTTTGCTGTGCTTTTTAACCTTTCCTTAGGATAAAATAAAAAGTCGGTGGCGACTCTTGCTCAACCGAAACATTTGCGAAAACAAACGCAAAACCCAAGTCAGTTCTCCCACCGTATCACAGAACTGGCGACTCTGCTGGGGAGAATATTAAAAGTGGAGTAACCTTAGGGCTTAGATCACCCTCTTGCATGACTAATTGTTTGTTTTGATTGCTTTACATCTTGGCTCTCTTGTTTGGGTTTGCAATCCTGCACCCGGATTTGGGGAAACATTCATAGATAGCAATACATTGTGGAAACTGTGTGGGGTATACCGACATGGTTGAAGCAATAGCTATATTAGTGCGACATATTTGTGAGTACCGGTAACCCTTGAGTTCAATCAAGGAAAGTACGGGGCCGCTGAGTGATGTCACTAAGCACTAATGACCTAGAACCTTACTTGACCATCTTGGCCTTTCATTAGGGGTAGTGAGATGACTGGCTTTGGTGCAGTCCGAAGTTGGTAGATACTCGATACTACACTCATTGAGGGTTGTTTTCTTGGAATATTTTGGTCGCTAGTTAAGTGGCTAAACCAAAACAATGAACAATGAAAACAATCACGTGATATTGAGCTCCTTAGAACCCAGTTACTATTTATAGGACAGGTTTTAAGCCAACTACACTCAAGAGAGTACTTACCTATGAAACCCCATGCAAGCCTGAAACTAGGGTTTGGTGTGATTTGCTTGTACATATGTTTTGTGCATACATCATAAACATCATGAAGCATCATATGCATGTACTAACCATTTCAAGGGTTTAGATCTTCATCTTTGTTCTTGCTTTGTAGGTCATGGAAATTCTTCGCAGGAAAACCATCCAAGTCAACCTTGTGAGAATCCCTCCTCAACTCAAGGAGCTCACATCAAGGATTCCGGAAAGCTCTCCCTTCAGTGAAAGACATGGTAGACTGCTCAGCTTAGTCAACACCAACATTGAAGAGGACATGATGAAGGTGCTGTTTCAGTTCTTTGACCCCCTTCACCACTGTTTCACATTCCCCGACTACCAGTTGGTACCCACTTTGGAGTAATTTTCTCAACTCCTGAGAATTCCTATCCTTAATCAACTACCTTTCAACGGTACAGAAAAGGAACCAAAGCCTGAGGATGTTGCTCAAGCCCTACACTTGCAACCATCTGACATCAAGGGGAATTGGGAAACTAGAAGCGGTGTCAAAGGCTTCTTAGCAAAATTCTTGTTTGAGAAGGCACAAGAGTGTTGGAATTCATTGGATCTACAAGCCTTTGAAGAAATTGTGGCCCTCCTCATCTATGGTTTGATTTTGTTCCCAAATCCTGACCAGCTTGTAGATGTCAATGCCGTCAAAATCTTCTTATCCAGAAATCCAGTACCAACATTGCTTGGGGACATTCTTCACTCATTTTACACTCGAACAATGAGAAAGAGGGGTGTTCTCATGTGCTGTACTCCTCTCCTTGCAAGGTGGTTTATTTCGCACCTTCCACAATCTGTCTTGAAAAATGACCAAGGCCTAAGGTGGTCACAACGGTTGATGACCCTTACTCACTCTGATGTACATTGGTGTTCTCGGTCCAGAGAAAATGTCATCATCGTCGATCGTTGTGGAGAATTCCCTAATGTTCCATTACTTGGAATTAGAGGAGGCATTACCTACAACCCTTGTCTAGCTTTGAGACAATTTGGATATGCACGGAGGGATGGCCCTCATGACATGCTGATTCCTGACCTAGTTTTTGACTTCGACAACGATGCGCAAGGACTTCGCCAAAGATTCATCAGAGCTTGGAGGATGCCTAATAAGGTAGACAGCAAGACACTGGGGCACAAGAACTCCATCCCTCTTGAACCTTATCTCAAGTGGGTACGAACCCGAGCCCAGAGTCTAATGATGCCTTATCCTCATGTTCTCCCTATGATTAAAGAGCCCGTTATGGAAGGAGAGGTTCCCTATACCATCCTATATCCTGACATGCCTACATCGTGGGAGGAGATGCAGAAGAGTTGGATCCAACTCAAGGAGGAACGGAAGACTTTTGAAGCCAGCTTCTATGCCAGTGAGAAGAAGGTTTTGGAGCTTACCCGCCGACTCCATGAGGAAGAGACCCTCAACACCTACATCGCACCAAAGAGGATGCGCAACGTCTTTTTACCTTGAGAAGTTTTTGTAATATTTGGCACATGGGGCATTTATGTACTGACAAATTTCTTCTTATTAATATGACGTGCGTTCTTTTTGTTTGCAACAATTTTGAACTTTCTAAATCCTTGAATGCATTGCATACATAAGCATACCATTCATCATGTGCATAAGCAGGTCTCCACACCAGGTTTCCTTATCTTTCTGCTGTTTATTTCAGTAAGATGGATCTCGAACAGACGGTCAAGGACTTGCAGTCTCAGAACGCACAGTTTCAACAACTCCTGATGACCTTGGCTAAGGGTCAGGAAGATTTGAAGACCCTGCTTGGGAACAAAGAGAAAGTGAAAAAGAAGAAGAAGAGAGTCGGGGTGGCTACCCTGGGGAGAAGGTTTGAGGGTGAAGCTAGAAGGGTTCTTGAATTTCCTTCCGCATCCGAAGAAGAAAACAGTAAAGGAAAAGGGGCTGCGGTACCTTCCGAATCCGAAGCTGAAGAAGAAGAGGCTGAAGAAGACGAAGACTACTCAGAACAACAATACCCGCCCGCCGATGATAAGTACAAAAACTTGGAAGACAGGTTGGCAGCTATGGAGCTGCAGAGAGTCCCCGGTTTGGATTTCGAAGATTTGGGATTAATTGCTGGAATTGTGATACCCCCGAAGTTCAAATACCAATTTTTGTAAGATATGATGGGTTGTCTTGCCCAAAAATGCATCTAAGATCGTATGTCCGAAGAATACAACCTCACACTTCCGACAGAAATCTTTGGGTGCATTTCTTTCAAGATAGCTTGTCCGGAAATCAGCTAGATTGGTTTTACAAGTTGGAAAGATCAGAGATACATAGTTGGGAGGATCTGGCGGCTGCTTTTTATCGCCAATATCAGTATAACTCTGACCTGGCACCAACCCGCACTCAGCTACAGAGTATGGGAATGGCCTCAGGTGAGGGATTTAAGGAATACGCCCAGAAGTGGCGCGATCTGGCTGGAAGAGTGCGGCCACCTCTTTCTGATAGAGAACTTGTTGATATGTTCCTTGGGACCCTGTCTGGTCCATTCTTTAATCATCTAATCGGTAGCTCTTCCTCGGGGTTTACTGAATTAATTCTGACTGGCGAGCGGGTAGAAGCCGGTATCAAGAATGGGAAGATTCAGAAGGATGCCTCTGCATCTACAATTGCTAAGAAATCATTTCCAGCGAAGAAAGAAACAGCTGTTGTGTATTCTCAAAGGGGAGCAGGAAGAAGTGAGCGCAGGCCGACTGTGGGGGCCGTAATGATCCAAAATCCACCAAATGATCAACCTCGTAATAACCCGTCCAGACCTAAACAGCAATGGGGAGAACGGCCACTACGGCAGTTCACCCGCATTAATATGACGCTCGCGCAAGTTCTTCCACACTTGTTAAAGCTGAATCTCACAAATATCAAAGAAGCGCCGAAAAATGTGAATACAACCTCACCAGCCTACAATGCCAATGCCAAGTGCGCCTACCATTCCGATAGCGTCGGACATGACACAAATAATTGTTGGGCACTGAAAAATAAAATTCTAGACTTGATAGATGCAAAAGAGGTGGAGTTCGATGCTCCAGAGAAACCAAACGTGATATCTGCTCCGATGCTGAAGCACGGTCGAAATGTCCATGCTATTGAGGAAGATTTGTATGTTTCTGATGTCAATGACCTGATAACTCCGCTGTTAACCATCAAATTAAATCTGTTAAAGGCCGGGATTTTCCCGGGATGCAAAGAAGATTGTTACTGTTGTTACTCTCTGCCAATTGACTGCCCGTTACTGAAGAAAGGCATCCAAGGCCTGATGGACAGTCAACAAATTCTGTTTGAAAAAGTTTCTGCTATTCCAACCCCTACCGAAGATGTCTCAATTATCACCATTCACGCCAATCTTTCCAAGGCCGTCAGAAAGCCTGTTAAGATTACATCTGCTACAAAGTCTGTTCCTCTGAAGTTAACTATGCCAGGGCCTGTCCCCTACAGTTCTGAAAAGTCAATACCATGGAATTACGGTGGAGAAATCTACTACCATGGTATTAAACAAGTTGAAATAATCGAAGGAAGCTCTGATGAAGAAGATGCCAGCATTGGAAACATTGCCGGCACAAGCAAGATCACCCGAAGTGGGAGAATATTTTCTCCAGAGATTGCCCCCCCAAAGGCAATCTTTGGACCCTCATCCGCTGCCGAAGTTATTCCTGCACCAATAAAACTTTCCGTTAGAACCCCATTGATTGAAGATGCTGCTGTTCCTGTTGTTGTCCCTCCTACTTCTGCTGATAAAGGTAAAGGGATCCAAGATGAGCTCGTCAGGACGAGGGCTCAACCTTTGGTCATCCCGGAAACCTCTAAGAAAGAGATGGAGGAGATCCTGAAGATAATTAAAAAGAGTGATTATGACGTGGTAGAGAAACTAGGGCAAACCCCCTTGAAAATCTCCATGTTAGCATTGCTACTTTGCTCAGAGGCGCACGCCAAAGCATTGATAAAATTCCTGAAGACAGCCCATGTGCCCCAGGAAACCTCTGCCGACCAATTCCAAAACTGTGTAGCCAGTCTTACAGCAGACAACGATTTAGGTTTCTCTGATGCTAACCTAACCTCAAAAGGAAGAAAACACAACGACGTATTACATGTGTCAGTAGAATTCCAAGGGACTACTCTGGCCCATGTTCTAGTCGACACTGGTTCTTCTCTGAACGTACTGCCTAAGAAGGCCCTCGACCGTTTAGACTGTGAAGGCTTGGAGTTAAAGCCAAGCAATATCATTGTAAGGGCATTTGATGGGTCAAAGAGAGTGGTACATGGGGAGGTAGACATTCCCATTAAGGTTGGCACAGAGGTTTTCCCCTCAACTTTCTATGTGATGGACATCCGTCCGTCATACTCTTGCTTATTGGGGAGACCATGGATACACAATGCTGGGGCAGTCACCTCTTCCCTACATCAAATGCTGAAGTACCCTGTCAAGGGAAAGATAGTAACCGTCCACGGTGAAGAAGAGTATATGATCAGCCACCTGAACTCCTTCAGATATGTAGAGGTAGAAGGTGAATTCATCGAGACACCATTCCAGCACTTCGAGGAAGTCTCTCCTGAAGTAGAAGTAGCAAAAGTGGTAGCTGAGGTACCAAAGCAGGTGGCCAGGATGGCATCTCTAAAAGACGCGAAAGCTGCATTGAAGGAAGGGAAGAGTTCAACATGGGGTCAGTTGCCAGATATTCCTCATAAAACGGACAAGTTTGGTTTAGGATTCACTGCTGCGGGGCAGAAAGCTATGCGCCGCTCAAAGGTTGAAAGAGCACCCATCAAGATCTCTCCTTATGGGATCAATGCTTTGGAAGGTGAAGACGAAGAGGCCAACATTGAAGATTGGATCTACCCAACCATCGAAGGGGGACTACGCAACTGGGAGGCTAAGGATTTTGTCCCCATTACTTTTATTAATCAGTAATTATCTATCAAACATTTCCTTTGGTCTGTAATAATTACTTTTGAACAATCCGTACACTACTTTTTCACCTCATGCCTTGCCCGGGGCATGTAGGTCCATTTGTAAGGGTTTTGATTATCTTCATATCCATATGCCATGTTTAATGATTCATTGGACGTTTTTCATTGATAAACTGCTGTGTTCATTTTCGTTCCCTTTTTGCATTTTTCTTGTTTAAGGATGGCTATCCCTTACACACACCCACACTCACAAATGCAGGTACCCATCCACTCTGGATTCTATGGGTGACTATTCTGCTATGTCCTTCAATAACTCTGAAGATCTGGTCAATCAGGCTGAGTATGAAGATGACGAAGGTTGTGAAGTACCAGGGGAACTAGCCAGACTTCTACAGCAAGAGGAAAGGGCCATCTTACCTCACGAAGAGTCGTTGGAAACTGTCAACTTAGGAACAGAGGAAGACCGAAAGGAAGTGCAAGTGGGTGCCAATCTGGAACCAAGTGTCAAGAAGCGCCTGATACAGCTGTTAAATGAGTACGTTGAAATCTTCGCCTGGTCTTACGAAGACATGCCGGGTTTAGACACAGACATCGGGGTTCACCGTCTCCCTACAAGAGAGGATTGTCCACCGATAAAGCAAAAGGTCCGCCGAATGAGGCCCTATATGTCTGAGAAAATTAAGGCAGAAGTGATGAAACAATTCAACGCTGGCTTTCTGGCTGTTACATCCTATCCTTAATGGGTTGCTAACATCGTGCCAGTTCCTAAAAAAGATGGCAAAGTCAGGATGTGTGTAGACTACCGGGATTTGAACAGGGCCAGCCCCAAAGATGATTTTCCGCTACCACACATTGACATTCTGATTGACAACACAGCTCAGCACAAAGTGTTTTCCTTCATGGATGGATTCTCGGGCTACAACCAGATTAAAATGGCCCCCGAGGACATGGAGAAAACAACCTTTGTTACACAATGGGGTACTTTCTGTTACAAGGTGATGCCGTTCGGACTGAAGAACGCAGGGGCAACTTATCAACGCGCCATGGTAGCTTTATTTCATGATATGATACATCATGAAATCGAAGTTTACGTAGACGATATGATAGCTCAGTCACAAACGGAGGAGGAACACCTTGAACACCTGGAAAAACTGTTTGCCAGGTTGAAAGAATACAAGCTCAGGCTGAATCCAAGTAAGTGTACTTTTGAAGTTAGGTCTGGTAAACTTCTAGGGTTTATTGTCAGCAACAAAGGCATTGAGGTCGATCCAACAAAAGTGGAAGCAATACAAGAGATGCCTGCTCCCCGTACTGAAAAGGAGGTTAGAGGGTTCTTGGGGCGCTTGAACTATATTGCCAGATTCATCTCTCATCTGACTTCTACCTGTGAGCTGATTTTCAAATTATTAAAGAAAGATCAGGTAGTCGAATGGAATGACGATTGCCAAGTTGCTTTTGATAAGATCAAGGAGTATTTGCTAGAACCTCCTATTCTGATGCCTCCCGTCGAAGGAAGACCATTGATCATGTATCTAACAGTTTTGGATAACTCAATGGGGTGTGTTTTGGGACAGCATGACGAGTCTGGTTGAAAAGAGCATGCTATTTATTACCTTAGCAAAAAGTTTACCAACTGTGAGACTCGCTACTCACTGCTCGAGAAAACTTGCTGCGCTTTGGTATGGGCTGCTCGCCGACTAAGGCAGTATATGCTGACTCACACCACCTTGTTGATTTCCAAAATGGATCCTATCAAGTATATCTTCGAGAAGCCTGCTTTATCTGGAAGAATAGCTAGATGGAAAATGATCCTAACTGAGTATGACATCCAGTACACCACCCAAAAAGCTATAAAAGGGAGTGTACTAGCTGACCATCTAGCTCATCAAGCTATCGAAGATTATCAAACCATGAGATTTGACTTCCCAGATGAGGACATCATGAATTTGGATAACATTGAAGGTAACAGACCGTATGACGGACCCGAAAAGGGATCCCGATGGACCCTATACTTTGATGGTGCTTCAAATGCACTTGGAAACGGTATCGGTGCGGTACTCATTTCCCCGGAAGGTTGTCACACTCCTTTCACGGCTCGACTCCGCTTCAGCTGCACAAACAACATGGCGGAATATGAAGCTTGCATCTTTGGTCTCAAGACTGCCATAGACTTGGGGATCAAATCTTTGATCGTATTTGGGGACTCGGCTTTGGTTATCAGCCAAATCAAAGGAGAGTGGGATACCAAACATCCTAATCTTATCCCATACAGAGAACATGTCCTGACATTGTTGCCTCATTTCGAGCAAATTACCTTAGAGCATTTTCCGCGAGAAGAGAATCAGCTAGCGGATGCTCTGGCTACAATGTCTTCTATGTTTAAACTCAACTGGGATAACGAGGCTCCCTAAACCACCATCGAGCGAATGGATGAACCTGCGCATTGTCATGAGATTAATACTGAAGAAGTAGTGGAACAACCCTGGTTTCACGAAATCAAAAGGTATCTCCAGACTAGAGAATATCCCGAAGGAGCTTCCATAAATGACAAGAAGTTCCTAAGGAAATTTGCTGCCAAGTTCTTCCTGAGAAATGGCATCCTCTATAAGCGCAACCACGATTGTGTTTTACTCAGATGTGTTGACAAAGCTGAAGTGGAGTTAATCATGACAGAGATGCACAGCGGTACATTTGGCACCCATTTGAGCGGGCATACTATGGCTAAAAAGATCCTAAGGGCAGGCTATTACTGGTCTACCATGGAAGAAGATTGCCATCAGCACTCCCGTACTTGCCACAAGTGTCAAGTCTACGCTGACAAGATTCATATTCCTCCGGTTCCTCTCAACGTGCTGACAGCTCCTTGGCCATTCGCAATGTGGGGCATTGACATGATTGGAGAGATCAAGCCCACGGCTTCCAATGGACATTGCTTCATCCTGGTTGCCATTGACTACTTCACCAAATGGGTCGAAGCAGCTTCTTTCGCCTCTGTCACTAAAAATGTGGTTGCCCGCTTCATCAAGTAAAACCTCATATGCCGGTATGGTGTTCCAGACAGGATCATCACAGACAACGGTACAAATCTGAATAATACTATGATCACCGCATTATGCGAACAATTCAAGATTTATCATCACAATTCATCTCCCTATCGGCCGAAGATGAACGGTGCTGTTGAAGCTGCGAACAAAAACATTAAGAAGATCATCCAGAAAATGACAGTCACTTACAAGGACTGGCATGAGATGTTACCGTTTGCTCTGCATGGATACCGTACGACGGCACGTAGTTCAACCGGGGCAACCCCATTTTCTTTGGTATATGGCATGGAAGCTGTCCTGCCCATGGAAGTTCAGATTCCTTCTTTAAGGATTATGAAGGACTCTTGTTTGAGTGAAGATGATTGGATTCAGACCCGACTTGATCAACTCAATTTGATCAACGAGAAGCGACTCGCTGCTGTGTGCCATGGTCAGACGTATCAAAAGCGGATGATCAAGGCTTTCAACAAGAAAGTCATACGTCAAGTATATCAAGTCGGAGATCTCGTAATCAAGCGGATTATCCTACCGCAAAGTGATCCCAGGGGAAAATGGACCCCTACATACGAAGGACCATTTGTGATCAAGAGCATATTTTCTGGTGGTGCAATGATTCTGACCACCATGGACGGCGACGATTGGCCTCACCCTGCGAACGCCGACATAGTCAAAAGATACTACGCATAAAATAACCCGACAAGTCGAAAACCCGAAAGGGCGGCTTGGGCAAAAATGGGCATCCCGGTGGACCGAAAACTCGAAAGGGCGGTTCAGGCAAAAATTAGGGATAAAACAAAAAAAATCTGTACACCCGGCAAGTCGGCTTGGGCAAAAAGGGGTTTCCCGGTGGATCGAAAACTCGAAAGGGCGATTCAGGAAAAAGTTAGGGAATTAAAGCGTATGACTATGTCTCGTCGGATCACTTTAAGGATAATTTCTTCATCAACCAGCTCCAAGCTTCAAATAAATCCAGTCATCGACAGACGAAGCTTTGAATGGACTGATGTTCAGAGTTGTGAAGGCTATAGCAGAATGGAATCCCATGGAATTGTTTCACATAGCCATCTTTCTTTTGTATAAAATTTTCAATTTTTACGACGGCATCCTCTTACTAGGATGACTGTCTCCTCTGTACAAATGTACTTATAGAAAGTTAATACAAATACTTTTCCAAATACTGAAATTTGCGTTGTCTTCCTTTTCTCTTTTCTTTTGCACTTATGTTTTATCTGAGAAACGTCCAATGTTTTGTTAAATAGGCATATGCATTTGAACATAATCATTTCCTTATGAATCAAGAAAGATGATTACTGATAGGTTAAAGGTACAAATAGATATCTTAATGCCCTTTTAGAAGGAATCCTCAGCAGAGTTAAACTCCAAATTCCCCAGCCAGAGGGCCTTCCAGAACTCGATTCCCCTCAGAGTTAAGTTTCAGAATCCCCAGTGGAGCCTTAAGATATGAAAATCCAATCCCCAGCGGAGCTAAGATTTCCTACCATCAATCCCCAGCTGAACCAAGCTAGTGAAACTTCTCCCCCCAGAGATACCTGCCACCAAACTGAAAATTCTCAATCATACCTCTCGAGCATGAGTCTATCAGGTTCTGAACTTCCCCAATAGAGATCTTCAGGAGTTCTCATTCCCTGTAAGTCACCAAGGAATTCCAATTCCCCGCAGTAGTCCTAAGATCTCCTCAACAATTGAAGATTTTTGCATTTCCCCAAACAAGGTGAAGGCTCATTCTCAGTGCCTCACAGGATAATCAGATGTTCTCCAGTGAAGATCTCCTCAAGACAAGAATCCCCAGAAGATTGGTATACTACCCAAGCTCCTATTTCTCCAACAGTAGTCAACAAGGATGTCTCATCCTCAGCAATCAAAATTTTTGTGTTCCCCTGCAGCAGTCAAGGATTCACTTTCCCTGGCAGCAGTCAAGATTCTTTATCTCCAGGATTCATCTATCCTCAGCAAGACAGCTCTTCAGCTTACATATGCATTCATTTACATTCATATCATAAACATTGATATGACATATATTGAATCAT
This sequence comes from Vicia faba, assembly GCA_948472305.1. Classification (NCBI taxonomy): domain Eukaryota; kingdom Viridiplantae; phylum Streptophyta; class Magnoliopsida; order Fabales; family Fabaceae; genus Vicia; species Vicia faba. Next base: position 994,400,220 of record OX451735.1, read on the forward strand.
ACATATCATGCAACATAACTTTGTGTTTTAGCTAACATTTCACCCTTTTCAGGATAAAATTAAAAGGCTATCATTAACAATTATTCAGATATAGTATGGATACACCCCAGACACGGCGGTCATTCTATTACTCATTCAGAATCTCAAGTCAGATACAGTATGGATACACCTCAGACACGACGGTTATTCTACTACTCATTCGGACTACGGCAATCAGATACAGACTAGATACGCTCCAGACACGGCAGCCGTTCTATCCCTCATTCAGATTCATTTATCCACCTCAAGGTTCAATGCATTCCAAACACGGATACTATTCTAACCCTCACACCAGAAGTTTGACTCTCCCCAGTGCAGCCGCCACGGAAGTCATTCTATCACTTATTCAGATCCTCGTTACAGTCCAGATACACTCCAGACACGGAAGTCATTCTGCTACTCATATAGATCCCAACTTCAGATACAGTCCAGATACGCTCCAAACATGGTTGCCATTCTGTCACTCATTCAGAATTTTTCCCCAGCACGCAGTTGCTCCATACAGATGTTTCTCTGTTACCTAGATACAATACAGATACACTCCAGACACAGCAGTCATTCTGATATTCGTTCTACACTTCAAACACAGTTACAAATCAGATACGCCCCAGACACGGAGGCCATTCTTCTGCTCATACAAGCTCAGTCCTTAGATACAGTTCAAATGCATTCCAGACACATATACCATTTTGATCCTCATTCTTCTGACCCGTCAGACTACAACAAACTTTCCAGATGGCATCTTTAAGCCCATCTCCGACAAAGATTCTGTCACCCTTCAGATGGCATCTTTAAGCCCGTCTCCAAATGGCATCTCTAAGCCCATTCCCGTATCCATTATTCTGATAGGTGCAAATTTAAGGGCACTCTAGTGTCAAATCTCCTTTTACCTTCGAGACGCGAAAGGCAAACCTGCCAATCTAACTCTTCAGGTGCAAGAAGATTGAACAGGGGCAACTGTTGTACCCCAAAATTTTCCCTCCCATTTCCTCAACATTTTCTAACCACAAGACCCTTGGAGCTCAAGATCAAGTTAGGGTTTCCTCTGCTCAAGACTCCTCCTTGCATTGTTGACCCAAATTAGGGTTTGTGTTTGCACAAAGATGTTTTGACCTAAAATGCCTAAAATGACTTTCATGCTTCATGTTGGACTCTCAAGTTTACCCATGCCAAGGTTCAAGCCTTGATTCTAATCTTTGCCCAGTCAATTGGACAGTTGACCTAGAAATCAGCTGTATAGGGGAAAAAGTCAACTGTCGTCAATTGACAGTCAAACCTCATGATTTTTGACCCACATCAACATATTGAACTCATATAAACTATTTGGTCAAGTTTGGATCACAATTCCACAAGAAATTTGATCAGATCACCAAAAGGGCAAAATGGTCATTTTTAGGGTTTTGACTGCACAAAGGCAATTTTGACTGTTTGACCTAACCAATGGCAAACCAAGCTCATATATGGACTCAAGGACCCCATGGAATTGTCTTGACATGTTCAACAAATTCAAAAGATCCCAAATGCACAAGATTGACAGATGAATTTTCCAGTCAATTGATCAATTTTTGACTGTATACTGAAAAGTCAAACTTTGACTTTTTGGTCAAAATCAAATGTCAAGATTCATTTTTCATCAAAACATGCCAAATTATGAAACTTGTTCATCAAGAAATCAAAAATTGCAAATTAGGGTTTAAAATGAAGAATTTTCATAACTTAGAATTTTTCTAAGTTATGAAAATCCCTAATTTTTTCCTAACTTTGTCCCACTTTTTCATCAAGATGAATTTGGATTCAAGAAAAAGTCAAAACATGAAAGTTGTAGTCCATTGCAAAATCTACAACTTTGATTCACAAAGTTTCCTCGAAAGAAGCTTGTAGCTCAAGTTATTATTTTTGGAACAAGGGTGCAAAACATTCTTAACTTAGAGAAATTTTGACCTATTTTAGGCAGGATTTTTGCCTAACTTCATGGCCACTTTTCACATGCTTCCACTTGGAATTTCTATTTGCATTACAAATATGGATTGTAGTACACATTCCAAGCTTTCCAAAATGTCCAAGAACTCATCAAACAACCTTATGGTTAGAGAGAATCGAATTTGGCAATATGGGAAAAACTCACTTTGTTCATGGCCAATTTACATGTTCATAACTTGTGCAATTTTTCAAATCAGCATGCATAAGCTAGTTACATGCCTCTAATCCCATTTGCACTCAATAATTAAATGCCAATCCATTGTGTGTTAGCATTATTTTGTGCATTTGGACATTACATGAAGAATTAAGCCTTAATTGGAAAAAGCACTTTATCCATTTTTGTAAAGTATGGCTTTATGTCAAGTTTGTGAATCAAGAAGTACAAAGCCATATCTTTGGACACAGGATTCTTGGATATAAAACACTGATCAAGAGAGATTGAAGCTGCATACTTGAGGGGCCTGCATAAGCCTAAAGATCAACTTGACATTTTGTTGCTTAAGTGAGAAGAAACTTGGCAAAACTGATCCAATATTCACTTCCTGCAAGAAAGAACTAAAACAAACTTTCTCCACAATTTCCATACTCCCTAACCAACCTGAAACACGACCAAGCCATCCCTGAAACTCCCTCATCCATCAAAACACAGTTTTGTGGCAAAACAGGGTACCTTCTGCATTTTGACTTGGCCAACAACATTCCATCGTGCGTTTTCATCCAAACCACCCCAAACACCTTCACTAACATCCATCCAAGCTATTCCCAACCTTAGATACAGACTGTAACAGCCATAGCACAATTGGCCATTTTCATCTTTCTCTCTTGCAGGTGGACTTCCAAGGAGTGATTCAGCAAGATTCAAAGCATACCAAGCATTGGAATAGCATCCCTGGACCTCAAGCAAGCTGTACCAATCTTCACTTTTCCTTGAAAGTGCCTCCATTGTCATACACGATTCAAGCTGAACAGGTAAGTTTTTGAACTCCTACTCTCTATCCAGGAATAGTTAGGTTTGAGTTTGTGAAGAAAACATGTTCTAATCATAGCTCTGAAGCCATTCATATAGTTACTTTCCATTTATATTATGTGTGCTAAGAGTATTTTGAATGTGAACATTAGGAAAAAGTTAGGTCAGGAATTGGGGGAGAAGAAATTCTCTCTCATTTCTGAGAGTTAGATCAAGTTCTTCATATGTATGAATTCGTGGTTTAATGCTCTACATTTTTGATGTTATAAGTTTTTGTTAAAAGTCAAAGGATCAAGAGATAGCAGGGATGGAAGAAAACGCGCGTTTTTGTGTTTGAATCTGGCCAGAGGTTGAAGACAAAGCTCTTCTGGGCTGGGCCTGTTTCACTTTTCTATTTACACCACCTTTTCACATTCACACTCCCTTGGCCCATTGTGTTTATTTTTATCTTTTTTTGACTTTTTCTTGTTGTTTCTGACTTATTTATTTTTTCTCATAACATTAAAAATATTAAAAATATTTTTCAAACCATTTTTGTATTTATTAAGCATTTATTTGTTTTAACTTGATATTTGTACATAAATAAACACATAAATACCTTTTATTTTAAAATACAAAAAAATAATACAAACATATTTTATTTCTGATTTTTATTTTATGTTATCTCTTGAAAACACTTTATAATAAATATATTTTTTTAATAATATTAAATATTTTATTTTTTGTATATATTAATGTATATTTAATAAATAATATAAAATACTTATATATTTATTAGTATATTTAGGAAAAATACAAAGAATTAATACATTTTTAATTTTATTAATATTTTGACCTCAAAAATACCTTTTTTACAATATACCTTCTTTTATTTATTTTTTGTACATAATTAATAAATATTACATATATTAAATAATTAATACCTTTTATTGATAAAATTAGGGTTTTACCCTAAATACATAAAAATACCAAAAATTAATTCATTTTATTTTTGTTTATTTGACACATAAAAAAATACTTTTTTTCATACATATAAAAAACCATTTTTTGCATCTTGTACATTTATTATATTTCTTATTTAATTGTTGTATATTAAATAGTTTGTATAATTCAATTTGGATGTAATAGTTTAGGTTTAATTTCTTGCTAAAATATCCCCATTTGAACATTTGTACCCCCCATCCCATATATTGTGTTGTAATAACTTAGGACCTTTTATTTTTCGCATTTAAAAGCTTTCTAATTATACCATGTTAGAATTAGGGTTTTGTATGCAACATTAACCAAAAAATAGTTTGACCTAATTTCAAGATAAACAAGCATGAAAATGGACAACACTAATCACACTTGCACCCTTAGGGTTACTCCACTTGTTGCCTTCAAAAATGGGCCATATTGCATGTTAGGTATCTTTGGCAAAACAAGAAACAATCAAATGATCATAGTCCCTCGACGACGCTTTCGAAAGTTTCCTAAAACATGATCAAGTCCCTTAAAGGAAAAATTGCCCAAAGATACTTGGCACTATTGCAATCATGGTCTAAACAATGACCCGCGCCCGTCCCGCTCACATCCTAACACAAGATTGTCCACCAAATACAATGGTGGAACAAAATTGTTAAAAGGGTTAAAACATAGCAAAGATCTTTGAGAAATTTAGGGTAGATAGCTCTTGGTTACTTGCCAACTTGCAAAACAAAAATCCTTGCCTATTTTTCAAAACACACTCCACAACACTTTCAAAACAACTTTCAAAAACATTGAAAACTTCTCAAAAGACATACCCCTTTGTATACATTCAAACATGGATCATTACAAAGGTTACCACCACATTGGCCTCTTTTCAAAACATCTTCAAAACCCACACGCAAAGCACCATTTCAAACAATTGAAAATCAAGGCAAGTTGATCTAAGCAAGTAACTAAGAGCCCATGGATAACCATGGATAGAAAGGGTGCTAATACCTTCTCTTTCTATAATCTACTCCCCGAACCCAAGAAAACATCTCAAAGGTTTTTGCTGTGCTTTTTAACCTTTCCTTAGGATAAAATAAAAAGTCGGTGGCGACTCTTGCTCAACCGAAACATTTGCGAAAACAAACGCAAAACCCAAGTCAGTTCTCCCACCGTATCACAGTGATATAAGTCAAGGTATGTCTACAAGATTAAATCTCAAGGATGCTTGCCTAAACATGGCGTTTGTCTCTCAAATTGAACCTTCCAAAGTTGATGAAGCTTTAGGCGATGACCAATGGATCATAGCTATGCAAGAAGAATTGAATCAATTTGAAAGGAATCAAGTTTGGGAACTCGTTCCTAGGCCAAGCAACAAACACATTATTGGAACAAGATGAGTGTTCAAAAAAAAACTTGACGAGAATGGAATAATTGTTCGCAACAAAGCAAGATTGGTAGCACAAGGATATAATCAAGAAGAAGGAATAGACTTTGAAGAAACTTTCGCTCCAGTTGCAAGGTTAGAAGCTATTCGTCTCTTACTTGCCTATGCTTGTTCATTAAATTTTCAGCTTTTCCAAATGGATGTCAAAAGCGCATTCTTGAATGGATATATCACTGAAGAAGTATACGTTAAGAAACCCCCGGGTTTCGAAGACTTCAAGAATCCATCTCATGTATTTAAATTAAGAAAAGATCTCTATGGACTGAAACAAGCACCAAGGGCGTGGTATGATCGTTTAAGCAACTTATGCGAAAAAGGTTTCGAAAAAGGCAAAGTTGACAAGACTCTATTTATCAAGAAAATCAAAGACGACACTTTGCTAGCACAAGTCTATGTTGATGACATCATCTTCGGTTCTTCAAATCAAGAAATGTGTGAAGAATTCTCATCAATGATGCAAGGAGAATTTGAAATGTCCATGATGGGTAAAATGAACTATTTTCTTGGACTTCAAATCAAACAACTAAAAGATGGCATCTTCATCAACCAATCCAAATATTGCAAGGAACTCTTGAAAAGGTTTGACATGGATACCTGTAAGGAAATGTCTACACCAATGGGTTCTGGTTCTTATGTTGATCAAGATGAATCAGGTGTTTCCATTGACATCCGTAAATATCGAGGTATGATTGGCTCCTTATTATATTTGACGGTAAGTCGTCTTGACATTATGTTTAGTGTTTGTCTCTGTGCCCGCTTTCAAGCTAACCCAAAGGAATCTCATCTCACGACGGTAAAGAGGATCATGAAGTATCTCAAAGGAATAACAAATGTCGGATTATGGTATCCTAAAGGTAGTGTCTGCAACTTAATTGGTTATTCTAACGCGGATTATGCATGATGTAAAACAGATAGAAAGAGCACAAGTGGCACTTGTCACATTCTTGGCAATGCATTAGTATCACGGGCCTGCAAGAAACAAGCATGTGTTGCTCTAAGCACGGCCGAAGCTGAATATATTGCAGCCGATAGTAGTTGCGCTCAAATTTTGTGGCTAAAACAACAACTTCGTGTCTACAGACTCGATCTAGGGTGCATTCCTCTAAGATGCGACAACACCAGTGCAATTAACATTACAAAGAATCCCGTCATGCATTCAAGGACTAAACATATAGACATTCGACATCATTTTTTCCGTGATCATGTTCTTCAAGGAGATGTCGAGGTAACCTTTGTAGATACTCATAATCAGCTTGCCGATATCTTCACCAAACCTTTGGCAAAAGAACCTTTCTACAAAATTCGTCGAGAGCTCGGAATACTTGACGAACGCGACTTATAAGGTGCATTCTACCCTTGATATATCTTTTATATATGATTTATACATACTATATATGAATCTATGATATGTGATATTTAAATTCTCAAGAAAATTTTGGTTTTTGGACAATTTTCGTAAATGCAAATCGATTGCACAAAGATTTTTTTCAATTCTGTCCATTCTGTTTCATGTGCAAATCGATTGCACCTTTAATGCAATGGATTGCACTATGTGAGTTTTTGCTATTTTTTTGATTCTGTTTGTGTGAAAATCGATTGCACATGGTATGTCAATCGATTGCACGTACTGAAATTAGCTTTTATGATAGAAAATTAATGTTGGTCAGAATTCCTCTCTCATATTCCCAAGCCAAATACACTTCAATTCTAATAACTCATTCCCTACCTAACCAAATCACTTCCAAATCTATCTCACAAAATCTTTCTCTCTCACAAAACCTAAAACCCCAAAACCCTAAAACTCCATATCCATGGCTTCAAAAACAAAGAAAAAGGCTTCAGGTTCAGATAAAGGGAAAAAGAAGGTTGATTCAACATCCAATCCACTGCTTTCAACTCTCACTGAAGAGCAAGAAGCCAGATTTATCAAAGACTTTCAAAGGAAAATTGTATCCAACCCCAAGTATGGTATACTCTCCTCCTTTCCTCAAGAATGTTTTTCCTTTCAGAACGATCTAGCTGCTTATGGTCTGGAACCCTTGATTTCTTCGTACGGTCCATACTACCCGGATTTGGTAAGAATGTTTTTCAGTAATCTAACACCCTACAAAGAAAAAATAGTCACATATGTGCTGGGCACTCGTATCTCTCTAACTCCTCAGGTTGTTGGTGAGATCTTGCATATTCCTTTCACTGGAAGCTCCCTATATGATCCTGAAAACGAGATATGGGATGGCTATCAGGAAAAGGGATTCTTTTACAGCATTGGGCGGTTAAGTGAAGCTAAATTTCGCGCCAAACGGATTCGTGGTCTTGGCGGAGTAATTCCATCCAGAGACTCCTGGAGTGCAGGTAACCTCCATATAGACGATCACTTATATCATTATTTTTTGGTCTATATACTATTTCCAAGAGCTGGAAATCATTGCACGGTTATCGACTTCGAGATGCAGCTTATTTATGCAAGGAAGAAAGGAGTAAATGTAAATTGGACAAGAATGATGATGATGCATATGCTGAGAGTGGATGAAAAGTCTAAATTCCTTCCATATTCTTATTTTGTCACTTTGATTATGGAGGAATTTGGTGTGGATTTTCGTGGTTTTGAAAAGGTGAATATGGATCCTAATCTAAACAAAATTTCAATTAAGAATGTTGATTCAAGAATGGGCATACATTTTAATCCGGAGACAAATACCATCACCTACATTGGTGAAGATGTTATTGGAAATGAAGATAATGACCAAGAAGTTGCAGGGGGTGAAGTTGTGCCTCCTCCTCCTACTGCTCCCTCTGGTCCAAGCAATCAAGAGCTCATGGACTACATGTCTCAACAGTTTGCTTCTATGAACACCATCATCAACAATCAATGGAGTGCAATCAATGACTCCACTATAACTCGGATAAATAATTTTCGCTCGGATGTGAACCAACAATTCTCATACCTTTATTCTCACCTTCATATCCCACCATACGACCCAAATAACCCATCTGCACCTCCTCCATATTACACAGAACCTCCACTTCAACAATAATTCCTGAACCAAGGCTCATGGTCTTACAACCATCCAGACATACATCACCCTTAATGTTCTGGCTGACTATTTTTTTTCTGTTATGTTATTGTCTTTCTATTTCAATGTTTCGTTTGTTCAAAATTCCGTGTAACTCTTAAACAATGTGTGTTACTGTTTTAAGTTCTATATTTTTTTTGTCAATATATTGCTCTATTATTATTTGCTTTAGGAATCTTTCCCTTCTTTTTGATAATGTAAAAGGGGGAGAAAGATGTATGGTACTTTATGCTTGTATTTTCTGTGTCTTAACTTTCAAGGTACTCTCCAATCAAGATGAAGAATTGCAAAGGATTCCAACCCTCTCCTACATAGGGGGAGTTTTGCATCTTAGGGGGAGAAGCTCTTCCCGAAAGTACAACGCATAAAGCAAGATTGTTTGTCATCATCAAAAAGGGGGAGAATGTAAAATCAAGCTTCACAAATAAGCTTTTTGTTTTGATGAAGAAAAACCATGGCTAAACAAAGAAGGCAAAGATTTTGATCAAGCATCTAAGCATCTAAGGATAATATCTCCATTCAAAGCTCTCAACAACTTTAAAGGTATAATAATATTATCTACTTTGATCTTAAGATATAGATGCTCAAAAATGAAAAAGAAATGTTTAAGAATCATTACTCAAGCTTTTCAAAGATAAAATTTCATTTTTCTTCTGCATGAAATCGATTTACATCTTAGTGCAATCGATTGCACACTTCAAAATTTCAGATCTTTTGCTTCTGTTTCTATGTGCAATCGATTTACATTACCTATGCAATCGATTACATACTTAAAATTTTCAAAACGTTTGCTTCTGTTTCTCATGTAATCGATTTACATTGCAAGTGCAATCGATTGCACTCAATTATTTTTTGCTACTGACTTTGCATGCAATCGATTACATTGTTAGTGCAATCGATTGCACTCTTCAAGTTTTTGAAAAAATAGCTGTTAAAAACCTTGTGCAATCGATTTACACCAAGGGTGCAATCGATTGCATACTGCACGAATTTGAAAAATAACAGCCTTGTTCATGCCTTTTCATCATGCCTTTTCATTACATCTTTTCACTCAAACTTGGCATTTGTTCATGATACGTTTCAAGATCTTCATGATGTTTCAAAAGGTTGTTATGAACATATAAATATTCAATTTCAAATCCAGATGTAACACCTTCTTTCAAAAATATTTTCTGAAATTTCAAAATACAAACTCAAGCATTCTTCATTTTTCATGCATAAGTTTTCTACACATTTTCATACATTAACAAACAGAAAACTTTGAGCAAATATATCTTGAGTCTTTGTACAATATTATTATTGAAAGAAGGAGATTATACATTGTCAAATAACTCTAAGTGATCAATATTAATCTACTCACTCAAACTCACAAATTGATATTTACTTACTTATTTTCCAGGATTGTTGGAATTAAGTTTAAGTGTTTTTGTTGAAATCTTTTCTTTCCAAGTTGTTGGATACAAGTGTAGTTACATTGAGAGGATTGTTCTCATAGGTAACTTAGTGAAAATCCAAGAGGATTGTTCTTGGTTCAAGAGGATTGTTCTTGGTTTGGTTGGTAGTTCTTGTTTAAGTTTGCCACAATAAGGAAATCTCTTTCATGTTGAAAGGGGACTGGAGTACTCTAGGACTGTGAGGGGAACCAGGATATATCGCCCGTGTCTCTTTATTTTTCTGCATTTTTAAGCTTTCCTAAACTCACTTATAACCACAAAAATAAAAACCATCATCACTAAAAACCATAATTGTTAAAGTACCTAATTCACCCCCCTCTTAGGCGCACTTCGTACTTACAGACAGTACATGTTGACTCATACCACTCAATTGATTTCTAAGATGGACCCTATCAAATACATCTTCGAGAAACCCGCTCTGTCCGGATGAATAGCTAGATGGCAAATGATCTTGACTGAGTATGATATCCAATATACAACACAAAAGGCCATTAAAGGAAATGTATTGGAAGATCATTTATCCCATCAATTTGTTGATGATTATCAGTCAATGAAATTTGACTTCGGATGAGAATATCATGTTAGTAACTGACTGCACGAAACCTGGACCGTATGACAGACTTGAACAAGGATCACGATGGACTATGGTATTCGATGGGGCTTCTAACGCTTTGGGTAACAGATTGGTGCTGTGATAGTTTCTCCTGTGGGTTGCCACACCCCTTTCACTGCTAGACTATGCTTCAATTGTACAAACAACATGGCTGAATATGAGGCATGCATTTTGGGTCTGAAGGCCACCATTGATCTAAGAATCAAGCATTTGAATGTATTCAGAGACTCAACTTTGGTGATTTGCCAAGTAAAGGGATATTGGGACACTAAGCACCCTAATCTTATCCCTTACAAAAAATCTTGTGCCATCTCTGATTCCTTACTTCAAAGAAATCACCTTTGAGCACTTCCCTAGAGAAGAAAATCAGTTAGCCGATGCTTTGGCCACAATGTCTTCTATGTTCAAAGTCAAATGGGACAGCGAAGCTCCTATGATTACAATTGAGAGATTCGACGAACCTGCGCACTGCTATGAGCTTGACACTAACACCGAGAAGCCATGGTACCATGAGGTGAAGAGATACCTTGAAGCACAAGAGTATCCCGAAGGAGCATCCATCAATGATAAAAAGTTCTTAGGAAGATTCTCAGCCAAATTCTTCCTAAGCAATGGAATCCTGTACAAACGGAACCATGATTCTACTCTACTCCAATGTGTGGACAAGAAGGAGGCAAAGGAAATTATGGAAGACATACATGATGGTCTCTTTGGGACTCACTCTAGCGGATATACTATGGCCAAGAAAATCCTGAGAGCTGGTTACTATTGAACAACAATGGAGATTGATTGCCATCTGTTGTACCCCAAAATTTTCCCTCTCATTTTATCAAGATTTCCCATCACAAGACTCTTTGAACTCAAGACCAAGCTAGGGTTTGCTCTGCTCAAGACATCTCCTTGCATTGTGGACCTGAAATTAGGGTTTGAGTTTGCACAGGGATTTTTGAGCTTCCAATGCTCAAAGTGACTTTCATACTTCATGTTGGACTTATAAGATTGCCTCTACCAAGTTTCAAGCTTTGAATCAAATTTTTGCCCAGTCAATTGGACAGTTGACCTAGAAATCAGCTGCAATGGGGGAAAAGTCAACTGTGGCCAATTTACAGTCAAACCTCATAATTTTTTACCCACATCAACATTATAGACTCATATGAACAATTTGATCAAGTTTGGATCACAACTCCTCAAGAAATTTGATCAAATCATCAAAAGGGCAAAATGGTCATTTTTAGGGTTTTGACTGTATAAGGGCAATTTCTGATTTTTCGCCTAGCCAATGGCAAATTGGGTTCAAGCATGGATTCAAGGACTCAATGGAATCATCTTGACTTATTCACAAGGTTCAAAAGATCTCAAATGCATTGGATTGACATATGAATTTTCCAGTCAACTGATCAAAAATTGACTGTACACTGAAAAGTCAAACTTTCACTTTTTGGTCAAAATCAAGTGCCAAGGGTCATTTTTCATCAAGATGTGTCAAAACATGAAACTTGTTCATCAAGAAACCTAATTTTGCAAATTAGGGTTTAAGATTGAAAAATTTCATAACTTAGAATTTTTCTAAGTTATGAAATTTTCTTATTTTTCCCTAACTTTGCCCAACATTTTCACCATGATGCAATTGGATTCAAACAAAACTTCCAACATGAAAGTTGTAGTCCTACACAAAATATATAACTTTTATTCACAAAGTTTTCCCAAAAGAAGCTTGGATATCAAGTTATTATTTTTGGAACAAGGGTCCATGAAACTTTTACCTTAGTGAAATTTTGCCCTAGTTTAGGCAGGATTTTGACCTATCTTCATGGGAATTTTTCATATAGTTCCACTTGGAATATCAAAATTAATTTCAAATATGGATTGTAGAGCATGTTACAAGCTTTCCAAAATGTCCAAGAACTCTCCAAAATCATTTATGGTTAGGTAGAATAGAAGGTTTGAATTTGGCAAAAACTCACTTTGATCCATGGCATGTTCTATGTTGCTACAAGTTGCAATTTCCATCCAGCATTGTTTATACTTAATTACAGGTCCCTAAACCCTTCCACACTTAATAATTAAATGCAAATATAATGGTTTGAAGCTTTATTCTGATCATTAGAGGATTACACAAGAGATTAATCCAAAAATAGCAAAAAGGCAACATTGCCATTTTTGTCAAATTTTGCTTTATGTCAAATTGCATCCTTGAGCCTTGAACCAAATCTTGGACAACAAACAATATCCACAAACTTGAGGGGCCAAGATCAAAAGTTTCAAGCTGAAAGATAGCCTGTACAGGCCTGTCTTGTACCACTTGATACTTTTGCTTAAAATACAAGAAACTTGCCAAAATCACAAGAACTGGAGCATCTGATAGAATCAACTCTTGCTAGCATTTGAAACAAGTTTTGCACATTTCCTTGAGCCAAAAACACGAGCCCTCCATCCCTCAAACACTCTTGCACATCAAAACACCAAAAACTTGCAAAACAGGGCACTCCCTGCAGTTTCACTTCTATCTCACAAGTTACTCGTGCGTTTTGCCCCAAACTTGTTCCAATACATTCCATATAACCTATCCAAGCTATCCCAATCATTAGACACTGACTGTAACTCCATTTGCAAGCTTCACCATTTCTGTTTTCAGCTTGTGCAGGTTGACTTCTACAAGCTTGTTCAAGCACATCCAAAGAAAACTAAGCATTGAGAAAGGGCAGAGGAAGTTCAAGCAAGCTCCCAAGCACCTCGGGTCTCACTGAAAAGCTCAACATTTCCATACACGAGTTCAACTTAAACAAGTATTTGTCAACCTCCTATCTCTCTATTTAGGAATCATTAGGCTTAGGTTTGTGAATAAAAAATGTAGTACTCATAGCCCTGAAGCTATACATATGCTTAGATTTCATTTAAGTTAATCGTGTTAAGAGAATTTGATTCATGAACTTCCTAAAAAAGTTAGGTTAGAATTTAGGGCCAGATAAATTCTCTCTGGTCTTTGAGAGTTAGATTGAGTTCTTTACATGGTTGAAATCGTCTTGAAAAATGCTATAACTTTTGTGTTATGAGTTTTTGCATTAGAGCACGTATGCAGGAGTTGGATATTTGAATCAGGCGCGCGTATTTTGTTTGACAAAGGTTGAAGATGAAGTGGAAATGGGCTGGGCTGGCTTGTTTCTGTTTTTGACACCCCCTGCATTGCTGATTGCACCCCCTGGCCCATTTGTTTTATATTTTCATATTATTTTCATTTCTTTTTATTTATGATTTCATTTTATTTTTTCCAAATATAAAAAATTACTAAAAATATTTTCCTTAAATTTTCACATTTTTATTATTTATTTTATTTTATTTTGACACAATATTTAGTTTATTAGGTTTACTATATTTATTTTCTCAAATAAAAAACTTGTAAATAATATATAAAAATATTATATTTTTTTTTTATTTTTAGTATTTATATACTTAATAAATATTTTTTCATATATTATTATTTCCTAAACATTTGTATATATTTTATATTCTTATTTACTTGTACATAAAATAAGTAATATAATATATATTTATCTTAAAACAAAAAAGCTAGGGTTTTCACTCTTATTAAAAAATAATATTTTATTTTTGGACATTTGAATATATTTTTTTATTTTATTTTATTGTACATAAATAAATAAATATTATAATTTTCATACATATTCTTAAACCAAAAATTAGGGTTTTACCCTTAACAAAAATAATATTTTATTTTCTTATTAAATATTATATTTTCTTTTTTACATACATAAAAAATATCAAAAATATTTCTTGCATATCCATAATATTTTGCATATTTACATTTTATTGCTTATTTAAATATTGTTTATTTATTATTTGATACAAAGGAATTCAATTTGGATGTAATAGTAAATCTTAGGGTTTTATTTTCTTGCAAATACTCCCCATTCAAAATTGTATCCCCCTCCCCATATCAATGTTGTAATAGTCATAGATTTATTTTACGCATTTATAGTTTCCAAATATGCCATGATAGAGATTAGGGTTTGTATGCAATATCCAAAATCAAAACAAATAGTTAGACCTAATACAAGACAAAAATGCATGTAAATTGACAACACAATGCACAAATGCACCCCTAGGGTTTCAATCCACTTGTTGCCTTTAAAATGGCCATGGTATGCATGTTGAGTATCTTGGCAAAACAAAAACAAAACAAAAAGATCATAGTCCCTCGATGACGATATCTTGGTTGCCTATACAAAATGGTCTAGTCCCTAAAATAAAATTGCTAAATATACTTAGCACTATTGCTATCATGGTCAATACGATGACCCGCGCCTGTCCCGTTTAACATCTAAATACAAGGTTGTTTACCAAATGCAATGGTAAAGCAACAATGTAAAAGGGTTAAAAAATGTGTAGGAAAGATCTTTGAGTAGATAGGGTAGACAACTCTTAGTTACTTGATCAAAACTTGCAAACATCCTTGCTAATTTCAAAACAACACAATTTTAAAAACATTTCCCAAAACAAACTTTCAAACTTTCAAACATTGAAACATCTTTTCAAAAGACAAACACCTTTGTATACATTCAAACAAGAATCATTACAAAGGTTTCCTAGACAAAAGGCCTCTTTTCAAAACATTTTCAAAACTACACACAAAGCACCATTTCAAACAATTGAAAAGCAAAAGCAAGTGATCTAAACAAGTAACTAAGAGCCCATGGATAACCATGGATGAAAAGGGTGCTTGCACCTTCCCTTTTCATAATCTACCCCCCGAACCCAAGAAAACATCTCAAAGGTCTTTCCTGTGCTTTTTGACCTTTCCTTTGGATAAAATAAAAAGTCGGTGGCAGCTCTTGCTAAACCGAAACATTTGCAAACACAAACGCAAAACCTCAAGTCAGTTCTCCCACCGTATCACAGAACTAGTGACTCTGCTGGGGACTAACTTAAAAGTGGGGTTAGCTTAGGGTTTAGATCACCTTTACATGCTTATCTTGTTTGACTTGATTGCTTTACATTTGGTTCTTTTGTTTGGGTTTGAAATCCTCTACCCGGATTTGGGAAACATTCATAGGTAAATAGCAATACGTTGTGGAAACTGTGCGGGGTATACCGACATGGTTGAAGCAATAACTATATTAGTGCGACATATTTGTGGGTACCGGTAGCCTTTGAGTCAATCAAAGAGAATACGGGGCCGCTGAGTGATGTCATAAAGCACTAATGGACTTTTAGAACCTTTACCTGACCATCTTGGCCTTTTTAGGGGTAGTGAGATGACCGGCTTTGGTGCAGTCCGAAGTTGGTAGATACTCGATACTACACTCATTGAGGGTTACTTTCTTGGAATATTTTGGTCGCCAGTAAAGTGGCTAAACTGAAACAATGAACACAAAAAATAATCCAGTGATACTGAGCTCCTTAGAACCCGATTACTCTTTATAGGACAGGTTCAACCAACTAACTTCAAGAGGGTACTTACCTATGAAACCCCATGCAAGCTTGAAACTAGGAACTTGTGTGACTTGCTTGTACATATACTTGTGCATACATCATGAACATCATAAAGCATCATATGCATCCACTAACCATTTCAAGGGTTTGGATCTTCATCTTTGTTCTTGTTTTGTAGGTAATGGAATCTCTTCGTAGGAAAACAATTCAAGTCAACCTTGTGAGAATCCCTCCTCAACTCAAGGAGCTTACTTCCAAGATTCCAGAGAATTCTCCCTTCAGTGAAAGACATGGTAGACTTCTCAACTTGGTCAACTCCAACATAGAGGAAGACATGGTGAAAGTTCTCTTCCAGTTCTTTGACGCCCGACATCACTGTTTCACATTTCCTGATTACCAACTAGTTCCTACTTTGGAGGAATTTTCTCAACTTCTGAGGATTCCTATTCTCCATCAACTACCCTACAACGGTACGGAAAGAGAGCCAAAGCCTAAAGATGTTGCTCAAGCCTTACATTTGCAACCATATGATATCAAAGGTCATTGGGAAACCAAAAGTGGTGTCAAGGGTTTCTTGGCAAAGCTTCTGTTTAAAAAGGCACAAGACTGCTGGAATTCTCTAGATCTGCAAGCTTTTGAGGAGATCGTGGCTCTTCTCATCTATGGGTTGTGTGATCGGTGGATCTGGAACTGATTGTTTAACGCTGGTTCGCGAAATGTCGCGGAAGCAAGAGTCGCCACCGTCTTTTATTTTCTCCAAATGGAAAGGACAAAAGCACAGAAAAATTCCTTATAGAGATTGCTCTCGGTTCGGGAGGTAGGTTATAGAAAGGGAAGGTGTTAGCACCCTTTCTATCCATGGTTATCCATGGGCTCTTAGATACTTGCTCATTTGTGTTTTCAAAAATGGTTTGTTTGCTTTTCAATGTGGGTTTTAAAAAAGTCTCTTTGAAAATTTCAGTTCGACTCTTGTATCGGTCCTCAAGAGTGTTTGAAAAATTGCTTTCGAAAGCTTTTTGAAAAGGTGTCGGTGTGAAAAGTATTTTTGAATTTTGTTTGAAATTTAGAGCAAGTATCTAGAGTTGTCTACCTACTCTAAGGAATTCGTCTATGTAAATGTCCTTTAAAGTAGTGTCATCCCACCATTGAGAGGTAGGTAGCACCACTATTGGAGTTGTTCGGGTCAATTCGAGGTTCGGGACATGGTGATCACCAGAGCAATGGGAAGACACCTTAGAAGCTACCCTCATGCCAGGTTCCTAGATCATGAGGACTTACTAAGACATCCTCTACTCGACGATCACCTTTCGAGGCAAGGCAACAGTGAGGCGTACCCTAGGGGTGGTGTGTGATTTGTGTGTCATGTTCATTTATTTTTGTCTTTTGTCATGTCATGGGTGATCTACGCGTTTGTTTTTATTTTATCATTCATTCTTGCATACATTTATTAACAGTTAAAAAGTGCGGAAATTAAAAGTTCTAAACTATTACAAAGGCGCGGGTCCACATCGCCAAATTAAAATCCAGGACCCGATTTGACAGAAAATAAAGAAGTAAAGTGCGAGAAATATAAATTTACACGGCTTTGGGAGAGTTACATAAATATAAAAAGAAAAGAAATAAATGCGCGAATTGAATTAAAATTGAAAGCGAGGGCGTTGGACCCTTTTTAATGAAATTAAATTATTATTTACAAATTAACTAAATTAAAAGGAAAAAGAAATTATTTTTGAGGTTTTTTGTATTTATGGTTTTTTATGTGAATTAAATGAAATTAACTAATTAACCCTAATTCTACAACTTTTATTTATTAAGAAAAACATGTTAAAACTAAACCTAAAATTAAATTAATTAATTAATGGCAATTTGATTTATAAAAATAAATAATTAATTATTAGTGAAAAGAAAATAAAAAGGATAAAAATTGATTAAAACCCTAATTCTACAAAATTTTAATTTATTAAGAAAAATGTTTGAATTAAACCTAATTTTACAAAGCTAAATTAATTAATGATATTTACTTAAAAAAATATTAAAAAAAAATATATTTTTAATTTTGTCTTTTCTGATTTTTATATTATTTTTATATGAAATTAATTTTTTATTGAATTAAAAGAAAACAATGGAATTAAAACAAATAATAAAAATAAAACAAAGAAAATAGAAAGAAATATAATACCAAGGGGGGGTTCTGTCCCCAAATTGGAGGTAAAGTCAGTAATTCTGGCCCAATTGATTTCTGGCCTTATTGACTTTTCTGCTAGCGTGTAGCACCTTTGACTTGTGCCTATGATGCTCTTCAAATTATAGCCTTTTGATGGATCTCAGTGAGCACGTGGTAAGCCCAGATATGGAGAGTATGGTGAACCTTAGGATTGAATCTGCATGGGATTAGATTGAGAGAAAAAATATTGAAAGAGAGTGGGGGACTTGGGAATCGAACCCAGGTCCCAGGGATTACCAATACTATGCTTTGCCAACTGCTCCAACTACGCGTTTTGATTATATAATAGGAAACAAATAATATAAGATAAAACAATTGTTAGTGGCTGATTTAGCGCGAAAATTCAAATGCTCCAACCACGCCTTGACACTTCATCATCTTCTCCATGGCCTTTGTTTTTCCTGAAACAAAATAAACAAGATTGCGGGGGTTTTAAACCCCCACTATATACAGTGTGAAAAAATAGCGATTAGCTCGTCTGTAATCAGAAATTGGGCGCGACCCCATCATTGGATTTGTCTGAAGGTCCTGATTCTAATAGGCTAGGTCTCACGTCCTAATTTTTCCATAACTGGGAAACCCCAATTCAAGGTTCTGAAAACCCTAATCGTCGTTCATGGTGGAATCGCGTATGGGCAATGATTCTTCAATTAAATCATACTGCTAGCTTCAGAATCAACTCATTAGTACAAATCAAGAATCAAAATGCATGGATATGGCCTGAATAATAAAACACGATTATGCAAAAAGAAAGACACAGTTTGACTTTTAATTACCAATTCTTGATGTTAGGGATATGGAAAAATATTCAGTTAGCTTCAGTAACACTTTTGCAAGCTATTGGGATTAATCTTGGCCTCTGAATCGTCCTCTAAGGCCACTTTCAGTTTTCAAAATTTTGACAAAAAACTCAACCTTGGTTCTTGATGTATGGCGCAGCTGGGAGGTCATGGACACTAGGGTTTTCATCAGTATATATGTGTGAATGATTAGGGTTGAGAAATTGATCCAAAGAACCTTTGCATTGATGAAGAGATATTTGATTTTCATGGCAAATATTTTTCAATCTTTTTCACATGTTTTTGATGCCAATCATATCCAATTGCCATGATTCTTTCTATATCTGATCATGCACGAAATATTGAGTGTATTTCATGCATGAAAAGATTTGAAAACTTAGGTTTAGTATTTTCCATATATTTTAATTAATTAAATGAATTTCTAGCAATTAAAAATTCAAATAAATAAAATAAAAATGATGAAAAACTTCCCTTTGGGCCAAATGGTCGTGCACATGCTTGGGATGATGATTCTTGGAATAAAATGTGGCCCATTAGCAATTTCAAGACTTTTGAAGCAATGTTGACTTTTCAAAATATCCAAAAATTTCCCAACTTCCACAAGGCATAACTTGCTCAATGTTTAAGCTTTGCTCATGTTCTTGGACATTTTGGAAAGGTCTTGAAGTCCTATAACCAATGCCTTTGGTCCCATGTCATTTTGATTTACCAATCTCAAGTTATGGTCTTTGAATTAAAGTCCCTTTTTGTTAACTTTTGAAAATGACCTATAATGTTTAAATTGATAACTTTTTGTGAGAGCATTTCTTGGACTTGAAGTATGAAGAGGAGTTGTAGGAAATGTCTTTCTCTTCAAAATGAGCTTTGGATGGAATTTTTCTGATAATCCATGTGGAAGTTATGCCTTGGTCAAGTTACAATTGACTTTTTCAACTGTCCAAATATGGAAACTTTTGCATCTTGAGACTTTTTGAGCCAAGCTTTGAGAATCATGATCAAGCATTGATCAAATGATGTTTGTGGCTTCAAAATGAGATGTTGACCAAAAATTTGAACTTTTGACTGTAAAATGACCATTTTGCCCCTACAGTTGACTGTAGTGCAATTAGGGTTTTTGACTGTGCAATTTTGTGCTGTAAGTCTTGAAACTTGGTATGAGGATACTTGACCATGTTTGTAGGCATGTGGGACTTGATTGGACCCTTGGAAACTTCATTTTCTTTGTCAGAACCAAAACCCTAGTTTTTGACTGTTAGGAGGCCCTTGAGCTGTGCAACCCTGGGAGAATTTTGAAGCTTTGACTTTGCAAATCTTGAAGAATATGGGAGGGCAAATTTTGGGGTACAACAGTTGCCCCTGTTCAATCTTCTTAGACCTGAGGATGCAGATTGGCTGACGTGCCTTTCGTAATCCGAAGGTGGAAGATGATTGAACACTAGAGTGCCCAAAAATTTGCGCTCACATAGTAGTGTGATGGTGGGGAATTGGCTTATAGATGCCATTTGGAGATTGTTGGATAGGATGATGGGCTTATAGATGCCATGCTAGGAGGTGATGGAAGGTGGATGGGCTTATAGATGCCATCTAGGTGTTGATCGCGTAAGAGATTCCTTAGCGAGAACTTGCGTACCTGCAAAAGAGAAAAATGATTACCTGGCCTGTTGCAGGAGCTGGTCTTCAAATTCTTTGTGTAGATGTGTCCTGACTGGTTACAGGAGCTGGATCGGGATCTTTGAAAGGTGATGACTGAACCAGGGATGGTTACTACCTCAACAGGAACGCTGAGAGAACCTTGGACGATTTCAAACTCAACAGTATCGCTGAGAGAATCTGGGGACGATTACTACCTCCGCAGAAACGGGGAGAGAACCATAGGCGACTTCAACCTCAACAGTATCATTGAGAGAATCTTGGACGACTTCTACTTCAACAGTAACGCTGAGAGAATCTTGGGGCGATTACTACCTCCGCAGTAACGGGGAGAGAACCACAGGCGACTACAACCTCAACAGTATCATTGGGAGAATCTTGGGCGACTTCAACCTCAACAGTAATCATTGAGAGAATCTTGGACGACTTCAACCTCAACAGTAATCATTGAGAGAATCTTGGGTGACTTCAACCTCAACAGTAATCATTGAGAGAATCTTGGGCGACTTCAACCTCAACAGTAATCATTGAGAGAATCTTGGGCGTCTTCTACTGATTCTTCATCAGAAAAATCTGTTAGGGGTCGATTTATCTGGACTAGAGAAGGCCTTTAACTGGATAAGAAACAGCAAAATCTTAGGGTCGATTTAACTGAACCGGTCTAGGTCTTGAAATCTTCAACTGGATAAGAAACAGGGAGATCTTAGGGTCGATCTGACTGAACCAGAGAAGGCCTTTTGACTGGATAAGAAACAAAAAAATCTTAGGGTCGATTTAACTGAACCGGTCTAGGTCTTGAAATATGTCAGAGAACTTAATTGGATCTTTCCTGAAAGGTAAAGGTCAGTCATATGCAATGCATGATATGAATCAAGCAATGATGTTCTTAACATAAATGAGATTTGTAAGATGTGATGCGTATATGCATGCTATAATGATGTATGTGATGTTTATGAATGCATCTTTTCGTCTAGGAAAGTAAATCCTTGGCGGGTGCCGGGAAGTCATATCCTGGGCTGATGTTGAAGAAAATAATATTTGTTTCCGCTGGGGAGTGATGGTTGCAAGAATACCGGTAGGAGAAGATAACTCCGTTAGGGAATGAACTTGGCGAATGGATTACTCTGCGGGGAGAAAAGTACTCTAGCGATCTTGCTGGGAAGCAATACTCTGTGGGGGAGAAGAGGTACTTTGTTGAGTTGTTGATAATAACTTGCTGGGGATACCCTTGTTGTATTGGAAGCGTTAATTGACTTCGCTGGGGATAAGAAGACTTCGTCGAGGACACTCTTTCCGTGGCTTTTGGCTGAGGATAACCCAGTTATATCCTGGTAGGGAAATAACTCTTTAAATAAAGTCGGGAGACGCGTTCGTGCTCTGCGAGGGTAAGCTTCCAGAATCTACTGGGGATAAGCTTACTGCTTGGGGAGATGGATACTAACTTTCTTGGGGAGACTGGATTGGACTCTCCTGGGGAAGTATTGAACTGTATTGGTTATGTTCTTCAACAGAACCTACCTGGATACCTTGGAGGACCGAACAATCAGATTGCTTAGACAACTCTT
Source organism: Vicia faba (assembly GCA_948472305.1). Classification (NCBI taxonomy): domain Eukaryota; kingdom Viridiplantae; phylum Streptophyta; class Magnoliopsida; order Fabales; family Fabaceae; genus Vicia; species Vicia faba. The sequence continues at coordinate 994,422,435 of OX451735.1, forward strand.
TATTTCCCCTGTTTCTGATGTGGGAGAGGAAGATACTTGTGGAGGTGTTTGATGACTGCCGGGGAACAATCTTTAGACCAAGACTGCCGGGGATGCTTGTTAAGAATGCATATATACTGCTGGGGGATGTTGAGATCTGCGGGAGGATACCCAACTTCCTTAAGGTTTGATAGTAGCTTTGCTTGGGGAGAGTGCACTGACTTGCTGGCTCACCCTCTGGGGAATTAAGATATCTGGTTATGTTCTTTAGCTGAACCTACCTTGGTACCTTGGAGGACAGAACAATTAGATTGCTTAGACAACTCTTTATTGCCCCTGTTTCTAATGTTACCTGTAATTAACCCTTTGTTTCGTATGCAAATATTCATGAGTTAGCAAATTATTGTTAATGCATATATCACAAATTGAACCTTGGACGTTCTTCGCAAAACAAAACAGAAAAAGGAAAAATAATTGGCAATTTTAATTGAAAAAGTATATTTGTATTGATTTCTGAATTTGCCTGTAAAATAGGCGTTTTATGTACAAGAGGCTGACGTCCTAGTAAGATAACGCCGCCGAACAAAAGAGTTTATACAAATTTTGTACAAGAGAAAATAAAACAGCTGTGTGAAATGAATGATCCCACTGGGTTTCAACTCTGCTATTGCCTTTATAACTCTGAGCGTCCCATCACTTGATGACCTTAGTTGGAAGTGAAGCTGACTGATCGATGCCGTCTGAACTTGATGTAGATGCCGGATTCCGGATGCAAAGTGATCCAATGAGACATAGTATTACGATTTTATCCCTAACTTTTGCCTGGACCGCCCTTTCGAGTTTTCAGTCCACCGGGATACCCATTTTTGCCCAAGCCGCCTTTTCAGGTTTTCGACTTGCCGGGTGTACAGATTTTTTTTATTTCATCCCTTCATTTTTCCCGAACCCTTTTGGTTCGCCGGGAAGCCCTAATTTTTGCCTAGGTATGTCAACCTAGCGGGTCTTTTATTTCATGCGTAGTATCTTTTTACTATGTCTGCATTGGCGGGGTGAGGAAGGTCGTCACCATCCATGTTGGTTAGAATCATGGCTCCTCCTGAGAACACATGTTTAACCACAAATGGCCCTTCATATGTAGGGGTCCATTTGCCCCTTGGATCACTCTGAGGAAGGATGATTCGCTTGATTACCAGATCCCCAACTTGATATTCCTGTGGTCTGACCTTTTTGTTAAATGCTCTGATCATCCGTTTCTGATACGTCTGACCATGACAGATAGCAGCAAGCCTCTTTTCGTCAATAAGGTTTAGTTGATCAAGTCGTGTCTGGATCCAATCATCTTCGTTCAGATCTGCATCCTTCATTATCCGGAGAGAGGGTATTTGCACTTCGATCGGTAAGACTGCCTCCATACCATAAACCAAGGAGAAAGGAGTTGCCCCGGTTGACGTCTTAACTGAGGTATGGTACCCATGTAGAGCGAACGGTAACATCTCGTGCCAATCTTTATAAGTCACTGTCATCTTCTGCACGATTTTCTTAATGTTCTTATTTGCTGCTTCTACAACCCCATTCATCTTCGGTCTGTAAGGAGAAGAATTATGGTGCTGTATCTTAAACTGCTCACAGAGCTCAGTGATCATCTTGTTATTCAGATTGGTACCATTGTCTATAATAATTCTCTCAGGGACGCCGTATCGACAGATCAGATTATGCCGAATGAACCGTGCCACAACAGTCTTGGTTACCGTAGCGTAGGAAGCTGCTTCCACCCACTTCGTGAAGTAATCAATCGCCACTAGGATGAAGCGATGCCCGTTAGATGCCGTAGGTTTAATCTCGCCGATCATATCTATGCCCCACATTGCAAACGGCCAAGGTGCAGTCAGGACGTTTAGAGGAACTGGAGGAACATGCACCTTGTCTGCATAAATCTGGCATTTGTGGCATGTCCGGGAATGTTGGTAGCAGTCTGCTTCCATTGTGGACCAGAAATACCCTGCCCGAAGGATTTTCTTCGCCATAGTGTGTCCACTGGAATATGTTCCGAAGGTACCTTTATGTAGCTCTTCCATGATCCTTTCTGCTTCAGTCTTATCCACACAACACAGTAAGGTCGAATCATGGTTTCGCTTGTACAGAATGTCGTTGCTAAGGAAGAACTTTGCTGCGAACCTTCTCAAGAACTTCTTATCATTGACAGATGCACCTTCAGGGTATTCCTGAGCTTCCAAATATCTCTTCACTTCATGGTACCAAGGCTTCTCAGTCAACAATTCAGTCTCGAGATCACAACAGTAGGCCGGTTCGTCCAGTTTCCAGATGATGATCCGGGGAGCCTCATTGTCCCATTTGACCTTGAACATAGAAGACATCGTAGCTAACGCGTCCGCTAACTGATTCTCCTCTCTCGGGAAATGTTCAAACGTTATCTCTGTGAAGTGGGGGATCAAGGTCAACACACATTCTCTGTAAGGAATAAGATTCGGATGTTTCGTATCCCACTCTCCTTTTGATCTGATTGATCACGAGAGCGGAATCTCCGAAGACACTCAGAAACTTGATCCTTAGGTCAATCGCAGCTTGAAGACCCATGATGCACGCCTCATACTCCGCCATGTTGTTGGTACAGTTGAAACATAGCCGGGCAGTGAGTGGAGTATGAGTGCCTTGTGGGGATATGATTACAGCGCTGATGCCGTTACCCAAAGCATTGGAGGCTCCGTCAAAGTGCATAGACCATCGGGATCCTTCTTCAGGTCCTTCATCCGGTCCAGGTACTTCACAATCAGTCACTATCATGATGCTCTCGTCCGGAAACTCGAAGTTCATTGACTGATAGTCGTCTACCGCCTGATGTGCCAAGTGGTCTGCCAATACACTTCCTTTGATGGCTTTCTGGGTCGTGTACTGAATGTCGTATTCCGTCAAGATCATTTGCCATCTTGCTATTCTCCCAGACAGAGCAGGCTTTTCAAATATGTACTTTATAGGATCCATCTTTGAGATCAACAAAGTAGTGTGAGTCAGCATATACTGTCTCAGCCGGCGAGCAGCCCATACCAAAGCGCAGCAAGTTTTCTCAAGCAGTGAGTATCGGGTCTCACAGTCGGTAAACTTTTTGCTAAGGTAATAAATGGCATGCTCTTTTCGGCCAGACTCGTCATGCTGCCCCAGCACACACCCCATTGAGTTGTCAAGCACTGTCAGGTATAATATCAGAGGTCTCCCTTCAACCGGTGGCATAAGGATGGGTGGTTCTTGGAGATACTCCTTAATTTTGTCAAAAGCAGCCTGACATTCATCATTCCAACGTACTACCTGATCTTTCTTCAGCAGCTTGAAGATTGGCTCACAGGTGGCAGTTAGGTGCGAGATGAACCGAGCAATGTAATTCAGGCGTCCTAAAAAGCCTCTGACTTCCTTCTCTGTCTTAGGAACTGGCATCTCTTGAATAGCTTTGACCTTGGCAGGGTCCACTTGGATACCCTTATCGCTTACAACGAAGCCTAGCAACTTTCCAGATCTTACCCCGAAGGTGCACTTGTTCGGGTTCAGCCTCAGCTTGTACAGTTTCAGACGGTCAAACAACTTCTGCAGATGATCTAGGTGCTCTTCCTCAGTCTGGGACCTTGCGATCATGTCGTCAACATACACTTCTATCTCATGATGGATCATGTCATGAAATAAAGCAACCATGCCACGTTGCTAGGTTGCCCCAGCATTCTTCAGTCCAAAAGGCATGACCTTGTAGCAGAAGGTGCCCCACTGAGTAACAAAGGTAGTTTTTTCCATGTCTTCAGGAGCCATCTTGATCTGATTATACCCTGAGAAGCCATCCATGAAAGAGAACACCTTATGCTGAGCAGTATTGTCAACAAGGACATCAATGTGAGGTAAGGGGAAGTCATCTTTGGGGCTGGCCCTGTTCAGATCCCTGTAGTCGACACACATTCTGACCTTTCCGTCTTTCTTTGGTACCGGCACCACATTAGCAACCCACTGAGGGTAAGAAGTCACTGCAAGGAACCCAACATCAAACTGTTTCATAACCTCGGCTTTGATCTTCTCAGACATCTCTGGACGCATACGGCGGACCTTTTGCTTAACCGGAGGACAGTCTTCCTTGGTAGGCAAGTGATGGACCATAATGTCGGTATCTAACCCGGGCATGTCTTCGTAGGACCAGGCAAAGATCTCCATATAATCATGTAACATTTGAGTCAACCATTGCTTCACGCTGAGCTCTAGGTTGGCACCAATCTTTACCTCCTTTCTGTCTGCATCAATACCTAGGTTTATTGTTTCCACTGGCTCTTCGTGTGGTTGAATTGCCCTCTCTTCCTGAAGCAACAGTCTTGCAAGCTCGCCAGGCACTTTGCAATCATTTTCACCTTCGTCTTCGGCTAAGTTGATCGGATTTTCGAAGTCATAACTGGCAATAGCAGAGTCGTTACCAGTGAGATCCAGAGTGGATTGAAACCTGTATGAGTGAGTGTGTGTAAATACAGCTGTTGTTGAAATATATATAAAGGAAGGAAAGAAAGAAAAGGAGCATAAGATTTGAAATGCGAGAAAACGTCCAAGATCTTTATTCATGATATATGAAATGACAATTTATATGCCCTCACAAATGAAGCCACGGTGCCTCGGGTAAGACACCGGGCCATAGAGTTTTAACTTATTGTTTATTACAAATGCCAAAAACATAGGAATTCATTACTTAATAACAAGAGAAACAGGTAGGTTGTCCTTTGCACTCCAATTGCTAAGTCCATTGTCGGTTGCCGGGTAAATCCAGCTGTCGAACTCAGCTTCATCCACTTCATCCTCATCCCCAATAGCATTCACCCCATGAGCAGGCAGGGGAGCTGTCACTACATTAGGCTTCTCAGATGCCTCAAACTGTACCTCCTTCGCATCAATAAGGTCCTGCAGCTTGTTCCTTAAGGCCCAACAGTCATCAGTGGAATGCCCCGGGCTATCGGAGTGATAAGCACAGCGGGCATTTGGATTATATTTGGGGGAGGCAGTATTCACAACCTTTGGGGCCTCTCTGACAGTCACTAGGTTGGTGGACAGCAACTGCGGCAAAATCTGTGATAGGGTCATACTCAAACGGGTAAACTCTCTCCGGGGTCTTTCAGCCCTTTGAGGATTGGTTTGCCGAGGAGCGGCAGCAAGCTTGGCAATCATCACCGCGTTGACAGATTGGCGGCGCTCAGGTTTATCTTGTCGTCTGGAGCCATATACAGCACTAGCCTCCTTCTTGAAGGGTTTCTTCTCAGAACTTGTAGATGCACCCTTCGGAATCTTACCAGACTTTAACCCAACCTCTATTCTCTCTCCAGTCAGAATAAGATCAGTAAACCCTGCAGATGAGTTACCGATGAGATGGTTGAAAAATGGCCCAGATAGGGTCCCCAAGAACATGTCTACCAACTCCCGGTCAGTCAACGGAGGCTGTACCCTGCCAGCCAGATCCCTCCACTTCTGTGCGTACTCTTTAAAACCTTCACTTGGACCTAGCGACATACCTTGGAGTTGGGTACGTGTAGGGGCAAGGTCGGCATTATATTGATACTGCTTATAGAAAGCAGTAGCCAACTCCTCCCAGTTACGAACCTTGGTCCCATCCAGCTGATAGAACCATTCGAGATGGGTCCCTGAAAGACTCTCCTGGAAGAAGTGGATCCATAAGTTCTTGTCCCCTGAGTACGGTTGAATCTTCCGCACGTAGGATCTGAGATGTAGCTTGGGACAAGACGCCCCGTCATACTTGGTAAAGGATGGTGCTTTGAACTTATGAGGAATAATCACACCAGTAGACAAACCCAAGTCTCCGAAATCCAGCCCAGGCTCCTGTTGGATCTCCATAGCATTCAATCTGTCCTCCAACTTCTTGTACCGGTCTTCTGCAGGAGGATATTGTTCCTCATCAAAATCAGTCTCGTTGTCGGAGACTACCGGACTAGGACCTTTTTCCCCTTGGGGGGTACCCTTGCCTATAGAAGAACCAGCCTCTTCATTCTGCAGAGTGTTGCCAAACCTTCGGCCCGAGTTAAAAAGAACAGTTCTTCTCTTCTTCTTCTTCTCCTTCTTCAGGAGCAGAGCCTTCAGCTCTTCTTGGCCCTGAGCCAAACCCATGATTAATTCTTGAAATTGCGCATTCTGCGCCTGAAGAGCCTTGATGGACATCTCGGTTGATGATGAGTCAGGATTCATGATGCTGAAATAAACAGCGAAGAACTGTAAGCAACCTGAAAAGAAGAAAACCTGCTATGCACATGATGAATGATATGTGTTTATGCAATGCATTCAAGGGTTCGAAAGTTCAAATTTATTGTAGACAAAAAGAACACACGTTATCATTAAGGAAATAATTGTTCGGTACATCAAAGCCTCGTGGGCACAAATTACAAAACAAATCAATCCCAAAAGACACTACGCATCCTCTTTGGAGCTATGTAGGTGTTGAGATTCCTCTCCTCATGCAATAGGCGGGTGAGCTCCAGGACCTTCTTTTCACTAGCATGTAGACTGGTCTCAAGAGAATTCCGTTCTTCCTTAAGCTGGATCCAGCTTTTCTGCATCTCTTCCCAGGATGTGGGCATGTCAGGATGCTGAATGATGTAGGACACTTCTCCTTCCAAGACTGGCTCTTTGATCACAGGGAGCATATGAGGATAAGGCATTACTAACTTCTGGGAGCGGGCGCGTACCCACTTGAGATAAGGTTCCAACGGGATGGAGTTCCTGTGCCCCAGTGTCTTGCTGTCTATCCTACTGGGCATCCTCCAAGCTCTGATAAATCTCTGGCGAAGTCCTTGTGCATCGTTGTTGAAGTCAAAAACTATGTCAGGAATTAACATATCATGAGGGCCATCCCTCCGAGCATAACCAAACTGTCTCCAAGCCAGGCATGGGCTGTAAGTAATACCTCCTCTGATTCCAAGTAAAGGAACATTAGGGTACTCCCCGCAACGATCAATGATGGTGACATCCTCTCTAGACCGAGGGCACCAATGTATATCTGCATGTGTAAGAGTCATCAACCGTTATGACCATCTCAAACCCCGCTCGTTCTTCAGAACTGATTGTGGAAGGTGCGAAATAAACCACCTTCCCAGGAGAGGAGTGCAACACATAAGGACACCTCTTTTTCTCATGGTTCGAGTGTAACATGAGTGAAGGATGTCCCCCAGCAACGTAGGTATAGGATTCCTGGACATGAAGATCTGGACATCACTGATATCTATAAGCTGATCTGGGTTAGGGAACAACACCAAACCATAGACAAGGAGGGCCACCACTTCTTCAAAAGCTTGTAAGTCAAGGGAGTTCCAACATTCATGGGCCTTTTCAAACAGAAACCTGGCTAAGAACCCTTTGATACCACTTCTAACTTCCCAATGTCCCTTGAGGTCAGATGATTGTAGGTGTAAGGCTTTAGCAATCTCTTCAAGCTTGGGTTCCTTTTCTGTATCGTTGTAGGGTAGTTGATCAAGGATAGGGATCTTCAGGAGCCGGGAGAACTCCTCTAATGTAGGTACCAGCTGATAATCCAAGAAGGTGAAACAATGATGCAGAGGGTCAAAGAACTGGAACAGGACCTTTACCATATCTTCCTCAATGTTGGTGTTGACCAAGCTAATGAGTCTTCCATGTCTCTCACTGAATGAAGAGCTCTCGGGAATCCTGGATATAAGCTCCTTAAGCTGAGGAGGGACCCTTACCAGGCTGATTTGAATTGTCTTTCTGCGAACAGTTTCCATGTCCTACAAAACAAGAACAAAGATGAAGATTCGAACCCCTGAAATGGTTAGTCAATGCATATGATGCTGGATGATGTCATGATGCTATGATTAAACACACCACAGATATTTACAAAGACAAACATGTAAGGAACACAAGTCACACAAGACAAGCCCTTAGAGTTTAAGGCCAGCATGGGGTCTGGGTAGTACCCTCTTGAAGTTGGTGGGCTCAACCTGTCCTATTAGAAGTAACCGGGTTCTAAGGGTCTCAATATCACGGGATTGCTTTCATTGTTCATCGTTTCGATTTAGCCACTGAACTGGCGACCGAAATATTCCAGGAAAGCAACCCTTAATTGAGTGTAGTATCGAGTATCAACCAACCTCGGACTGCACCAAAGTCAGTTATCTCACTACCCTAAAGAGGCCAAGATAGTTCAATTAAGGTTCCTAAGGTCTGTTGATGCTTCACGACACCGCGCGGAGGCCCCGTACTCTCCTTGACTGAACTCAAGGGTTACCGGTACACACCAAAGTGCCACATCAACGTAGCAGACTATTTCAACCATGTCGGTATACCCCGCACAGTTCCCTCACAGCCTTGTTGCTACTTTCTAAGAAGGTATCCCCCAGATTCGGGTTAGGATCTATAGAACTCCCAAGACAGTCCCACAATTTAAAGCAAGCAAAGAAAACAATTGAAAACACAGTTATGAACTATCCCTAAGGTACACCTCACTTTAAAAAGAGTCCCCAGCAGAGTCGCCAGTTCTGTGATCGGTGGATCTGGAACTGACTGTTTAACGCTGGTTCGCGAAATGTCGCGGAAGCAAGAGTCGCCACCGTCTTTTATTTTCTCCAAATGGAAAGGACAAAAGCACAGAAAAATTCCTTATAGAGATTGCTCTCGGTTCGGGAGGTAGGTTATAGAAAGGGAAGGTGTTAGCACCCTTTCTATCCATGGTTATCCATGGGCTCTTAGATACTTGCTCATTTGTGTTTTCAAAAATGGTTTGTTTGCTTTTCAATGTGGGTTTTAAAAAAGTCTCTTTGAAAATTTCAGTTCGACTCTTGTATCGGTCCTCAAGAGTGTTTGAAAAATTGCTTTCGAAAGCTTTTTGAAAAGGTGTCGGTGTGAAAAGTATTTTTGAATTTTGTTTGAAATTTAGAGCAAGTATCTAGAGTTGTCTACCTACCCTAAGGAATTCGTCTGTGTAAATGTCCTTTAAAGTAGTGCCATCCCACCATTGAGAGGTAGGTAGCACCACTATTGGAGTTGTTCGGGTCAATTCGAGGTTCGGGACATGGTGATCACCAGAGCAATGGGAAGACACCTTAGAAGCTACCCTCATGCCAGGTTCCCGGATCATGAGGACTTACTAAGACATCCTCTACTCGACGATCACCTTTCGAGGCAAGGCAACAGTGAGGCGTACCCTAGGGGTGGTGTGTGATTTGTGTGTCATGTTCATTTATTTTTGTCTTTTGTCATGTCATGGGTGATCTACGCGTTTGTTTTTATTTTATCATTCATTCTTGCATACATTTATTAACAGTTAAAAAGTGCGGAAATTAAAAGTTCTAAACTATTACAAAGGCGCGGGTCCACATCGCCAAATTAAAATCCAGGACCCGATTTGACAGAAAATAAAGAAGTAAAGTGCGAGAAATATAAATTTACACGGCTTTGGGAGAGTTACATAAATATAAAAAGAAAAGAAATAAATGCGCGAATTGAATTAAAATTGAAAGCGAGGGCGTTGGACCCTTTTTAATGAAATTAAATTATTATTTACAAATTAACTAAATTAAAAGGAAAAAGAAATTATTTTTGAGGTTTTTTGTATTTATGGTTTTTTATGTGAATTAAATGAAATTAACTAATTAACCCTAATTCTACAACTTTTATTTATTAAGAAAAACATGTTAAAACTAAACCTAAAATTAAATTAATTAATTAATGGCAATTTGATTTATAAAAATAAATAATTAATTATTAGTGAAAAGAAAATAAAAAGGATAAAAATTGATTAAAACCCTAATTCTACAAAATTTTTAATTTATTAAGAAAAATGTTTGAATTAAACCTAATTTTACAAAGCTAAATTAATTAATGATATTTACTTAAAAAAATATTAAAATAAAATATATTTTTAATTTTGTCTTTTCTGATTTTTATATTATTTTTATATGAAATTAATTTTTTATTGAATTAAAAGAAAACAATGGAATTAAAACAAATAATAAAAATAAAACAAAGAAAATAGAAAGAAATATAATACCAAGGGGGGGTTCTGTCCCCAAATTGGAGGTAAAGTCAGTAATTCTGGCCCAATTGATTTCTGGCCTTATTGACTTTTCTGCTAGCGTGTAGCACCTTTGACTTGTGCCTATGATGCTCTTCAAATTATAGCCTTTTGATGGATCTCAGTGAGCACGTGGTAAGCCCAGATATGGAGAGTATGGTGAACCTTAGGATTGAATCTGCATGGGATTAGATTGAGAGAAAAAATATTGAAAGAGAGTGGGGGACCTGGGAATCGAACCCAGGTCCCAGGGATTACCAATACTATGCTTTGCCAACTGCTCCAACTACGCGTTTTGATTATATAATAGGAAACAAATAATATAAGATAAAACAATTGTTAGTGGCTGATTTAGCGCGAAAATTCAAATGCTCCAACCACGCCTTGACACTTCATCATCTTCTCCATGGCCTTTGTTTTTCCTGAAACAAAATAAACAAGATTGCGGGGGTTTTAAACCCCCACTATATACAGTATGAAAAAATAGCGATTAGCTCGTCTGTAATCAGAAATTGGGCGCGACCCCATCATTGGATTTGTCTGAAGGTCCTGATTCTAATAGGCTAGGTCTCACGTCCTAATTTTTCCATAACTGGGAAACCCCAATTCAAGGTTCTGAAAACCCTAATCGTCGTTCATGGTGGAATCGCGTATGGGCAATGATTCTTCAATTAAATCATACTGCTAGCTTCAGAATCAACTCATTAGTACAAATCAAGAATCAAAATGCATGGATATGGCCTGAATAATAAAACACGATTATGCAAAAAGAAGGACACAGTTTGACTTTTAATTACCAATTCTTGATGTTAGGGATATGGAAAACTATTCAGTTAGCTTCAGTAACACTTTTGCAAGCTATTGGGATTAATCTTGGCCTCTGAATCGTCCTCTAAGACCACTTTCAGTTTTCAAATTTTTGACAAAAAACTCAACCTTGGTTCTTGATGTATGGCGCAGCTGGGAGGTCATGGACACTAGGGTTTTCATCAGTATATATGTGTGAATGATTAGGGTTGAGAAATTGATCCAAAGAACCTTTGCATTGATGAAGAGATATTTGATTTTCATGGAAAATATTTTTCAATCTTTTTCACATGTTTTTGATGCCAATCATATCCAATTGCCATGATTCTTTCTATATCTGATCATGCACGAAATATTGAGTGTATTTCATGCATGAAAAGATTTGAAAACTTAGGTTTAGTATTTTCCATATATTTTAATTAATTAAATGAATTTCTAGCAATTAAAAATTCAAATAAATAAAATAAAAATGATGAAAAACTTCCCTTTGGGACAAATGGTCGTGCAGATGCTTGGGATGATGATTCTTGGAAGAAAATGTGGCCCATTAGCAATTTCAAGACTTTTGAAGCAATGTTGACTTTTCAAAATATCCAAAAATTTCCCAACTTCCACAAGGCATAACTTGCTCAATTTTTAAGGTTTGCTCATGTGCTTGGACATTTTGGAAAGGTCTTGGAGTCCTCTAACCAATGCATTTGGTCCCATGTCATTTTGATTTACCAATCTCAAGTTATGGTCTTTGAATTAAAGTCCCTTTTTGTTGACTTTTAAAAATGACCTATAATGTTGAAATTGATAACTTTTTGTGAGAGCATTTCTTGGACTTGAAGTATGAAGAGGAGTTGTAGGAAATGTCTTTCTCTTCAAAATGAGATTTGGATGGAATTTTTCTGATAATCCATGTGGAAGTTATGCCTTGGTCAAGTTACAATTGACTTTTTCAACTGTCCAAATATGGAAACTTTTGCATCTTGAGACTTTTTGAGCCAAGCTTTGAGAATCATGATCAAGCATTGATAAAATGATGTTTGTGGCTTCAAAATGAGATGTTGACCAAAAATTTGAACTTTTGACTGTAAAATGATCATTTTGCCCCTACAGTTGACTGTAGTGCAATTAGGGTTTTTTGACTGTGCAATTTTGTGCTGTAAGTCTTGAAACTTGGTATGAGGATACTTGACCACGTTTGTAGGCATGTGGGACTTGATTGGACCCTTGGAAACTTCATTTTCTTTGTCAGAACCAAAACCCTAGTTTTTGACTGTTAGGAGGCCCTTGAGCTGTGCAACCCTGGGAGAATTTTGAAGCTTTGACTTTGCAAATCTTGAAGAATATGAGAGGGCAAATTTTGGGGTACAACAGGTTGGTCTTGTTCCCAAATCCTGACCAGCTTATAGATGTGAATGCTGTCAAGATTTTCATATCTCAGAATCATGTGCCTACATTGCTTGGGGATATCCTCCACTCATTTCACACACGAACAATGAGGAAAAGAGGTGTTCTCATGTGCTGTACTCCTATTCTAGCAAGGTGGTTTATTTCTCACCTTCCCCAGTCAGTCTTGAAGAATGAGCAAGGCCTGAGGTGGTCATAACGATTGATGACTCTTACACATTCTGATGTTCATTGGTGTTCTCGGTCCAGAGAAAATGTCATCATTATTGATCGTTGTGGGGAATTTCCTAATGTCCCATTACTTGGCATTAGGGGAGGCATTACCTACAACCCTTGCTTGGCTCTGAGACAATTTGGGTATGCCCGAAGGGATGGCCCTCATGACATGCTGATCCCAGACTTGGTTTTTGACTTTGACAACGACGCTCAAGGACTTCGACAAAGGTTTATCCGAGCTTGGAGGATGCCAAACAAAGTAGACAATAAGACCTTGGGACACAAGAATTCCATCCCCCTTGAGCCTTACCTCAAGTGGGTACGAACCCGCGCCCAGAGTCTTATGATGCCTTACCCTTACATTCTGCCTATGATCAAAGAGCCTGTTATGGAAGGAGAGGTTCCATACACCCTCCTACATCCTGACATGCCAACATAATTGGAAGATTTGCAAAGGAGTTGGATACAGCTCAAGGGAGAACGCGATACTTTTGAAGCCCAATTCTACGCCAGTGAGAAGAAGGTTTTGGAACTTACTCGCCAACTTCACAAAGAGAAGAATCTCAACACCTACATAGCACCAAAGAGGATGCACAATGTCTTTTTACATTAGAATTTTGTATTGCCCATGGGGCATTTATGTACTAACAAATTTCTTCTTATTAATATAACTTGCGTTCTTTTTTGTTTGCAACAAATTGGAATTTCTGAATCCTTGAATGCATTACATGAATACATCTCATTTATCATATGCATAAGCAGGTCTTCACACCAGGTTTCCTTATCTCTCTGCTGTTTATTTCAGCAAGATGGATATAGAGCAGACGATCAAAGACCTACAAGCGCAGAATTCACAGTTCCAACAACTACTCATGACCTTGGCAAAGGGTCAGGAGGATCTTAAAGCACTGCTGGAAAAGGAAAAGGAAAAAGAAAAAGAGAAAAAGAAAAAGAAAAGAGTTGGTGTGGCTACTTTGGGTAGAAAATTTGAAGGTCAGACTAGAAGGGTCCTTGATTTCCCCTCATCATCTGAGGAAGGGGCAGGAAAGGAGCTGCAGTACAACCTGAGTCCGAGGAAGAAGAAGAAGAAGAGGATGAAGATTATTCTGAGCAACAGTACCCACCTGCAGATGACAAGTATAAGAATCTGGAAGAACGTCTGGCTGCCATGGAGGTACAAAGAGTGCCTGGGTTGGATTTCGAGGAGCTAGGTTTGGTTGTTGGGATTGTGATTCCCCCTAAATTCAAGGTGCCTACATTTGCTAAATATGATGGTTTGTCTTGTCCTAAGATGCACCTACGGTCTTACGTCAGAAAGATCCAACCTCATTCTTCTGATAAGGATCTATGGGTCCACTTTTTTCAAGATAGTTTGTCGGGTACGCAATTGGATTGGTTCTACCAGCTTGAGAGATCTGATGTGCACAATTGGGAGGATTTGGCTGCTGCCTTCTACAGACAATGTCAATATAATGCGGACTTAGCACCTACTCGTACTCAATTACAGAGTATGGGTATGGTCTCCAATGGAGGCTTTAAGGAGTATGCCCAAAAATGGAGAGACTTGGCTGGAAGGGTGCAGCCACCATTGTCTGAGAGAGAGCTTGTGGATATGTTTTTGGGGACCCTGTCAGGTCCATTCTTTAATCACTTGATCGGGAGTTCGTCTGCAGGGTTCACCGAATTAATTATGACTGGTGAAAGAGTTGACCTGGCATCAAGAGCGGTAAAATTCAAAAGGATGCATCTGCTTCCACTGCTATCAAGAAGACCTTTCTAGACAAGAAAGAAGTCTCAACTGTTTACTCCCAGAGAAATCAAAGAGGAGTCGAGCGCCGACCAGTGGTGGGGGCTGTAATGATTCAGAATTCTGCAGTGGATCAACCTCGAAACAGTCAACCCAGAACTAACCAAGCAAGGGTGGAAAGGCCTGCAAGGAAATTCACCTGGATCAATATGACGCCTGCTCAAGTTCTCCCTCATCTGTTGAAGTTAAAACTTGCAAGTTTGAAAGAGGCGCCAAAGAATCCAAATACCTCTTCTCCCTACTACCATTCAAATGCAAAGTGTGCCTATCATTCGGACAACGTGGGTCACGACACCAACAATTGTTGGGCCCTCAAAAATAAGATCCAGGATTTAATAGATGCCAAGGAGGTGGAGTTTGACACACCTGAAAAACCTAATGTGATATCCGCTCCAATGCCAAAACATGGTCACAATGTCCATGCTGTTATAGAAGATCTTTATGTTGCTGTTGTTGATGATTTAATGACTCCATTACCAATGATCAAGATAAATCTGTTGAAAGCCGGGATTTTCCCGGGCTGTGAAAAAGATTGCTACCTTTGCTCGTCCTTACAATCCGACTGTCCGCTGTTGAAGTTAGGCATCCAACGCCTAATGGATAATCAAGAAATCCTCTTTGAGAAAACTCCTGTTACTCCTTTCAATGATGTTGCTATAATTACCATTTCCGCCAGTCTTTCCAAGGTCTCCAAAAGACCTGTTAAGATTACACCCGATCCAAAGTTTGTACCTCTGAAGATAACTATGCCGGGGCCTGTCCCGTACAAGTCCAACAAATCAATATCGTGGAATTATGGAGGAGAGATCTTCTACCACAGTGTTAAGCAGATTGAATCAGTTGAAGAAGGTTCCAATGAAGAGACTCCTGATGTAGGAAATATTGTTAGGACGAGTAAGATCACCCGCAGCTGAAGAATTTTCTCTCTGGAGATTGCTCCTCCAAGGGCAATCTTCGGACCCTCAAATGCTCTTAAGGTTACTCCTGTGCCAGTCAACATCTCTGTGCAAACTCCAGTAATTGAAGAAATTGTTACTCCCGTAGTTATACCCTCTGCTGTTGCTGTTGATAAAGGTAAGGGGATCCAAGAAACGCCCGTCAGGACGAGGGCTCAGCCTTTGGTAATTCCCGAGACCACCCAAAAGGAAATGGAGGAGATTTTAAAAATAATTAAGAAGAGCGACTATGATGTCGTAGAGCAACTGGGGCAAACCCCTTCAAAAATCTCTATGCTGGCCTTGTTGCTCTGTTCCGAAGCTCATGCCAAAGCCTTGATCAAGTTCTTGAAGATGGCTCATGTGCCTCAGGAAACCTCCACGGACCAGTTCCAGGAGTGTGTAGCCAGCCTAACAACCGACAATGGTTTAGGGTTCTCCTACGCTGATCTAACAATCAAAGGGAGAAAGCATAATGACGCGCTGCATGTCTCGGTGGAATGCAGAGGGACTACTCTTGCTCACGTTCTGGTGGACACTGGATCGTCTTTAAATGTCTTGCCTAAGAAAGCATTGGACAGATTGGACTGTGAAGGTTTAATTTTTAAGCCCAACAACATCATTGTCAGAGCCTTCGATGGTTCTAAACGGATGGTCCACGGGGAGGTGGACATCCCGATTAAAGTGGGTACATAAATTTTCAACTCCACATTTTATGTCATGGACATCCGTCCCTCCTACTCTTGCTTGTTAGGAAGGCCCTGGATTCATCATGCTGGAGCCGTCACATCTACTCTGCATCAGAAGCTCAAATACCCTGTTCAAGGGAAAATTGTAACAGTTCGTGGCGAGGAGGAATATATGATAAGCCATCTGAATTCATTCTGCTATGTAGAATTAGATGGTGAATTCATCGAGACCCCCTTTCAGCACTTTGAAGAGGTTTCTCCTGAAGTTGCGGTAGCCAAGACAATGACTTCTGTGCCCGTCATTACCAAACCTGTGTCCCGGATGTCATCCCTCAAAGATGTGAAGGCTGTGATTGAGGAAGGAGGAAGCACAGTATGGGGTCAACTGCCAGATTTTCCTTACAAGACAGATAAGTTCGGCTTGGGTTTCACTGCTGCTAGTCAGAAGGCTGTGCGTCGCTCCTGGGCTGGAGGACCACCATTGAAGATCACCCATCATGGAGTTCATGCTTTGGAAGACGATGAATAGGAAAGCAATTTTGAAAACTGGATCTTTCCAACTATTGAAGGAGGGTTGAACAACTGGGAGGCGAAAGACTTCGTTCCCATTACTTTCATCAATCAGTAATTTATCTTTCGAACATTTTCTGTTGGTCTGTAATAATTTTTAAACAATTCGTACACTTTTCGCCTTGTGCCTTACCCGAGGCATATAGGTCCATTTGTAAGGGCTTGATTTTTCATCTTCATATGCCATTTTAATGAATCATGGACGTTTTCATATATAAACTTTTGTGTTCATTGTCTTTCTTTTTACATTTTATTTGTTTAAAGGTGGCTATCCCTTACACACACCCACACTCACAAAATGCAGGTACCCATCCACCCCGGATTCCATGGGTAACAATTCTGCTATGGCCTTCAGTGACTCTGAAGATCTGGTCAATCATGCCGAGTACGAAGGTGATGAAGACTGTGAAGTGCCTGGAGAGTTAGCTAGATTGTTGCAACAGGAAGAAAGGGCTATTCTACCTCACGAGGAGTTGTTAGAGACTATCAACTTGGGAACAGAGGAAGACCGAAAAGAAGTTAAAGTGGGTGCCAACCTAGAACCAAATGTCAAGGAGCATTTAGTTCAGCTGTTGAATGAATATGTTGAGATCTTCGTCTGGTCCTACGAAGACATGCCGGGACTGGATACAGATATTGTGGTCCACCGTCTCCCCACCAGAGAAGACTGTCCACTAATCAAACAAAAAGTTCGTCGCATGAGGCCCGACATGTCTGAAAAGATCAAAGCTGAAGTGATGAAGCAGTTCAATGCTGGCTTTCTTGCTGTTACTTCCTATCCACAATGGGTTGCTAACATTGTGCCCGTGCCGAAGAAGGACGGCAAAGTCAGATTGTGCATGGATTACAGAGACTTAAACAAGGCTAGCCCTAAAGATGACTTTCCACTACCGCACATTGACATCTTGGTTGACAACACAGCTCAACATAAGATATTTTCTTTCATGGATGGATTTTCAAGGTACAACCAGATCAAAATGGCCCCCGAAGACATGGAGAAGACTACTTTTGTTACGCAGTGGGGTACCTTCTGCTATAAAGTGATACCATTCGGGCTGAAGAATGCCAGGGCAACCTATCAGCGCGCCATGGTAGCTTTGTTTCAGGACATGATACATCATGAGATTGAAGTCTACGTAGACGACATGATAGCCCGTTCACAAACAGAAGAAGAACACCTCAACCATCTGCAAAAGCTGTTTGTCAGGTTGAAAGAGTACAAGCTCAGACTGAACCCTAACAAGTGCACTTTCGGAGTCAGGTCCGGTAAACTTTTGGGATTCATCGTCAGTAACAAAGGCGTCGAGGTTGATCCTGTTAAGGTCAAAGCTATACAAGAAATGCCTGCCCCTCGCACTGAGAAGGAGGTCAGAGGTTTCTTGGGACGCCTAAACTACATTTCAAGGTTCATCTCTCACCTAACATATACCCGTGAACCAATCTCCAAGCTGTTGAAGAAAGATCAGGTGGTTGAATGGAATGATGACTGTCAAGTTGCTTTCGATAGAATCAAGGAGTATTTGCGGGAACCTCCTATCTTGATGCCACCCGTTGAAGGAAGGCCTTTAATCATGTATCTGACTGTCTTGGAGAATTCAATGGGGTGTGTACTAGGCCAACATGACGAGTTTGGCCGAAAAGAGCATGCCATTTATTACCTTCGAAAAAAGTTTACCGACTGTGAGACTCGCTACTCACTGCTCGAGAAAACTTGTTGCGCTTTGGTATGGGCTGCTCGCCGGCTAAGGCAGTATATGTTGACACATACCACTTTGTTAATCTCTAAGATGGATCCGATCAAGTACATCTTCGAGAAGCCTTCTCTATCCGGAAGAATCGCTAGATGGAAAATGATCCTCACCGAATATGATATACAGTACACGACCCAGAAAGCTATAAAGGGGAGTGTGCTAGCCGATCATTTGGCCCATCAAGCTGTCGAAGATTACCAATCCATGAGGTTTGACTTCCCCGACGAGGATATCATGACTTTGAGCAACATTGAAGAAAGCAGACCGTATGACGGACCTGAACAAGGATCCCGATGGACTATGTACTTTGATGGTGCCTCCAACGCACTTGGAAACGAAATCGGCGTAGTACTTATCTCTCCAAAAGGTTGCCATACACCTTTCACTGCTAGATTGTGCTTCAGTTGCACCAACAACATGGCCGAGTATGAAGCTTGTATCTTTGGTCTCAAGGCTGCCATTGACTTGGGAATCAAATCTTTGATTGTATTTGGGGACTCTGCTTTAGTTATCAGTCAAATCAAAGGAGAGTGGGATACTAAACACCCTAACCTCATCCCTTACAAAGAACATGTCCTGACATTGTTACCACACTTCGAGCAGATCACCTTCGAGCATTTCCCGCGAGAAGAGAATCAGCTAGCAGATGCTCTAGCAACAATGTCCTCCATGTTTAAACTTAACTGCGAAAATGAGGCTCCCCAAATTACCATTGAGCGAATGGACGTACCTGCACATTGTCACGAGATCAATACCGAAGAAGTAGTGGAACGACCATGGTTTCATGACATCAAAAGGTATCTCGAAGCACAAGAATACCCTGAAGGGGCTTCAGTCAACGACAAAAAGTTCTTAAGGAGGTTCGCGGCCAAGTTCTTCCTGAGCAATGGTATTCTATACAAGCGCAATCACAATTGCATTCTGCTCCGTTGTGTGGAAAAGGTTGAGGCTGAGCAGATCATGGCTGAACTGCATAATGGCACCTTTGGCACCCACTCAAGCGGTCATACGATGGCTAAGAAGATTCTAAGGGCAGGTTATTACTGGTCTACCATGGAAGCTGATTGTCATCAACATTCCCGTACTTGTCACAAATGCCAAATCTACGCTGACAAGGTACACATACCTCCAGTTCCTCTTGATAACACGAAAATGTATCACTTTTTAGGTATAATTTACACGAGTTATTTGTACGTTTTTATCAAATAATATGCATCACGAAGGTATTTTTATTTGTTTCAGGTGAACTATATTTTCCAAGGCATAAGATGGCAAATTAGCTAAAAGGAACAAAACAAGCTAGGAAATGGCAAAAGGAAGAAGAAAAACAGAAGGGTGTTACGAACGCAACGCCTAGCGTTACGAACGCAACACCCAACCAACGCCGTTACGAACGTAACACAACGTGTTACGAACGTAACAAAGATCCTATGCTGTTACGAACATAATGATTATCATTACGAACATAACGTCTTAAAAACCCAGTCTACGCATTAACCCACGAAGCGGCCACACGAAGTCCACGCGAAGTTTTTGGCATCTCGTTCCACCAACCAAGAATTTAGGAACGTATGAAATTAATGGAAGAAGGCAGTTACAACCAAAGGCCTATATATATCTTGAAGAATTCACTTTGAAGGGGTCGAAGATTTTGCTACAGAACCATACTTTTTCCTTTCTGCATTATTTTGTTTTATTTGCTTTTGAACCATTATAGCCACTGTAACATTCAGTTTCCAAAAGTAGTTTCCAAAAGTGTTAATTCTTCATCGAAGGATTAATACGGTTAGTCCTTTATTTCAATTAATCGCAAGGCTATTGTACGAACTCAAGATTACCACACCAACATAATTACAGGTTTTTTATGCAATTGGTTTTTATTATTCTTATGCTATGTTAATTATTTTTATGAATTGTATTTTACGTTGCATGGTTACTAAAGACATTATGTCTGGCTAATTTCGTTTGTACCAGTATGTGACTCCTAAGCACCGAAGAAATCTGGTGATAACTTGGCTAAAAACTTTTATAAATAATTTCTGGTTTCCAATTTCCATATTTAATTTAACTACCCTTGTCACGAGAGTGAAAGGATATTTAACACGATTTTGCCACGAGAGTGGGAAATTAATTAAGGCAAGAATCTGCATGCGAGAGCTGGGGTTCGACCCAGATAGTGGTAACGAAACATTAATTTTTAAATACACGAGAGTGTTTTAACAAATTAATTAAACTCAAGTCATTTTCAAAAAGTGTTATTAAATTTAAAGTGCATCCACTAGGTTTAGTAGCATAACTTATTTCATGAACACGAGAGTGTATGTCTCAGGTTTTTAAACAATTCGTTTTTACCGAAATACTTTATATGCCAAGTGATTCACCGAGTTCCCGAAGTCCGACTATCACATACCAGTATAACTATTACTATTGTTTTTAATTAAAATCTTTTTCCCCTAAAACCAAATATTCATCGCTTAGTTAGACAATTGTAACATTAGATCGTATGCGATTGATCCTCAGTCTCTGTGGGTTCGATAATCATTTAAAACTAGAACGACTAAACTGTATACTTGCATTTAGTATCTCGATAGACTCATAAAGTCCCGATCAAGTTTTTGGCACCGTTGTCGGGGACTGATTAGTCAATTAAGTACGATTCTTCTGTTGTGCGTTTAGACTAGGTAACAGAAACCCTTTTTCTATTTGTATGCCAAGGACTCATTCACAAGGCGAACCACTTGACAAATAGACGGACGAACCTGAACACATCCTTTCCATAAGACGAACAGTCAGGGATTACTGTTTAAATCACGCTATTCCTTTACCAAAGCCCAAAATCAAGATTGATTCTGAAACAGATTCTAATTCTTCCTCTGAAACCGAAATCAATCCAGAAGTAGACATGGCCGAAGAACGAAGGACCCGTCCACTGAAGGAGTACGCAGCTCCATCACAACAAGAACCCCACAATAGCATTGCTGCTCCAGCAATTAATCGAAACGATTTTGAGTTGAAACCGTCATTGATATCAGCTATCCAACAATGCCAATTCTCTGGAAATCCTACCGAGGATCCAAATGAACATCTTACGAAATTCATTCAATTTTCCGACACAGTTATAGCAAATGGTGTTAGTAAAGATGCAATAATATTACGTCTTTTTTCTTTTTCGCTAAGAGATAGAGCTTGGGCTTGGTTGCAATCCTTGCCGTCAAATTCCTTCACTACGTGGGAAGGACTTAAGACTGTATTTTTAGCATGATACTTTCCCCCAAGAAAGATTGCTGCATTGAGAGCTCAAATCAATGGATTTAGGCAGAAGGATACTGAATCGCTATTCGATGCATGGGAACGCTACAAAGATATGATGCGAATGTGCCCACATCACGGATTAGAAAACTAGATGATTATCCACACATTTTATAATGGACTCTTGTACAACACAAGACTCTCTATAGATGCCGCCGCAGATGGTACACTGATGGACAAGCCTTACGACGAAGCTAACCAACTCATTGAAAATATGGCTCAAAACCACTATCAGTGGGGAGGAGAAAGAACACCCGTGGAGAAAACTCAAATCAAAAGGGGGATGTACGAGATTAGTAGCCTAGATAAAGTTAATGCTAAGGTAGATGCTCTTACCCAAAAGATAGAAAGCTTGACCTTACCTCCTGTAGCCACCGTGGCTGCAGTAACCCCAAACTGCGAAGTTTGTGGAGTTCCTGGTCATGTTGGAACCGAATGTCAAATCCTAGCAGGAATATCAGTTGATCAGGTGAATTACGCTCAAGGTAATCCTTATGCTAATACCTATAACCCTGGTTGGAAAAACCATCCTAACTTCTCGTACAAGAACAATAACACTTTATATGCACCTGGCCAAGCACCCGCTGTACCTCCAGGCTATCAAAAACCCGCTGCTAATGTTCCTAACATTCCTAGGAAGTCTAACCTTGAAATCCTAATGGAAAACTTTATCGCTAATCAAGCTCAACAAAACAAAGAATTCCTCAATCAAAACGTTCACACCGGTGAACAATTGAAGCTATTAGCAAATAAGGTAGATGCCCTAGCAACTCACAATAAAATGTTAGAAACCCAAATCTCCCAAGTAGCACAACACCAAGCTAGTTCTACCGCACCTGCTGGTACGTTTCCTGGACAACCACAACCCAATCCTAAAGGACATGCTAATGCTATCACATTACAAAGTGGGACAACACTTGATGGACCGGTAGATCCTAGACTCTAAAACCCGACCATGTATCAAAAACCAGAAAAGGAAGCAGAAATTTCGAAAGAACGATCTGAGAATGTAAAGGAAGACGCAAATGAGAGCGGAGAGGTTTCAGATAAACCTTACGTACCTCCACCACCATATAAACCACCAATTCCATACCCTCAAAGACTTGCAAAATCCAAAAACGAGGGACAATTCAAGAAATTCGTAGAACTTCTGAAACAACTAAACGTCACTATTCCGTTTACAGAAGCTATAACTCAAATGCCGTCATATGCTAAATTCCTAAAAGAAATAGTGTCTAATAAGAAAAAAATTGTTGAAAACGAAACCGTTATGCTAACTGCCGAATGTAGCGCCATAATTCAAAATAACATGTCTCCAAAGCTAAAGGATCCTGGTAGTTTCTCCATACCATGTGTAATTGGAAAATCTGTCATAGACAAAGCTCTATGCGATTTAGGAGCAAGTGTTAGTCTAATGCCCTTATCTATTTGCGAGAAGCTCAAACTAGGTGACATGAGACCTACCAAGATGTCCCTACAACTAGCCGACAAATCAGTCAAATTCCCTGTTGGTATGCTAGAAAACATTCATGTCCGAATAGGACAATTTTACATACCTACTGACTTTATAATAATGGACATAAAGGAAGATTCAAATATTCCCATCATATTAGGAAGGCCATTTTTAGCCACTGCAGGAGCCATTATCAACGTTAAGAAAGGAAAGCTTACCTTCGAGGTAGGAGAAGAAAAAGTAGAATTTATTCTTTCCCAATTCTTCAAAGCCCCTACTATAGATGACTCATACTGTTTCCTAGATATTATCGATGAATGTGTCAAAGAACTAGAAAGCCAAGAAGACACCTATTCTGGGATATTGAAAATTCCGACGCCAACTATCTTTGAGGATGATGACTGGAGACGGGAATATCACGATGCCAACCTAAGCGAATGTTTCGCCTTAACACCCGATCCTACCCCAACTGATAAGAAAACTGGTATAGAACTTAAAACGTTACCTAAAGATCTAAGGTATGAATTTTTAGATAAAGAACTTGAACGGCCAGTTATAGTCAATGCCAATTTAAGGAAGATCGAAACCGAAAAACTTCTTAATATGTTAAGGAAGTATCCAACCGCGTTAGGATATAATATATCAGATCTAAAAGGAATAAGCCCTTCTCTCTGTATGCACTGCATTATGCTAGAAGAGGACTGCAAGACTTCTAGAGAACATCAAAGACGAATAAATCCTATCCTAAGTGAAGTCGTAAAGAAAGAAGTGCATAAAATACTAGAGGCAGGCATCATATACCCAATATCAGATAGCAACTGGGTCAGTCCAGTTCACGTAGTACCTAAGAAAGGAGGTGTTACGATTATAACAAACACAAAAGGCGAATCGGTGGCACAACGTACCCAAACAGGATGGAGAATGTGTATCGATTACAGAAAACTAAACAAAGCTACGCGCAAGGACCATTTCCCATTACAATTCATAGATCAAATGCTCGAGCGCTTAGCTAAACATTCCCATTTTTGCTATCTTGACGGATACTCAGGATTCCTCCAAATTCCCATTCATCCTGATGATCAAGAGAAAACTATGTTCACATGCCCCTATGGTACCTTTGTATACCGAAGAATGCCATTTGGACTATGTAACGCACCTGCAACTTTTCAACGATGCATGATGGCGATTATCGCAGACTTTTTGGATGGAATTATGGAAGTATTCATGGACGATTTTTCTGTCTGCAGAGAAAGTTTTGACGGATGTTTATCAAATCTTGAGCTAGTACTGAAACGTTGTGTCAATGTCAACCTAGTGCTTAACTGGGAAAAATGTCACTTCATGGTGAGACAAGGAATTGTGTTGGGTCACATTGTATCAAACAGAGTGATTGAAGTCGATAAAGCAAAAATCGAAATTATCAAAAACCTTCAACCACCCAAAACATTTAGAGAAATAAGAAATTTTCTAGGACACGCTGGTTTTTACCGACGTTTTATAAAAGATTTCTCTAAAATCACTAAGCCACTAACCGAACTATTAATGAAAGAAGCCGAGTTTATTTTCGACGATAAATGCTTAAACGCATTTGAGACGCTTAAAGAAGCATTAATTTCAACACCTATAATGAAACCTCCTGATTGGAACCAACCATTTGAAATAATGTGCGATGCAAGCAATTATGCTGTAGGCGCAGTCCTAGGACAACACAAGGATAAAAAGCTTCACGCTATTTACTACGCAAGAAGAACACTTGATCCCGCAAAAATGAATTACGCCACTACGGAGAAGGAAATCTTAGCTGTTGTATTTGCGTAGGACATATTTCGTTCCTACTTAGTAGGCGCCAAAATCGTTATTTACACGGATCATGCTGTGATCCGATACTTGCTAAGTAAGAAAGACGCCAAAACAAGACTACTCAGATGGATCTTACTCCTACAAGAGTTTGACTTGGAAATAAAAGAAAAAAGGGGGACTGAAAACGTAGTAGCAGATCATTTATCAAGATTGGATGGAATCCAAACCGAGAGTGTTCCTATAAACGAAGATTTCCCATATGAACGCCTTATTGCTAAACTAGAGACAACTCCTACTGACAATTTAGATCAATGCAATGAACATTTAACAACTGCGGTAGTAGAAGCCATCTGTACCAACACCATATTACCATGGTACGCTGATTTTGTTAACTACTTAGCCGCCAGTGTTCTACTACTCGATTTAACGTACCAACAGCGGAAGAAATTCTTCCATGATCTTAGACACTACTTTTGTGATGAACCACTACTCTTTAAAAGAGGCGCCGATGGCATCTACCGTTGCTGTGTTCCTAACGATGAAGTGGACGACGTTATTGCTCATTGCCATTCCGCCCCTTATGTTGGACATGCTAGTACTTCGAAAACTTGTGCAAAAATACTTCAAGCTGGTTTTTTTTGGCCTACTTTATGGAAAGACGTCCACGTAGCAATTATGAACTGTGATAGATGTCAGCACACAGGAAATATATCTAGACGTGACGAAATGCCACAAAAAGGGATTCTCGAAGTTGAAATATTCTATGTATGGGGAATTGATTTCATGGGACCGTTCCCCGCATCTTTTGGAAATAAGTATATATTGGTAGTTGTTGACTACGTATCAAAATGGATTGAAGCCGTCGCTACACCCACAAATGATACACGAGTGGTACTTAAATTATTCAAGAATGTAATCTTCCCACGATTCGGTATACCAAGATTAGTAATTAGTGATGGTGGTTCCCATTTTATCTCTAGAATTTTCGAAAAACTACTTTCAAAATATGGCGTTAAACATCGCATAGCCACACCATACAATCCTCAAACGAGTGGACAAGTGGAAGTGTCAAATAGGGAAATTAAACAAATCCTTGAGAAAACCGTAGCCACATCCAGAAAGGATTGGTCCTCCAAGCTAAATGATGCTCTTTGGGCATATAGGACAACTTTTAAAACCCCTATCGGAACAACGCCGTTTAAATTAGTTTATGGAAAATCTTGTCATTTGCCAGTAGAATTAGAACATAAAGCTTACTGGGCCATTAAAACTCTTAACTTAAATTACAAGACTGCTGGCGAGAAACGAATATTAGATATCCATGAATTAGAAGAATTGCGTTTAGACGCTTATGAAAATGCTAGAATCTATAAGGAGAGAACAAAATAATGGCATGATAAGCATATCTCACGGAAAGAATTCAAGGAAGGAGACATTGTACTCCTATTCAACTCTAGACTGAAACTCTTTCCGGGTAAATTACGTTCCAGGTGGTCAGGACCATTCGAAATTAATAAAGTTTTCCCCAGTGGTGCGGTAGAAATTAAAGTAAATTCCATCGAACCATTTATAGTCAATGGCCAGCGCTTAAAGCGTTATTTTAACATAAAAAATCTAAACTATTCGGCTTATCTACAGTTAAGTGAGCCACCTACCCTGATACCTAACTGAATAGGTACTGTCTGTCGAGCCATCGACATAAAACAAAAGTGCTTCATGGGAGGCAACCCATGTTTACTTTTAATTATTTTTGTTGTTTTGATACGTTTTTATTTTTTTAACTTTGTTTTAATCTTTCAAATTTTTATGTTGCATCCCTTACTCCTTTTTTTTATTTGAACTTCTTTTTCTTTTTGATTAACTTTGGCATTTTAACTTGAAAATACTAACTTAGTTTTTCATACATTTATTAAATATTTTCAGGGTAATTCATTAGCTTTATTTTTTAGCTCCATGGCACGTATGAACTACATGAACATAACCCTGAGAGGTAGGCATCAAAGAAGGCGCTTTGAGGATCTAGTTGAGCGAGAGATATGTCCAACCATTTATGATGACGACCATGCAATGACTGCCTTAGGCATTCGTGAGAGCGTTATGTATCTGCTTAACCAAATAGGTTGGGACGTTGCTCCAATTCGGAGACGCTATTGTACCTACAGTAAGTTGACCCTTGAGTTCTTGAGCATATTAAGCTATCTGCCAAACCATGGGTTAGGTTTCAACCGCGGGCTGATCACCTTCAGACTATTTAATATGGACTACCGCTACAATCATAGGGAGTTTGCCAATCTGTTAGGATTCCCTAATGGCCCTGATATTATCACCATGACCCAAGAAGACCTATTGCTAGATCATGACCTTGATTACTTCTAGGGTAGTATTGCTGGAAACAACCATCCTGAGCCAAATGACCTTTACTCGGAGTCCATCCATAACCCGACTATTAGGTACTTCCATAAAATCATTGCCCACACCCTCTTCGGAAAAGAGCAGAATGTTACATCTGTGTCACGTGATGAGCTTTTCATCATGTATTGTGCTTCGCAGAATCGTCCAGTAAATGGTGCCACATATATGATTGCTAATATGGAACGTATTATCCAAACAGAAAATGCACCAATCCTCATAGGTGGGTTAGTTACTATAATCTCCAATGCTATTGGACTCCGAAGACCTATGTTAGGAACAAATCCACACTATGGAATTAAGCCGATGAATATTGAGTTTTGCTTCAACACTAGCTTCATAGGAAACCTTGGGCTGAATGAATTTGAGCTGCTGATTAACCATGAAACTGTTCACCAGGTTGTACTCCCAAATCTTATTACTAGTGTCCATAACAGAGCAAATTGGCTTTTTAATCTCCACCATCCTCCCACACCGCCTTCGTCTCCCTCCACTATTGAAATTTATGAGGTCCCAAATACCTCTCCAACTGCTGAAGAATCCGATCCTGAAACACCACCTGGATACCACCAGTTTCCTGACCCATGGGATCAGCCTGTAGTTTCCACCGAGTCTACCTTCCCAGTTCCCGAGATACCACCACCACCACCTCCACCTACTGTCACTATCGACTCTTTGAATGCAGAAATAACCGGAATGCATGGTGAGCTTACATCTTTACATGTGGATTTCATTTCTTTTATGGATTTGGTAACTGAACAACTGGATTTCATTCACCAACATCTATTCTCTACTCATCGTGGCTAGGAGTTGCCGTCGTTATGCTAATTTGTCCCGTTCTTGCATTTATGTACACAGTGAGGTCATTGTTTAGTCTAAGTGTGGGGGAGGAACTTAGTTTTAGTCTTTTATTATTATTCCATGCATTTAGTTATTATTTGTTTTAAATTCTAAACAATTTTATTAGTTAATGATATTTAAATTATTCATCAAGTTTCAATTTTACTGTCATTACTGTTATTATTTTTTCTGTTATTACTGTCATTATTTTTTAGTGTTAGTATTACTGCTTTACACTACTATATTCATACACTACTATAATCAACTATGCTATTTTGTTGCCTAATTTCCCCCCAAAAAAATCCAGAAGTAATATAGTAGTGTATGAAAGCTAATTTTTTCACCTAAACAGAGGTGTTACGAATGTAACACAGCTGTTACGAACGTAACAGCCCCCCTTCCGCGTTACGAACGTAACGCCCTTGTGTTACGAACGTAACAGGGCTAGCTGTTACGAACATAAACAAAACAGAAGCGCTAACACTGCATTCTTTCTTTCTCTCTCAGTTTCAAACGCAGCCACCTCCTCTCACCCATTTTCCAGATTTTATCACCATACCCATTTTCCAAACTTGCATCCACTCCATTTAAGAGCAACCATATTTGCATCCTACAAAAGCTTCACATAGTCCCAAATCCATCCCATTCAAACACTCTCTGCAAAAATCTCTCCCTCACCACTTTAACAGTAAAACCTTGCTTAAATCAACAGATTGTCAATAGAGAACAGAGAACCCGACATGGGTGGAATCATTTTTAGGAATCAAGACGGTGGACACCAACGGGAGCAATATTTAAAGTTTCACCATAGGGGAGTCTTGGCCACGAGATACCCCGACAACGATTGTCTCCACAAATTAGGAATATTTGATGGAGTGGATTGGTTGCTCCGTCTCTCTGGCCTCTCATTCGTATGCGCGCAACATCACCCGGCGTACCCCAAACTGACGCTCGAGTTCCTTAGCTCGTTCTCGTATTCAACACCGAGTGATGATGACATGTTCCTCACGGGCACCACATCTTTCCGTATGTTCAAAACCGAATATACGTTAAACCAAGAAAAATCACGGAGCTACTCAAATTTTCAACCAAAGAAGATGACTCCGAAACGGTGCACCACAAGGTCCCTGTTACCGAATATTAGGCCGTTGTTTTGTTCGAATTATGGGAGAAACTCACAAATGTCTCGACAGGAAATTGGGATGAGTGTTTGGCATCTCACGTTCACAACCCCACCACCAGGTACTTCTTCAAGATTCTCTCCAACACCATCTTCGGACGAGCTAATAGCAACAAAGTCAACTCAAAGGAGGTATTTTTCCTTCATTGCTGCTTAGCTGGGAACACCAAGGTAAATGCTACTCCATTTATTCTTCATCATTTTGAATCCCTTTGTGCAAGGGGACATCAACCATTTTTGATCGCATGGTTGATAACCACATTAGCTCATGGGCTTAATTTGCAAAGCCAACTGGAGACTCTTGATGCTTTACCGCCTCTTCTCATGGATTTAGATAACTGCAAATACATGCGTTTGATTAGGAACCAAGATGATGGCAGGTACAATTTGATGGTGAGGAACAAAATTGTTCTAAGTGTGATTATGCCAAACAGGTTGCTTACAAATGTGGCAAACATGGATAAATGGATTTATGATTTAAACGCCCCTGAACCCGACCAAGCTTCTCAACCTGTTGATGAGGTAGAAGAAGAAATGGATGCACAACACCAAACCGCACCTCAATAGGATATGCCAAGCACTTCTACTAGGCGCAGAAGAAGGCCTCATAACCCGACTACTGAAGATCTTTATAAGGCAATGATGGACCAAACCCAAAGGATGACAGACATGAATGCCCAGCTTACCCGCCAATCCCAACAGGTCACGGATATCCAGGCTCAGTAAACTGCAATGATGCAACTCATGCAACAGATGCAGCAGCAACAAATTGAATAAGGAGCTAGGCATGAGGCCTGTATGGATACTTTGACAACAGAAATGGGGGGCTTGAATGTTCGCATGGACGATTTTCAGGAGAGCTTGCACCATCTTGGATTTCCTGGTTTTGATGGAAAGAGAAGAGGTCGTGGAAGAGCCATAGGAAGAGGACCCGAATAAAGACATCTCCTCCCATCTTTACCTCCTTCACCTTATTTCGAAACATTGAGGACAATGTTAGATTTAAGTGTGGGGGAGGAAACTCTATCATTTTAGTTTTCTTTCTAGATTAGATATAATTTTTCGCATCGTTTTTCCTTTCTTGTACTTTCCCTTCAACAAATTTTATTCATGTACAATTGAATCCTTAATTGCTAAGTTCTTAAGCTCTTTTTCGTGCATTATTGGAATTCCCCAAAAATTTACAATTCTTGAGCCATAACAAACTTTTTTTACGATTATCATACAACACGATGTTTCCAAATGGCTAGCTAAAACCAAATCCTCAATTCAGCTTTGGCCACTTGAGGAAGTTTGACAAAATCGTTACGGTTCTGAAATTTTAGAACTCCACCTTATGCGATGCCATTTTGTGTACTTATTATACCGCCAACCGCGAATTTTACTTTAAATTTGCCCCTAGTAGTTTATCTAGCAGTCGGCACCGTCAAAACACAAACTACGCAACGAACCGATGAATATAAGTGAATGATCCGAAAGAAATGATAATAAAATAGCAATCTTTGTCGTGAAATTCCCAAAGTAAGTTAGGTGACCCTCACCCGGTCGTTTATCCCAAAGGATGTAATTCTCGCAAGATAAAAGAAAACTTATTGCAAATTGGTTCAGAAGTATCTGGTACTGAACTTGGTAAGGCGGACTACGGACCGATCCCCCGCAATTTACAATCAAGTTATAAAAGTAGGGGTTACCACTTATAAGTGCCAGAACCCCAAGAATCAACGGATCATAGTCGCTAACCGGTTACTTTGCTATGTGTGTGTGGAGATAAAGGGATTAATGTGATTGCGCCTGAATGATCACAGGTGAAATCTAGTTTAAAGGGTTGATTGGTGCTATAACATCATGACTCGGAATGGCCTGCATAATTGGAGTACTCTAATGTCGGCACCGTACCTCTTTTGCGTCTAAATCTCTTGGCCTAATCAAAATTTACAAACTAGCTAGTTTGTGAACATTGTCACGTGTGTTTAAATTCGCCGTTTTTATAAACCGCCTTATCTTTTTGCTTGAGGACAAGCAAAGGTTCAAGTGAAGGGGAGTTTGATAACACGAAAATGTATCACTTTTTAGGTCTAATTTACACGAGTTATTTGTACGTTTTTATCAAATAATATGCATCACGAAGGTATTTTTATTTGTTTCAGGTGAACTATATTTTCCAAGGCATAAGATGGCAAATTAGCTAAAAGGAACAAAACAAGCTAGGAAATGGCAAAAAGGAAGAAGAAAAAACAGAAGGGTGTTACGAGCGTAACGCCTAGCGTTACGAACGCAACACCCAGCCAACGCCGTTATGAACGTAACACAACGTGTTACAGACATAACAAAGATCCTATGCTGTTACGAACGTATTGAATATCATTACGAACGTAATGTCTTAAAAAACCAGTCTACGCAGTAAACCACGAAGCGGCCACACGAAGTCCACGCAAAGTTTTTGGCATCTCGTTCCACCAGCCAAGAATTTAGGCACGTACAAAATTAATGGAAGAAGGCAGTTACAACCAAAGGCCTATATATATCTTGAAGAATTCACTTTGAAGGGGTCGGAGATTTTGCTACAGAACCATACTTTTTCCTTTCTGCATTATTTTGTTTTATTTGCTTTTGAACCATTATAGCCACTGTAACGTTCAATTTCCAAAAGTAGTTTCCAAAAGTGTTAATTCTTCATCAAAGGATTAACACGGTTAGTCCTTTATTTCTATTAATCGCAAGGCTACTGTACGAACTCAAGATTACCACAGCAACATAATTACAGGTTTTTTTATGCAATTGGTTTTTATTATTCTTATGCTATGTTAATTATTTTTATGAATTGTATTTTACGTTGCATGGTTACTAAATACATTATGTCTGGCTAATTTCGTTTGTACCGGTATGTGACTCCTAAGCACCGAAGGAATCTGGTGATAACTTGGCTAAAAACTTTTATAAATAATTTCTGGTTTCCAATTTCCATATTTAATTTAACTACCCTTGTCACAAGAGTGAAAGGATATTTAACACGATTTTGTCACGAGAGTGGGAAATTAATTAAGGCAAGAACCTGCATGCGAGAGCTGGGGTTCGACCCAGATAGTGGTAGCGAAACATTAATTTTTAAATACACGAGAGTGCTTTAACAAATTAATTAAACTCAAGTCGTTTTCAAAAAGTGTTATTAAATTTAAAGTGCATCCACTAGGTTTAGTAGCATAACTTATTTCATGAACACGCGAGTGTATGTCTCAGGTTTTTAAACAATTCGTTTTTACCGAAATACTTTATATGCCAAGTGATTCACCGAGTTCCTGAAGTCCGACTATCACATACCGGTATAACTATTACTATTGTTTTTAATTAAAATCTTTTTCCCCTAAAACCAAATATTCATCGCTTAGTTAGACAATTGTAACATTAGATCGTATGCGATTGATCCTCAGTCTCTGTGGGTTCGATAATCATTTAAAACTAGAACGACTAAACTGTATACTTGCAGTTAGTATCCCGATAGAACGACTAAACTCTGTGGGTTCGATAATCTTTTCATGCAATTCAATATGGTTGTAATAGCGTAGGATTTTATCTTTCTGCACTTTTGACTTTATACAAAATGTTATTAATTAGGGTGTATGATAAGATAAAATCAATAAGTAGACCACCCTGATCAAAATACAAAAATGCATGCAATCAAACACACTTTGCACACATGCACCTCTAGGGTTAACTCCATTTGTTGCCTTATGAAAAATAGTCATGTTATGCATGTGAGACGTCTTAGCAAAAACAATAAAAAATACAAGATCATAGTCCCTCGATGAAGCTTCAAATGTTGCCTTATAACATTGCTATCATGACTATACGATGACCCACGCCCTTCCCTTTTACATCCAAAGATAAGGCTTCTTACCAATCAATGGTAAGATAGAAATATCAAAGGAAGAGAAGAATGAACAAAAGACTTTCGATTAAGGTAGAATGTTTCTAGTTGCTTGCTCATCTTCAAAACACAAACACCTTTTCAAATGCACCAACACTTTCCATTGAAATATTTTTAAAAGTTCAACACTTTATATACATTCTTATAGAGACGAGAATCATTACAATGTTTGCCTAAACGAAAGCGCTTTTCAAAAATACTTTCAAAAATCACCACAAAGCACACTTTCAAACAAAAGCAATGATCTAGCAAGCAACTAAGAGCCCATAGATAACTATGGATGAAAAGGGTGCTAACACCTTCCATTTTCATAATCTACCACCCGAACTCAAGAAAAGAATCTCAAAGTTCTTTCTTGTTCTTTTCACCCTTTCCTTCATTGGATAAAAGAAAAGTTGATGGCCCTCTTGCTATCCGCAACAATTGCGATCAAACGCAAAACATCCTAAGTCAGTTATACCATCGTATTACACCATTCTTCGTAGAAAATCCCAATCCAACCCTGTTTTGTTTCACCGACGAGTCAACAATCTTTCCTCACACTTTACTAGGGCCATTATGCACAACCTGCTAAGCATCTTTGAATGAAGCCATATAATTCTCATTCTTTCTTACGTTATCAATGGATAAAGCTTGGAACTGTGTTCCAACAGCTACTTCATCTGCTTCTACAACACTGGAAGATGATAGATGAGATATATACAATGCTTGCTCTCCATTTATAATGGCCATCTTTCCTTCTCACACGAACTTCAACTTTTGGTGCAGAGTTAAAGTGACAACCCCTGCTTCATGTATCCATGGCCGTCCTAGTAAGCAGCTGTATACAGGTACAATATCCATGACTTGGAAAGTAATCTGGAAAAGGTGCGGGCCTATGTGGATAGGCAGATCCACTTCCCCAATAACAGAATTTCTTGATCCATCGAAAGATTTTACAATAATACCACTTGGGCGCATGGGAGCCCATTGATACTTCAGCTTTATCAGCGTGCTCCTCGGTATAACATTTAAGGTGGACCCATTATCAATCAGCACATTTGACAATGAATCATTTTTATAGTTCATGAGTATATGGATAGCCAAAATGTGATTCCTCCCTTCGTCAGACAATTCATCATCGAAAAAGCTTAGGTTATTACATGACGTAATATTACCTACCACACTGCTGAATTGATCTAACGACATATCACACTCCATGAAGGCTTGATCTAACACCCGCATTAAAGATTCTTTATGGGCAGCAGAGTTCATCAACAATGCTAGGATAGATATCTTTGAAGGAGTCTGCAATAGCTGATCTACAATTCTGTAGTCTCTCATTTTGATAATCTTTAAAAAATCATCCACATCTTTCTCCAGGGTAACACCACTGGACTCCCCTACAGCTTTCTTATTCTCAACACTTTCCATAACTTTCTTACCAGTATTATCATTTCCTCGAATAACTAGTGCAAATACACGACCACTGCAGGTCACTATACTAGTCTCAACAATATTCTCGATATTAGACAAAGGCTGGATGGGAACTTCCACACCATCCTCTAAAATAGTAGCATTGTGCTTGTACGGTACAACTTTGTCTGATTTGTAAGGATCGAGACCTGGCAAGAAAATCACCACTGGGTAAACAATTGGCTTGCTACAATATTCAATCTCAATAGGGACATAATCATTAAAACAAGGCATAATTACGTTCACACCTTCTTCAGAAAAATTGGGTACCAAAGAATCATCGTCGGAGAACATATCCTCATCTGAGGAAAAGAATTCATCCGCAGAAGCATATTCACCACCTGATTCAACCTCAGCCAGAAAAACTTCAATCTTTATAACCTCATGGTAATCATCTCTTTGGCTTAAAACCTTGATAGTTCCATTATCCAATAACAACTGGATACCTCTTTTCACAACTGAACAACCTCGGGAATCCCTGCAGCAAACCTGACAAGATCCATAGTGGTGCTCTACTTGACCATCCATATGGCAGAAGGTAGCATGCAATTACACTAAATCATCATTCATATGGTTCACATCAAAGATTCAGAACTCTCCCGGATACCCAAAGACCACGTTCACTTATTCCTCATATTCTTCCCTAGGCCTGATTATATGGATGAGGACCTCATCCATTATCTCATACAAATCGGCCTTTATCTTATCGCAACCTTGTATATCAGTACTACAGATACCACAACCAGCATGGTCATGAGTATAGTAACTAAACTCACAAAGTTCTGCATTCATCTTTACCAAGTCTCCGCTGACCAAGTTGATATCATAAATGCGAAAGTCCCATGGACAAACAGCAACAATGTTGATAGTATTCGCTCCTCCATGCTTTGGCAGAGGATTATCTTTGACATTAGGGCTGACATCCTTAAAGGACAAAAGGCCAGACCTCACCATTTTCTATACCTCCGATTTTAGGGGATAACAGTTTTCCATATTATGCCCTGGTGCAACCTAATTGAAAGCGCACGTCTGATCTGCCTTACAGTACCAAGGAAAAGGTGATGGTATAACAGAGGGTGGCCTAGTCTAGACCAACTTTTTCAGGATCAATGCTGGTAGTAACTCTGCATAACTCACGAGGATAGAGTCAAAAGTCTCTCTCCTCTGATTCTGCCCTTGATTTCCTTGAGGGGTTGGTCTTTGATAAGCGACTGTAGTCGGAGTTGTATTGATAACTAGAGTTACTGAGGAAACCTGTTGATGGCGCTGATGATTTATTTTAGGAGGATTTACCATTCTCTCTTGAATAACAACATTTGTCTCTCCTTCTTTCTTTTTAGCAAACTCGTATGATGGTTTCTTCACACTGCCGAATTTTCACTTTTTGTTAAACAACCTTCTCTTACAACTTCTTCCAAATGGACGCCCATTTCTATCATCTCGGTAAAATAACTGGGTGCACTCGCCACCATTCTCTCATAATAGAATGCACATAGAGTCTTCAGAAAAATCTTTCTCATCTCTTTTTCTTCCATTGGAGGAATCACCTGGGCGGCTACTTCACGCCATCTCTGTGCATATTCCTTAAATGCCTCTTTGTCCTTCTGGACCATTACCCTGAGTTGATCACGGTCAGGTTCTATATCCATATTGTATTTGTACTGTCTAATAAATGCTTCACCCAAGTCATTGAAAGAGTGAATATTGGCACTGTCCAGGCTCATGAACCATTTCAGCGCTGCACCAGTGAAACTGTCTTGAAGGAAATGAATCAACTAGCGTTGATCATATGTATGGGTAGACATTCTCCTCACATACATAACTAAGTGAGCACGAGGGAAAGTGTTGCCCTTGTACTTTTGGAACTCTGGTACTTTGAACTTTGCATGTATTTTCACATTTGGAACAAAACACATATCATTCACATTCTGCCCAAACAATTATTTTCCTCTAAGGGCCTTCAACTCTTTCTGCATCTTATCAAACTGATCCTGAAAATCATCCATCCGATCATAGAAACCCAAGCTTTCACTTGGTGCAGGAATAGGGCGATACACTTCATCATTAGCAAATGGTACAACATTCACCGAGGGAGGTGCAACATAGTGAATCTCATTTCTAGCAGCAGGGGTAATATGCACCACAAGAGGTGCAGGAGCAGTAGTAGCCTGAGAAAGTGGAGAAAATTGAGCATCCTGATTAAAACCTTCCGGCATAAAGTTCTCTGGCATTCCCCAGGGATAACCTTCAGGAAAATGATTCTGAACAACAACAACTAGAGTAGCAAAAACAGCAACAATCAGAGCTTTAGTAGTAACTATTGTCTGTTGAGGCTGAGCAAGTGGTGGCTGATTCTGAGCAGCCACCAAAGATTCCATCAGAGCAGTCAGATTGGCCATATCGGCCTTCAGAGCAGAAACTTCTTCGTGCAGCTCGCAATTCTCTTGTTCTAGACTATCCACCTTCCTTCTGAAATTGGCCCAATTATTGTATTGATGAGACATCTTGCTATATGAAGTAAAGAAGCTCAGTAAGACACCTGGATATGCACAAAAAATGCAAGAAGTATGTATAATATGACGCATGATATGCAATGCACATGATTTATTTTATTATTAATATTTCAAGTAATTCAATGATTTATAGACAATTTTGCAAATATCAAAGTACTAACACATTTGAA
This sequence comes from Vicia faba, assembly GCA_948472305.1. NCBI lineage: Eukaryota > Viridiplantae > Streptophyta > Magnoliopsida > Fabales > Fabaceae > Vicia > Vicia faba. The sequence continues at coordinate 994,459,704 of OX451735.1, forward strand.
ATACTGAAAATCTCATTATAATAACTTCAAAACAATTACAACTTTTCAGTGCAAGTTTCAGTAATCCCAAGTACAAGATGAAGATAAAGCCTAAAAACCCTATAAAAGCAAAGTTGATGGAGATCACTCTTCTTGATGACGCTTTTCTGTGAGTCTTGCAATCCGAGCCTTCAACCTCTGGTTCTCTTCCGCATATCTGTTGGCGACCTCTTTCTAATCATCAGATTCGGGAAGTGAGCAACTAAGGCCCGACTGAGGCTTAGAGGAAAATAAATCCTTTTGCCTTTCCATCGCCTATACAACACGACTCTCAAGAATCTTGACCAGATCATCTTTCTCCTTCAAGTCTGCTCGGTAAGACACCTCTAAAGTATGACACTTATTATTCCAAGCTTCCTTTTCTTGTTGCATCCTAACTAAGGTAAGCTAGAGCTCTTCCACATCATCCAATAGGGGAGGAGTGGTCTTCACAAACATATCAGGCATAGGTGCTTCACGGGAATATGGCATCTTCAACTGGATGACTCTTGCTTGTACCCACTGAAGATAAGGCTCCAAAGAAATAGCCCCTCTAGGTCCCAAGTCCTTCCTACTCTTCATGTGAATATGACGCCAAGCCTTCACAATCTCCTCTTTAGTTTCCTTATGAACCTCTCCCTCATTAAGGAAGAAACCACTCAGATGAATACTATTTGGCTTATCCCTCATCAGATATCCAAGTTGTCATCGTGCAAGAACAGGGTTGTAGTTAATTCCTCCCTTTGTACTAAGAAGAGGTACATTAGGGAAACTACCGTAACTGTCAACAATATCTACATCATAGTATGCCTGATGATACCAAAAAATATCTGGATGAGTGAGGGCCATAATCTTTGGAGCCCAACGAGGTTCCTTCCAGATCTCCCAGAAAGCATATGATCGAGGCAAGTGAGAAATAAACCACTGATACAACAAAGGCATGCAGCATATGATCATCCCTCCATGATAAGAATACCGAAGATGAATAGAATAATAAGCATAACCCAACAATGTAGGGACTGGGTTCCCAATCATGAAGATTATGATGGCATTGATATCCAAAAATTTGTTGACATTGGGAAATAAGAACAACCCATAAGCAAGTAGAGCAAATATGGCCTAAAAAGCAACCGTACTCTTCATTATGGCAAAATAGCAAGCTTTCTCCAATAAGAACTGAGCTGGTAATCCTCTAATCCCTTCTTTGGTAGTCACGTGGGCTTCAAACTCAGACTTCCCCAAATGGATCAAAGCAGAAATCTCATGGGATTTTGGCTCCCCCCTCCAAACTAGTAAAACGAACACGATCGGTAATAGGTAAACCCAACAGATAAGAATACTCTTCTAATGTAGGCATCAACTGATAATCAGGGAAAGTAGATCATCGATACGTTGTATCATAGAACTGGACCAAAGTCGAGAGAATACCCTCCTTCATCCTGAGCTTCATAAGAGAAATGATGGACCCATACTTCCTCAGAAAATATGTAGAACTCTCGATCTCGGGTATCAGACTCGTCAGCTCATCTATCTTGGGATCTTTGAAATTGTACTTCTGAGTCTTTCTTTTTCCAGAATCCATGGTCAAAAGTACCTGATATATTCCCAAAGAGTCGAATTTTAAGTCCCTTGAAACAGAATGTCTTTAGAAGATGCTCATGGGTGCATGAATGCATGATGCAACAATCACACACAAGATCACAAACATAGGGTTCATAGGTTCAACCACGAGCATGAGGTTGAAGGTACTACCCATAAGGTATGATCTAAAAGTTTATCACCTGCCGAATAAGGTTCTAGAGGTTCCCAAAGCCTACATCCTTCCTTCGGATATTACCAACGACCGAATTGACTCAGTAATTAGTAATATTCTTAAGAAAAACTCTTCCGAGCATAGTATCACGTGACAACCATTTCCAGATTACTCCGTCATAGCTTCTGCACTACACCTAAAAGGCCAAGATGGGTTAAAGGTTCTACGGTCCTTAGTTTCAGCAGGCTCCCAGGTCAAAACAGCATGTCTTCCTGATTACTCGGTAAACGACACTACAGTCAAAGGGGCCTCCACTGAGTGGGGGATCTCATGCCTCCTTTTTTGGGATTACTCCCTCAAAGTTAACATGACTATACTTCCCGTCCTATCTTAAGTTCGCCCAAGTCCGGGTATAGAACTTATGAGAAATCACCAAGCACCTTGAGAACCAGGAAAATCCAGACAAACATATATACAACACATAATATACAACAAATAACAACACATACACAAATATAAACAAAGATAGGCTCAACCCACTTAGGGATGGACCAGCAAGAGGTCAATCTTTCCCCAGTAGAGTTTCCATTTTTCTGTAGCGATAGAAATGTTGAGACTAAGCCACTGGATTGACTTAACTCGCACAGATCAAATAAAAATCATCACCACGCTTTATTGTTTCCAAAGGAATGGGAAAAGAGCGAATAACCTTAAAAGAGGGGGAGAGAATCTAAATTCGGGGGTTGGTTATGCAAAGGGAAGGTATTAGCACCCTAAACATCTACGGTACTCCACAAGAACCTCTTTAGAAATTTGTGTATTTTGGCTATAAATGTTGTATAAAAAAAAAGGATTGTGGAGATGAGAAAAAAAAGTATTTTTCTAATGGTTTTTGCATCCGCCGTGATTGCGAACCTTTAGTGTCTACGTACCATATTCCATGCAATAGGGGATCAGGGTACACGTAGTTCACCTTTAAAAATTTTAAAATACAAGCGTGTTTGTTTAATTTTAAGAGACAAGACATCATCGTCTTATCCGAGTGGAAAACATACTTACTACCCAGAATTATGAGAAAGGAGAATTTGTGTCATCTCAAAGTGGAGGATATGGCTTGGATTTTAAAAATCAACAAAGCTTCTCTCAACACCCAAGTGGAAAATATCTCACTTCACTATATATCGTAGAAGTATAGTAGTTCACATCACTACAAGGATTGACAAGAGTATAATATTTTGAGAAAAATTTAAAGTAAAAAGTCAAAGTGACAAAATGGTTTGAATGAAATTGATTGACTTTTAGTCTTCTCACAAAAATGTCAAGGTATTATTAAGTTGATTAAAGTTTAATTAAGAAAATATTTTGAAAATACATGGAAATAAGTCCAAGTTTATTATGAAAGTGGTTCAAGATCAAAAACAAGAAGAATTTTCAAAAGGAGGGAGAAGATTTTTGAAATTAAAGAAGATGGGGGGAGATGAAGGGACTATCCTAAGGCATAAAGTAAAAGCTAGGGGAAAAGAACCATCTAACCAACAAGAGGCCAACACTTGACATAATGAGTCAATATAGAATTCCCATCCTTTGGATTGAAACCAAGCAAGCAAAGATACTAAACCTCTTAAGAAACTAAGATTCAATTGCATTAAGTCTTCACAAAAATTGGGCAGAGTAACGGCTTTATACAGATGAATTCTAGATCATAGACATAACATGTAATCACAATAACCTGCACACAAAACAAACAAACAACCCAATGTATTGGGGTAAACCCCAAGAACTCCAGACAAAATAACGGTTGAGGTCACAAGGTCTCAAGGTAGGTTAAGGTCTCTACTCCTAAGTCCAAGAAGTCCACAATCTCCATAATGTCAAGGATAGTAACCAAGTAGTCCAAGTAACATTAAAGTTTTTTAGGGTTCAAGTTGATTATTAAGTATCTTCAAAAAAGAAATGAAAAGCTCAAATGAGCAAAATAAAAATGCACAAATGAGCAAAGATGAAAATAGCATGAAATGTAAATGCTAAAATAAATGTGCTTAAATTAAAAGCATAAAATAAAAGCACAAAAATAAAGTCAATTGTTAGAAATTAGAGGTTAGTTGAATGACCATCTTAAAACTTGCATTTGAAACTCATTAGAAGATTGATAAAATCGAAGCCTCTCAACAATAAGTTTCATTTTCTTTTTGTCAAGTATATCATCTATTCAAAATTCTCAAGGCAACAATAAATGATCAATGATATTTAAGTGATTCACTTTGACTAAAGTTTATGAAGATTCATTAGAGGATTGATAAGACTAAAGCCTCCTAACAATGAATCTCAAATTTATTGGATCAAATGATTCAAATCAACATACTTGGGCTTATAAACATGGGTTTGGGTCACGAATAATCATTTCTCGAATCAGGACAAAATTTAGCGCTATGTTAAGCAATCGTAAGTGGACTTATATAGAAGTCGCACCTATTTTGAGGCCGATCAATAGCAATTTATGTGTCTTATGCTTGGAGAGATAATATGTACATCATCCTCTAATAACATATGAGACAATAAGAAGGGGATAAGATAAAGAGAGATGAGAGAAGAATTAAACCACATTTGAACCAAAAAAATTAATCAAACTATTATTAAAATTATTCATCCATTTTTATGGAGTTAGACTCAACACCATGGATCCAATGATATTAATAAAGCTCATGATCAAAATTTCATAGTCCAAGATCAGCCAGAATATATACAAAAAATAAAATTTTATTTAAAATAAAGAAAAAGTTTTTTTAAATGATTTTAAAATGAAAATAATAGGGGAAAATGAAAATTATATTAAAATCAACCAAGAAAAATTAAATGAGGCCATAGAAAAATCAGAAATATACTCAAATGTTTATATAAAATTTTTGGTAATTTTTTAAAGTCAGAAACTATTTTTAAACTAATTAAAATTGCTCAAATAAATGAAAGAAATATAAAAAATAGTAGAAATCAAAATATAATTCTAAATAAAATTCAGAACGTCAGAAATAATGGAAATAATGTTGATGAATTTTTTCAGAATTTAAAAATGTTCAAAAGTATTTTTTAAGTAATTAAAAACAAACCAAAACAAAGAAAAATTATAAAAAATATCAAATCTAAAAATAAAATTATGAAAACAATTTAAATATAAAAAACAGAAATAAAAAATAAAGTAAAAAAATGTGGACCAATGAATGAGAGTCAAAACGTGTTAGTAAGCTAATACAATGGATCAGACGCGCTGTGCATATCATGGTCTTTAGTGGAATAAACATAGGATCATTAGTTAAATCAGATTTTTGAAAAATAAGCGTGGCACACAAGTAAGGTGTGATATGTTTTGCATCAAAACTCATCCAATCCTTGAGTTTTAAGGCTCTAATCCACTATGGCAAGTTGGTTAAACATGTTTAGACTAAAAACGTGTGCTAATTTGATGTTTAGAAGCCAAAACATGAATTTCAAATTCTGACTTATGAAGAAACTTTAGTTTCAAGTTACCAAATTCAAATCAATGGAATTCTCAACTCAAGGAGTCTTAGGACATGATTCTTGAAGCTTTAGATAGACGAGATTACAAGCTTTACAATGTGAAAAGAATGGCATCAAATTGATGCTTGAGCTGAAAATTGTAATGAGTCAAAGTTGAGAAAAAGAGGTTGACTTTCTATACTTGGAAAATTTCTAAGTTTTTTCATCAAAATGACTTATAATGTCTTACATCCAACCATGGCCTTCCACTTGAAATTTTCTCTTGACCAAAAAAAGACGGCATGAAGTAGACATCCTGAATGGCATTTTGAGAATCGCACCATTTAAAAACTCTAAAAATCGAGAGAGTTATGACTTGTTGAAGTTGGGAAAAATTCATGAAATGACCTATAATCTTTTGCATCCTTAGGGCATCTTCCATCCATTTTCACACTTTTCACTTAAAAGAATGGTTGAATTACATATCTTTAAGATAATTATGAAAATATAATGGGCTCAAGTAGATAAAAATTGACCAAGTTATGATCTTTTGAAGTCACATAAGGGAATTTGATGATTCATCTAGAAGATTTGTAATCTTCCTTCATCATTAGGTACCTTCCACACAAAATTTCCTTGAAACTTTTGAAGTGATTTGTTGATAACCCTTTGAAGAGAAGGATGTCTTTGGAATCACTCAAAAATACCAAAAGATGAGCAAGATATACCCCTTTTAAGTTCAAAACCCTAGCTCCTAAAGCAACAAGATACCTTAGAAATCCTTTTACAATTTTGATCAACTTTCTTGCACAAATACTTTTGTCATATCAATAGAAGTTGTTGAGGATGATAATGAGGAACCATAGAAACCATAAACACTTCCAAATATTCATAATTAAGGAAAATATGAACTTGTGATAAATGAATCAAGAACTTGTCCAATTAGGTCAAACTTCTTCAATCAACCCTTGTACCTTGGAACTATTTTTGACAACTTAAGGCATGATGAATCATAATAGAACTTGTCATGATATTACTTCAGAATATCTTTAATAATGAAGCTTTAATCTCAATGAAGCTTTGTTGAAGAAGGCATGGAAATAAACTCATGAACATATGGATCAACTTGCTAGAGTGTGTTGTGCTTTCACCTATGATATGAACAATCAGGGCAAACATACATTACATTTATTAGTTAAAAGTTAATAAAAACATAGATGATAACAAGATACAAATCAACATGCTTGGTGATTCCCCGTGGGAAATGCTAAAGATAAGGAGAAGAGACAAACCCTAGTGTGTGATCTTGTTGTGATTGAGTTGATATGATATGATAGAGGAATCTTAGGGGGGAAAATTGGGGTACAACAACTTCTATCAACTTGAGTAGAAACGGGAACACCTGGTGTTGTACCCCAAAATTTGCCCTCCTTTTTCTCAAGACATTTTCTCACAAGGATTTTTAAAAGGGCAAGTTTGCACAAGTACAATTGGATTTTTGACTCTCAAGCACCAAATCAAAGAAGAGCAAGTTTACTTTGATTCATAAGCTTCGATTGGGTATTTGGACCCTTTCGATCATGCTTTAATTCATAAGCTTCAATTGGGTATTGACCCCCTTCGACCATGCTTTGATTCATAAGCTTCAATTGGGTATTTGGCCCCCTTCGATCATGCTTTGATTCATAAGCTTCGATTGAGTATTTTGTCCCCTTCGATCAAGTTGTGGTCCACCAGCTTCGATTGAGTGTTGGGTCCCCTTCGAGCAAGCTTTGGTCCACAAGCTTCATTTGGGCATATGGCCCCCTATAGGTTTGCTTTGATTCACCAGCAGTAGCCTCCTACATACTTGCTTTGATTCACAAAGCAGTGGCCTCCTGGATGCAAGCTTCGATTGAGCATTGGTCTCTTACGTGTCTGCTTTGATCCACAAGACAAGTGCTTCCTCTTCATATCTGCCTTCAGTTCACAAGGAAAGAACTTTCTACATGCCTACTTCGACTCACAAAATAGTGGATTCCTTCATGATAGCTTTGACTCCACCTCTAAACCCTTCAACACACAGTCTTCTACACTTTGACACATAGTATGGTCCATTCGAAGAAACATTCCAAAGGTCCATTCGAAGAAACATACAAGTGATGCCATCGAAGGACATACATTTGGTCCATTCAAAGGACACACAAATGCTGCCTTCGAAGGACATACAGTTGGTCTATTCGAAGGACACATAAATGGTGCCTTCTAAGGACATACAACTGGTCCATTCAAAAGACACACAATTGTTGGAAAACAAGTTTTGTTTTGCCTTTTGATGAGTTTGGTTCAAGATGCTTACTGGCCAAAGTCCTACATGCTACCAAGCCCAAGCCTCCTGCACAATTACATTCGAAGGAAATGACAAAAGAAGCTTCGATAGGCCAAAATGAAGTGTTCGATTGGGCTAGTTGGGTATTTTCAGAGCCATCGAATGGAGTAATTCAGATCCAATCGAAGAACAAGGTGTGGAGGAATTCGAAGGAGTCAGGGAGTAAAACATGTCCAAGTTCATCCAAAAACCCAAAAGGGTAGGAATTCATCAAAAATGGCAATCCTTTAAATTGTCTGATTTTGCCTTCAAAGCCTGGTTAATGGCTGTCCCTTTCCATTTTCATTCCCCTCACACCCCTATAAACACAGGCCTAAAGATACATTTCCAGGGCAGAAGAAAAAACAAAACCCATTAGGACAAAAAAAAGAGATAAGAAAAACATTGCCACAAAAACATTCTTACAGACTACACCATACAGAATACCAATCGAAGCTGCAGACACATTTCCAAACGAAAGTATTTTTTCCACACACGCACGTTGCCCCACAAGAGCTCCATAAAATTACAAAGTTCCAACGAGGTTGTCAGAATCGAAGCAACCTCTGTAGGTCTCCTCAATCCAAAACAAGCACCCCACTGGTAACAAACCTTCGATCTTAAATTCATTTCATATGTAATTTAATTTTGATTGTACATTCATGCTGCATAACGTTTACAATGGTTAGTGTGTTACATGTAAAGTCTAAATTAACAGGATACCTTTACTAAGGTATGTGAAATGGATTGCTTCGAATCTTAAATCCAGCTCAGATGGTGAAGAAGGATGTGTGCAGTCGAAAGGACCTGGGTTCGATACCCAGGACTTGCAATTTTGTTGTTTCTAACATTTTATGCAGATTCAATGCTTTCTGGCTATGCACGCTCACCATACACCATCAAGTCCAGGCTATCAGATGCACATCTGATCCGGATCCAATGCCCTAAGTACACAACCTCACCATGGACTCTCATGAGGATCTCCCCACTAAGTCCAAGGGCAGATCCGGGCTTCTATCACTTGGGCCCAGCGAATTTTACTTCATACCCCCTCTATTTCTTTTGCTATTAGACCTATTTATATTTTAATTTTGTATTAATTTGTTTAATCAGTAAAAACAAATAAAATAAAATAAAAACATTAGGTTAGTATTTTTTTGTTAATTAAACTAATTATGTAAATTAACTAATATTTATTTAAACCATTTTCTTAATTTTAAAATTAATAGAATTAGGATTTATTTGAATTCAATTTTCTTCATGAAACAAAACAAAGTAACAAAAAGATTTTATTTTTAGGATCTAGATGTCCTTTCAATTCGTGCACGTTTATTATTTTAGCATTTGTTATTCTTATCATTATAGTATGTGAATATGGGTTGTAATAGTTAAAATTAGGACTTTATTTTCTGCTTTTTATTTCTCCCCCAAGTTCTGGACTATGTAATTAATCCCCCTCCCAGAAGCCATGTAATAGGGTAGCTTTAATTTACACACTTTAAATTCCTGTACAGATATAAACTGTTAGATGTACGTTAATAGGATTGCATGACAAGGTTAATAATCAAACGTTAGCAAACCTAAACATCAAGATAAATAACTGAACATAACACACTCTCACATGCGCACCTCTAGGGTACTCCCACTTTGGTTGCCTTCGGAAAAATAGTCATAACTCTCGAAATGTAAGATATTTTAGTGGCTACCCTCCGGTTTAAAAAGATCATAAGTCCCTCGATGCCCTCTCGACGTTGCCTCGGTAAAAATGATCTTAAAACCCTAGGGTAGTTACTAAGATTTCTTGCCAAGTTGCGTTTGTGACTTTCAAACGTCCCTTCGAATGTCCCTCATACATCCAACGACTAGGCTACCTACTCACTAATAGTAGGATAGCACTGTCTAAAGGAAAGGAGGAAAAGAACGAACCTTTCGAGTAAAGTAGATAATTCATAGATGCTATGCTCAAAAAACAAATTTTTACACTTACACAAAACAATTTTCAAAAACCTTTTCAAAAACACTTTATCAACACTCTTGAGGACTGATACAAGAGTTATCATAAAGCAAATATCCTTACTAAGGTGTTGTACCTAAAATTTTCCCTCTCATTTATCAAGAATTTTCTCACAAGATCTCCTTTGACTCAAGACTGCATTAGGGTTGATCAGCTCAAGACACCTCCTTAAGCACTGATGACCAAAATTAGGGTTTGAGATTGCACAAGGATATTTGAACTTCCAATGCACCATATGACTTTCATGGATCATTATGGACCCTAAAGATCGCTCATGTCAAGTTTCAAGCCTTGGATCACACATTTGCTCAGTCAATTAAGCAGTTGACCTAAAAATCAGCTGTATTGGGGAAAAAGTCAACCATGGCCAATTTACAGTCAAACTTCATAATTTTTGATCCACATCAACATTTTAAACTCATATGTATCATTTGATCAAGTTTTTACCACAATCCCTCAAGAAATTTGATCAAATCTCCAAAAATGCAAAATGGTCAAAATTAAGGTTTTGACTGGGAAAGGGTAATTTCTGATATTTGACCTAGCAAATGATCAATTGGTTTAAGGCATGATCTCAATATTCCAATTGCATCATTTTTACATAATGACATGGCTCAAAATATTGCTCAAGACCAATGGATTGACAGATGAATTTTTAGTCAACTGATCAAAAAGTCAACTGTACACTAAAAAGTCAAACTTTGACTTTTTGGTAAAAATTCAATATCAAAGATCACAATTCATCAAAACATGTCGAAATATGAAACTTATTCATCAATAAATCAAAAAGTCAAGATTTCATTTTGAAAAGTCAAAGTTTTCTAACTTAGAAATTTTTCTAAGTGTTTAAACTTCATGTTTTTTCTTAACTTTGGGCCAATTTTTCACCATGATGCAAGATGATTCAAAAGAAACTTCCAACATGAAAGTTGTGGATCTCCATGAAATATACAAATTTTCTTCACTTAACTCCTTCCAAAAGTGCTTGGATATCAAGTTATAATTTTAAGAATACATGGTCATGAAACAAAAACACTTAGTGAAATTTTGCCCTAATTTGGTCAGGATTTTGACCTAACTTCATGGAACTTTTTCATATAGTTCCAAGGGGAATTTTTAAAAGTGATTAAAAGATGGGTTGTGGAGCACATTTAAATATTTCCAAAATGTCCAAGAACTCCTTGAGATCATTTTTTAGTAGGGAGAATCGAAGAGATGAAGTTAGGGTTTTATCACTTGAATTACAAGTCATTTTGTGATGAACAAATTTAAAATTCAAAGTTATGCTGCATAACCTCTACTTTGCAGGCCTCAAACATGTTAGGCACTCCATAATTAATTTCTTGCACAGCTGTTAGAGGTCTCATTTCAAGCATTCAATGCAAGGCCATGCTTTATATCCATTTTGGGAAGAAAGTGCACAATGCCATTTTGATAAAGTGACTTTTTGCACAAAACTTGTTCTTGAGCCTTGCACTTGTTCTTTTCTGGTCATACATGTCTCATAACACAAGATAAATGGCTTAGACACTTACAATCACCCATCCCATTCTTGTACTACACATTGAAACTTGGTTTCCCACTTTTCTTGAAAATCAAGTAACATAGCAGATAGCTTGAAACTTGTACTTCTGACTTTCAAAACCACTCAAACCTCTTGGCTTATAGATACACATGCCATTTGCCATAAAACAAACGCATTCTTGACCCCTAAAAACACCAAGAGCTCAGAACTGTATCACATACCTCCATTGTTGCCTAACCTGACCAAAAGTTTGAAACTCACATCTCCCTCGTGCGTTTTCAAGCCTTTTGGTTCCTAAAGTTTCTAAACATCATTTAGAACTCATCCCACACCCCGTTACAAGACTGTAACACCATTAACACCATCCTCCATTTTCAAACAGAGCTTTTCACTTGGACTTCTCCAGAACTCCTCAGGCACTTTCAGCTCAAGCTAAGCATGCCATTAGCTTCCTGGGAACTTGAGGAAGCTAACCCAATCATTGGAACTCACTGAAAGCTTCTCAAACTCCAAACCCGATACCCTCTTGCAAGGTAAGTTTTCTAACTTTGGAACTTTTCATACAGGCATCATCAATGATTTATTTGTGAATGAAACATATAGATATCATTGCCCTAAAGCTAACCATGTCCATAGTTTCCATTAATTTGGCTTGAGCTTAGAGAATTTTAAGATTGAAGTTTCTGATATTTTTAGGGTTCGGATTAGGGCCATTAAAATTCATGCTTATCTTTGATCTATAATCTTATTGCTTTGCATTTCTGAAATCATGAGGAAATTTGCTACAAGTTTCATGTTTACAATTTTTATTTTTGTTGAGATTTGAACAAGTTACAGAGGCTCTGGCTGGGCGTGAGGTTGAAGATGAAGTTGGCCTCAGGAACGTGTTTCCCATATATATTTATGCTTTGATTTATATAAACGGATGTATAGTCACCCCAGTGGTAGAAGCGCGCGCATGTGACTTGAGGGACCTGGGTTCGAGCCCCAGTGGTACCCTTTTGGTTTTTTTCACATTTTTTTTTGCATTCTGACTTCCTTTTTGGCAGCGCTGGGCCTCCCTTGGGCCTTATTGTTTTTTTCTAACTTCTCACCCCCTGTTTCACTTACACAGCCCCTGGCCCATTTTTATTTTTATTTTTCTTATTTTTATTTATTTATTTTCTTAAATACTTTTCTAATACTAAAAAAATCATAAAAAATACAAAAATATTAGATTTATATTTTGACATAGTTTATTTATTTTCCTCACAAAAATTATTTTATTTAATCATACTTTATTTATTTTGACTAATTGTTTTGTAAATTTAATTTAAAAACTAGGTTTTTATTTATTTTCTTTTACACCAATTAAAATATATTATTTTAATATAAAAAGGCCAAAAATATTTTATAATACTATAAATTATTTTTAAAGACAAAAATACCAAAAAATATTCTTCTCATAAACTTAATTTCTTTTTTAATCAATTATTAGATTAGGGTTTTTGTTTATTTCTTTTTAGTAAATTAGGGTTTTATCTTTTACTATTTTAATTAATTATTTTCTTTTAGTTAATTAATTTAAAATCAAAACCCCTTTTCGCTAAAAAATCCAAAAATATCCATTTACTTTACATTTACATTCTTACACATTTATTTCATTTTGTATATTATTTATTTCAATTCTTGCACCAATTCAACATGGTTGTAATAGATAATTAGATTTATTTTCTTGCAATCCCCATTTATAATTTGTACACCCCTCTCCCACAAGTATTGTAATAGCGTAGTAATTTTAAATTCTGCAATTTATTGCTTTTATATACAAATGCTAGTAATTAGGGTTTGTATGGAAAGACTAAAACCAATGCTTAGAAAATCCTAATCAAAGACAAAATCAAGCATGAAAATAATATACTTGCACACAAGCACCCCTAGGGTAAATCCACTTGGTTGCCTTACAAAATGGCCATATTACGCACGCGAGATATCTTAGCAAAAACAAGCAAAATAAAAGATCATAGTCCATCGATGACGCTATGTAAGTTTCCTTTCAAATGATCTTAGTCCCTAAAAGAGGATGCTAAGATATCTTGCAACATTGCTAATCATGGTTATACGATGACCCACGCCCATCCCGTTTACATCCAAAGATAGAGTTACTTACCAAATAATGGTAAGGTAACAATGTCAAAGGAAAAGGAAATGAACATTAAAGACTTTTGAGTAGGTAGAATTCCCCTAGTTACTTGCTCACTTTCAAAACAAAACATCCTTGCTATTTTCAAAACAAACACCTACACTTTCAAAACATCTTACAAACTTGAAAACATTTTCAAAAGATCAACATCTTTGTATACATTCTTACGAACGAGAATCATTACAAAGTTTGCCTAAACAATGGACTCTTCACAAAATACTTTCAAAAACCACACAAAGCACATTTTCAAACAAAAGCAAGTGATCTAGCAAGTAACTAAGAGCCCATGGAAAACCATGGATGAAAAGGATGCTAATACCTTCCCTTTTCATAATCTACCCCCCGAACTCAAGAAATAATCTCAAAGGTCTTTCCTGTGCTTTTTCACCTTTCCTTTTGGATAAAAGAAAAGTCAGTGGTGACTCTTGCTAACCGCAACATTTGCGATAAAACGCAAAACCTTCAAGTCACTTCTCCCACCGTATCACATAAGGCATTTCAAAATACTTTTCAAAAACACATAAAAACACAAGGTATTTCAAAATGAGCTAAGCATCTAAGAGCTCGTAGAAAACTACGGATGGAAAGGGTGCTAACACCTTCCCTTTCCATAATATACCCCCTTACTCAGAAATAATCTTGAAAGGTATTTTTATGCTCTTTTCACCCTTTCCTTTGTTGCATAAAAGAAAATTCGGTGGCGACTCTTGCTTATGACAACATTTGCGAACACAAATGCAAAACCAGTATAACAGTCGGTTCTGCCACCGTATCACAGAACTGGCGACTCTGCTGGGGATTTAAAAAAAGGTGGGGTTACCTTAGAGTTAGATCATTCTAAATCTGCTTTACATTGTGTGTTTTATATGCTTTACTTTTCAGGCCTTGGGTTGTTACTAAAAGATCCTCCACCCGGATCTGGGGCACCTTTTAGGTAAGTAGCAATAGATCATGGGGAATATGCGGGGTATACCGACACGGTTGAAACGATAGCTACATTGGTGTGACACATTTGTTGATACCGGTAGCCCTTGAGTAGTCAAGGAGAATACAGGGCCGCTGTATGGTGTCATGAAGCACCAACTAAACTTAGAACCTTTAATTAAACAACTTGGCCATTAGGAAGTAGTGAGATAGTCGGCTTTGGTGTAGTCCGAAGTTAGTTGATACTCGATACTACATTCATTGAGATCTGACTTACGAGATATTTCGGTTGCCAATAAAGAGGCTTGCGCTGAAACAATGCCCTGAAGAAAGATCAATGATATCGAGATTCCCTAGAACCCAATTACTATTAATAGGACTGGTTGAACTAACTAAACTTCAAGAGAGTACTTACCTATGGAATCCATGCAAGCCTAAGCCTAAGGATCTGTTTGTGTGATTGTATATATATGTTTGTACATAACATCATAACATCATAACATGGAATGTCACACTAATCATTTCAAGGACTTTTAGGACTTATCTTTGTGTCTGTTTTGTAGGACATGGCTCCCATTCGCAGAAATACCATCCAAGTCAACCTCGTAAGGGTGCCTCCTCAACTCAAAGAGTTGGCATCAAGGGTTCCTGAGAATTCCCCATTCACTAAAAGACATGGTCGACTTCTCAGTTTGGTCAACTCAAGCCCTGATGAAGACATGGTGAAAGTTCTCTTTCAGTTCTTTGATCCTTTACATTATTGCTTTACATTTCCCGACTACCAATTGGTGCCTACTACAGAAGAGTTTTCTCAGTTATTAGGTGTGCCTATTCTCAATCAATTACCCTTCAACAATATGGAAAGAGACCCAAAGCCTGAGGAGATCGCTCAAGCCCTGTATTTACAATGGTCCAACATTGTGACAAATTGGGAAACAAGAAGTGGTGTCAAAGGATTTCTAGCCAAGTTTTTGTTTGAGAAAGCTCACCATTTTTGGGATACTTTGGACTTACAAGCCTTTGAAGAGGTGTTGTCCCTTCTCGTCTATGGGATGGTGTTATTCCCTAATCCAGACCAACTCATAGATGTGAATACGGTTAAAGTTTTCATGTCTCGTAATCTGGTGCCTACTTTACTTGGAGACATTCTGCACTCTTTTCACACTCGCACCGTAAAGAGAAGAGGAACCCTCATGTGTTGCACTCCTCTATTGTCTAGGTGGTTTATTTCGCACCTACCTCGATCTATGTTGAAGAATGAGCAAGGCATGAGGTGGTCTAATAGGTTGATATCTCTCACGCATTCAGATATTCACTTGAGCCCTCGATCTGTGGAAGATGTTACCATCACTGATCGCTGTGGGGAATTCCCTAATGTCCCTCTCCTAGGCATTAGGGTAGGAATCACTTATAACCCTTGTTTGGCATTGCGACAGTTTGGGTATGCTAGGAGGGACGGTCCTCATGATGCACTGGTTCAGGGAATTGCGTTCGACTATGAGAACAATGTCCAAGGGTACCGTCAGAGGTTCATTCAAGCTTGGGGCATGGTGAACAAAGTGGATAGCAAGACATTGGGGTATAAGAACTCCATCCCTTTGGAGCCTTATCTTAAGTGGGTGCGAGCATGCACTTAAAATCTCATGATGCCTTACCCCTCCATCCTACCTATCATCATGGAACCTATTGTCGAGACAGATGTACCTCATACTATTCTCCATCCTGACATGCCGACTACTCTCGAGGAATTGCAAAGATCTTGGATTCAACTCAAAGAGGAACGAGACACCTTTGAAACCCAGTTCTACGCAAGCGAGAAGAAGGTTTTGGAGCTTACAAGACAACTGCATGAGGAACAGAGTTTGAATTCCTACATTGCACGAAAGAGGATGCGCTCATGGGAAGCCTGAGTCCTATTTGATTTAGGAGTTTTGTTTTATCTTTTTTTTCTTCCATTGTAAGCCCAAGAGGCATCGTTGTAATCATTTAAACTTATGAATGCAATTAATGTTTGTTTTCTCTTTGTCTAAGCAAATCTAAAATCTTAAAAGTCCTTGAAAACATTGCATAAGCATATCATACATTTCATTACATAAGCAGATATTTTGAGACAGGTTTCTTATTCTTTTTGCTGTTTATTTCAGCAAAAGAAATGGCTCTTTAACAAACAATAAAGGACCTTCAAGCTCAAAATGCTCAGTTCCAACAAATGTTCTTAGCTCTGGCTAAGGGGCAAGAAGATCTGAAAGCTCTTATCATCAAAGAGAATAAAAAGAAGGCAAAGAAACCAGCTGGTGTTTTGAATATGGGAAAAAAGTTCAGAGGACCGGCCAAGCGAGCTCTAGATTTTGCAACTCCATCATACGAGGGAGACAACTAATAAGAAAAGCCCAAGGAAGGAGACAACAACCCTGGGACTGATGAGGAGGAGGCTGATTACTCTGAAGAATATTATCCTCCTGCTGATGATAAATACAAACCGCTGGAGGATCACCTCAATGCTATAGAGATTCAGAGGGTACCCGGGCTGGATTTTAAGAGCTAGGACTGGTCTCAGGCATGGTCATCCCGCAGAAATTCAAGGTCTCCACATTTTCTAAGTACGACGACGTCTCCTGTCCTAAGCTGCACTTAAGATCATATGTCAGGAAGATTCAACCCCACACTACTGATAGGAATCTGTGGGTACATTTCTTCCAGGAAAGTTTGTCGGGGACGCAGTTGGAATGGTTCTATCAGCTAGAGGGAACCAACATTCGTAATTGGGAAGACTTGGCTGCTGCCTTTTACAAGAAGTACCAATATAATGCTGACCTCGCTCCAACTCGTACACAATTGTAAAGTATGTCTATGGGTTCCGGAGAGGGTTTCAAAGATTATGCCAAAAAGTGGAGAGATCTTGTAGGAAGAGTCCAGCCTCCTCTGTCTGATAGAGAGCTGGTAGACATGTTCTTGGGCACGTTGTCTGGTCCATTCTTCAACCATCTGATTGGAAGATCTTCAGCTGGGTTCACTGAGTTGATATTGATCGGTGAGCGAGTAGAAACTGGTATTAAGAGTGGTAAGATCCAGAGAGATGCATCCTCTAGTACAGTAAACAAACCCTTTATTGGAAAGAAAGAGGTCAGTGCTACTTATGGCCAGAGAAATCAAAGAAAATTTGAATGTCGTCCGACGGTAGGGGATGTTATGATCTCCAATCCTGCATCAAATCAACAACGAAGCAATCGGCGCATACCAGATGCGCCTAGAAGACAGTTCACCTGGATCAACATGACCTTATCCCAGGTTTTGCCACACCTGTTGAAGTCCAATCTGGTGACTCTAAAGGAAGCTCCTAAGAATCCCAATATTGCATATCCCCACTACAACCCAAATGTCCAATGCACCTATCACTCTGAAAGTTTGGGGCATGATACAAACAATTGTTGGGCTCTGAAAAATAAGATGCAAGATCTCATTGAGGAAAAGGAGATTGATTTTGATCCTCCTAAGACCCCCAACTTCATAACTGCACCAATGCCCAAGCATGAACCTAGAATCAGTGTTATTGATGTTGTTTCCTCTACAGAGGATGCTGACAGCGACTGTGACATGGACAAGTGGATCTTCCCAACTATCAGCAGTGGACTAAACAATTGAGAAGCCAAAGATTTTGTTCCTATTACTTTTATTCAAGATTAATTATCTTTTAGTTTTTTGGGATATGTAATATTTAAATAATTGAACTCTAAAGCCTTGTGTATTACCCGAGGCACAATGGTCTATTGGCGAGGATTATTACTTCATCTTCATATGTCTTACCCGAGGCACAATGGCCTTGTGTCTTACAAGAGCGTATTTTCAAAGTCATAATTGGCAATAGCAAAAACGTTATCAATGGGATCCAGAGTGGATGTGGATCTGCAGTTTGAAAATCTAGAGTGGATGTGGATCTGCAGTTTGAAAATCCGATCTACCAAGCCAAGGACGAAGGTGAGGAAGACTGTGAAGTACCAGGGGAACTTTCCAGACTGTTATAACAGGAAGAAAGGGCAATACAACCCCATGAAGAGCCAGTTGAGACAGTAAACTTGGGTACTGAAAAGGATAAGAAGGAAGTCAAGATAGGCGCCGATCTGGAGAATAGTGTCAAGGAGAGGTTAACTCAGATTCTACATGACTATGTTGAGGTCTTTTCCTGGTCATACAAAGACATGCCGGGACTTCACACTGATATTTCGGTTCATCGCCTACCGAAAAAATAAGATTTCCCTCTAGTGAAATAGAAGGTTCGTCGTATGCTGCCAGAGATGTCAGAAAAGACCAAGGATGAAGTCATGAAACAGTTCAATGCTGGTTTCTTAGATGTTACCTCTTGTCCACAATGGGTTTCCAATGTTGTTCCGGTACCTAAGAAGGACGGTAAGGTACATATGTGTGTGGATTACAGAGACTTGAATAAGGCAAGCCCCAAGGACGACTTTCCGCTTCCCCATATTGATGTTCTAGTTGACAACACTACACCACATAAAGTATTCTCCTTCATGGATGGTTTCTCCGGGTACAATCAGATCAAAATGGTGCCTGAGGATATGGAGAAAACAACCTTCGTCACACAGTGGGGAACTTTCTGCTACAAAGTTATGCCATTTGGGTTAAAGAACGCCAGGGCAACCTATCAGCGCGCCATGGTAGCTTTGTTTCACGATATGATCCATCACGAGATAAGGGTCTATGTTGATGATATGATATCCAGGTCTCAAACTAAAGAGGAGCAGCTTGACCACCGGCATAAGCTATTTGAAAGGCTGAAGAAATACAAACTAAGGTTGAACCCGAATAAGTGCACTTTTGGAGTAAGATCCGATAAGCTCTTAGGCTTCGTTGTCAGCGGAAAAGGTATTGAAGTAGACCCTGCAAAGGTTAAAGCTATACAAGAAATGCCAAGTCCTCGCACTGAGAAGGAGGTTAGGGGATTCTTGGGACGTCTAAACTACTTTGCCAGATTCATTTCCCTTCTAACCGCTACTTGTGAGTCAATCTTCAAATTACTGAAGAAAGATCAAGCAGTAAAGTGGAATGACGATTGCCAGAACGCCTTTGACAAAATCAAGGAATATCTTCAAGATCCTCCATTCTTGATGCCGCCGGTTGAAGGAAGACCTCTGATCATGTACTTGACAGTATTAGAGAATTCAATGGGGTGTGTGATGGGGCAGCATGATGAGTTTGGTCGAAAAGAGCATGCAATATACTACCTTAGAAAAAAGTTTACCGATTATGAAACAAGATACTCACTGCTCGAGAAAACTTTCTGCGCTTTGGCATGGGCTGCTTGCCGACTAAGACAATATATATTGACTCACACTACCTTATTGATATCTAAAATGGATCCTATCAAATACATCTTTGAGAAGCCCGCTCTCTCAGAAAAAATAGCAAGATGGGAAATGATCCTGAACGAATACGACATTCAGTACACAACCCAAAAAGCAATTAAGGGGAGTGTATTAGCTGATCATTTGGCTCATCAGGCTGTGGACGACTACCAATCCATGAATTTTGAGTTCCCGGATGAGAACATCATGTTAGTAACTGATTGTGAAGAACCTGGGCCGGATGAAGGACTTGAAAAAGGATCCCGATGGACTATGGTTTTTGTTGGAGCTTCCAACTCACTTGGAAATGGCATCGGTGCTGCGAACATATCTCCCGAAGGCTGTCATACTCCTTTCACTGCTAGGCTATGTTTCAATTGTACCAACAATATGGCTGAATATGAAGTATGCATTATGGGTCTCAAAGCTACTATCGACTTGAGGATCAAACTATTGAGTGTATTTGAAGACTCGGCCTTAGTAATCAGTCAAATCAAAGGAGAATGGGACATGAATCATCCTAATCTCATCCCTTACAGAAATCATATGTTAACACTAATTCCACACTTCGAAGAAGTTACCTTTGAGCATTTTCCATGAGAGGAAAATCAACTAGTGGACGCGCTAGCTACTATGTCATCCATGTTCAAGGTCAGGTAGGATAATGAAGCTCCTCAAATTACTATTGAGAGAATGGATGAACCAGCATACTATTACGAGGTTGATACTGAAGAAGTAGTGGACAAACCTTGGTTCCATGAAGTAAAAAGATACCTTGAAGCCCAAGAGTATCCCGAGGGAGCTTCAGTCAATGATAAAAAGTTCATAAGAAGATTCTCTGCCAAGTTCTTCCTCAGTAACAGAATCCTCTATAAGTGCAATCACGATTCTACGTTACTCCGGTGTGTGGATAAAAGTGAAGCAGAAAAGATTATGGAAGATTTACACGAAGGTACATTTGGCACTCATTCTAGTGGGAACACAATGGCTAAAAAGATCCTACGGGCATGATACTACTAGTCCACTGTGGAAGCAGATTGTTATCAGCATTCACGAACTTGTCACAAATTCCAGATCTATGCTGATAAAGTACATATGCCTCCGGTTCCCTTGAACCTTTTGACTGCTCCCTGGCCATTCACAATGTGGGATATCGATATGATTGGGGAGATTAGACCTACAACTTCTAATGGGCACAACTTTATCCTGGTTGCCATTGATTACTTTAAAAAGTGGGTCGAGGCAGCCTCATTTGCTTCTGTTACCAAGAACATTGTGGCCCGATTCATCAGACATAACCTTATCAGTCGGTATGGTATTCCAGAAAGAATCATCACAGATAATGGTACCAATCTTAATAATAATATGATCACCGAGCTCTGCATGCAATTCAAGATCCAGCATCATAACTCTTCTCCTTACCGACCAAAGATGAATGGCGCTGTAGAAGCTGCTAATAAAAATATCAAAAAGATCATACAGAAGATGACGGTGACATATAAAGACTGACATGAGATGTTACCATTTTCTCTCCATGGTTACCGTACCACAGTGTGCACATCAACATGGGTAACTCCTTTCTTTTTGTTATACGGTATGGAAGCTGTCCTATCCATTGAAGTCCAGATCCCTCCCTTGAGAATCTTAAAGGATGCAGGTTTGAATGAAGAAGAATGGGTTCAGACTCAACTTGACCAATTAAACCTGATTGATGAGAAGAGGCTCGCGGCTGTCTGCCATGGTCAGATGTACCAAAAATGTATGATTAAAGCTTTTAACAAGAAAGTCAGACGTCGGGTATATCATGCTGGTGGCCTAGTAATCAAGCGCATCGTATTTACGCAAGGTGATCTAAGGGGCAAATGGACTCCTACATACGAAGGGCCATTTTTTATCAAGAACATATTTTGTAGTGGAGCCATGATCTTAACCACTATGGACGGTGACGAACTTCCGCACCCTGTAAACGCGGACATAGTTAAAAGATACTACACATGAACAAAGACCCACTAGGTTGACTGGCCTAGGCAAAACTAAGGGCATCCCGGCGAACCAAAAGGGTTCGGGAAAAAAATTAGGGATATACACATGGAAAAATCTGTACACCCGGTAAGTCGAAAACCTGAAAAGGAGGCTTGGGCAAAAAAGGGTACCCCGTTGGACTGAAAACTCGAAAGGGAAGTCCAGGAAAAAGTTAGGGATTTTAAGCGTATGAATATGTCCCGTTGGATCACCTTACAACCAATCTTCAGTGACAACTATCAAGCTCAAGTGGTACTAATAAATCCAGTCATCTTCGGACAAGCAACAAAGAGATGAGATGCTCAAAGACATAAAGGCAATAGTTGAATAGGAAATCAATGGGATTATTTCACATAGTTGTTTTTCTTTGTATACTATTTTGTACAACTTTCCTTCTTATGACGACATTCTCTTACTAGGATGTTCGTCTCCTTGTACAAAAAATGCTCATTAAAATTAATACAAAAACAATCTCTTTGAAAGTGCAAAACTATTCGCTTTTATTTTTCTGCTTTGTTTGCAAAAAATGTCCAGTGATTATTTTTGAACGTATGCATTTGAATGTGATTATTGTTTACAAATATACAACAGAAAGACAATTACTAATGGATTTAAGAAACGGGACAATGTCTAAAGGCCATCCACAAAATCCTCGCAGATACTTTCTCTAGCAGGTACAGAAGCAGGGACATCCTACTATAAAGTCACTGCCATACCCTCAGCATACAACCTAATGATGTCAGGTGTTCTTATATCCCTGGCGGAACAAGAATCTCCAATTACTGCCTCAGCATCTTAAAGAATTCTCTAACCTGGGTCACAAGCTTTTCAGGATTCCTCAGTAGGATTTCATAAAAAATTCCCAAGCAGTTCATGGAGTTTCCCTTCCTCAATAGAGTTTATTTCTCTAACAACGAAAATCCATCTCCCAGCATTTCAATTTCAAGAAAATTTGAAGACTTATACTCTTCATCCCTAGCAGTAATCAGGGATTTATTTTCCCTAATTCAACAACACTGCAGTAGGACAGTTGACACGTTCATACATTGCATTCATACACCATTTTTCAAGAGTGATAGCATATGCAACACGAATGCATATATCACAATCTCATTTATTTTGAGAGCATCATTTGCACTCCATGCATCATGATATTGCATGCATCTAATTATTTACCTTTTCAGGAAAGATCGATAGATGAATGTCATCACCAATTTCTAACAAGTTCCAGATTAATACCTGAAACACGATAGGACAACTATCTGTGGACGACTGATTCTAGATTAATACCTGAAACTAGACAGGACAACTATCTACATGAGCAGATTGGAGATTAACACCCGAAACCAGATGGGAAAATATCTTCCTTTCTCTAAGGCCATAGATTAATACCTGAAACCAGACAAGACAACTATCTTAACGACTGACAAAAGAAAGTTCCAAATTAATACCTGAAACAAGACAGGACAACTATCTGTAGACGACTGGTTGTAGATTAATACCTGAAACCAGACAGGACAACTATCTATATGAGCAGATTGAAGATTAACACCCGAAACCAGACGGGAAAAGTATATTTTTTTCTTTTAGGTTAGATATTAATACCTAAAACCATACAAGACAACTATCTCAATGACCAACAAAAATAAGTTCTAGATTAATACCTGAAACCAGACAGGAAAACCATCTGTGGACGACTGATTATAGATTAATACCTAGAACCAGACAGGAAAACTATCTACATGAGAAGATTGAAGATTAACACCAGAAACCAGACGGGAAAACTATCTTTCTTTCTCTTAGGTCAGAGATTAATACTTGAAACCAGACAGAATAACTATCTCAATGACCAATAAAAAGAAGTTCCAGATTAATACCTGAAACAAGACAGGACAACTATCCGTGAACAACTGATTGTATATCAATTCTTGAAACAAGACGGGGTGACTATCTACACGACCAAATGAAGCAATCTTACACGGATTCCTTCTTAATTTCCAGATGCAGTCTAACACGGACTCATCCTGAAGCGGCCCTACACAGGCTCCTTCTCATATATCTTCAGATGCAGTCTAACACGGACTCATCCTGAAACAGCCCTACACAGGTTCCTTCTAATACATTTCCAGACAATAGTTAATTTCATTCTCCCCAGCAAGTTACTGTGAAGCCTGGATTCCAACCAGAAACAGCAAACTTCATCTCTCCACTCCAGAGATAATTCCTCAGTAGAGCCATGGAAAACTAAAGCTCCTAGACTCTATTCTCCACAGAGTTTTCCTCAAGCAGGAGAACAACAGAAATCAATTTTCCCCATCGGAGTCTTCCTCAGACAACAAGAATCCCCACAAAGAAACCTCTTATGAAGTCAGCATCTACTTTGGATGGCATCTTTAAGCCCATCTCCAAAACTCTCAGTCATCTTTTCCAAATGGAATCTTTAAGCCCATTCTCTACACAATCAACCATCACATCATCGAGTTCAAATTTCTGGGCACTCTAGTGTTCAATCATCTTCCACCTCCAGATCCCGAAAGGCAAACAAGCCAATCTAAATCTCCAGGTTTAAGAAGATTGAACAGGGGCAACTATCGTACCCCAAAATTTTCCTCCTTTTTCTCAAGACATTTTCTCACAAGGATTTTCAAAAGGGAAAGTTTACACAAGTATAATTGGATTTTTGGCTCTCAAGCACCAAATTGAAGAAGAGCAAGTTTGCTTTGATTCATAAGCTTCGATTGAGTGTTGGGTCCCCTTCGAGCAAGCTTTGGTACACAAGCTTCATTTGGGCATATGGCCCCCTACATGTTTGATTCGATTCACTAGCAGTAGCCTCCTACATACTTGCTTTGATTCACAAAGCAGTGGCCTCCTGCATGCAAGCATCGATTGAGCATTGGTCTCTTACGTGTCTGCTTTGATCCACAAGACAAGTGCTTCCTCTTCACGCCTGCCTTCAATTCACAAGGCAAGAACTTCCTACATGCATGCTTCAACTCACAAAATAGTGGCTTTCCTCATGCTAGCTTTGGCTCCACCTCTAAACCCTTCAACACACAATTTTCTACACTTTGACACATAGTATGGTCCATTCAAAGAAACATTTCAAAAGTCCATTCGAAGAAACATACAAGTGGGGCCTTTGAAGGACATACATTTGGTCCATTCAAAGAACACACAAATGATGCCTTCGAAGGACATACAGTTGGTCCATTCGAAGGACACATAAATGGTGCCTTCGAAGGACATATAGCTGGTCCATTCGAAAGACACACAATTGTTGGTAAACAAGTTTTGTTTCGCCTTTTGATGAGTTTGGTTCAAGATGCTTACTGGCCAAAGTCCTACATGCTGCCAAGCCTAAGCCTCCTGCCCAATTACATTCGAAGGAAATGACAAAAGAAGCTTCGACTGGCCAGAATAAAGTGTTCTATTGGGCTAGTTGGGTATTTTCAGAGCCATCGAAAGGAGTAATTCAGAGCCAATCGAAGAACAAGGGGTGGAGGCATTCGAAGGAGTCAGGGAGTGAAACATGTCCAGGTTCATCCCAAAACCCAAAAGGGTAGGAATTCATCAAAGATGACAATCATTTAATTTGTCTGATTTAGCCTTAAAAGCCTGGTTAATGGTTGTCCCTTGCCATTTCCATTCCCCTCACACCCCTATAAATACAGGCCTAAAGATACATTGCCAGGGCGGAAGAAAAAACATAAACCATTAGGACAAAAAAAAGAGATAAGAAAAACATTGCCACAGAAACATTCTTACAGAATGCATCACACAGAATACCAATCGAAGCTGCAGACACATTGCCAAACGAAAGTATTTTTTTCCACACACACACGTTGCCCCACAAGAGCTCCACAAAACTTCCAAAGTTCCAACAAGGTTATCAGAATCGAAGCAACCTCTGTAGGCCTCCTCAATCCAAAATAAGCACCCCACTGGTAACAAACCTTCGATCTTAAATTCATTTCATATGTAATTTAATTTTGATTGTACATTCATGTTGCATAACGTTTACAATGGTTAGTGTGTTACATGTAAAGTCTAAATTAATGGGATAACTTTACTAAGGTATGTGAAATGGATTCCTTCAAATCTTAAATCTAGCTCAGATGGTAAAGAAGAATGTGTGCAGTCGAAAGGACCTGGGTTCGATACTCAGGCCTTGAAATTTTATTTTTTCTAACATTTTAAGCAGATTCAATGCTTTGTGGCTACGCACACTCACCATACACCATTAAGTCTAGGCCATCAGATGCACATCTGATCCGGATCCAACGCCCTAAGCACACAACCTCACCATGGACTCTTCTGGAGATCTCCCCACTGAATCCAAGGGCAGGTCTGGGCTTCTCTCACTTGGTCCCAGCGAATTTCACTTCATACCCCCTCTATTTCTTTTGCTATTAGGCCCGTTTATATTTTTGTTTTATCTTTACTATTTACTTCTTTTAATTTGTTTAATCAGTAAAAACAAATAAAATCCCAAAAAAACATTTAGTATTTTTTTGTTAATTAAACTAATTCTGTAAATTAACTAATATTTATTTAAACAATTTTCTTAATTTTAAAATTAATAGAATTAGGATTTATTTGAATTCAATTTTCTTCATGAAACAAAACAAAATAAAAAAAAAAGATTTCATTTTTAGGATCTAGAAGTCCTTTCAATTCGTGCACGTTTATTATTTTAGCATTTATTATTCTTATCATTATTGTATCTAACTATGGGTTGTAATAGTTAAAATTAGGACTTTATTTTATGCTTTTTATTTCTCCCCCAAGTTCTGGACTATGTAATTAATCCCCCTCCCCGAAGCCATGTAATAGCGTAGCTTTAATTTGCACACTTTAAATTTCTGTACAGATAACTGTTAGATGTATGTTAGTAGGATTTCATGACAAGATTAATAATCAAACGCTAGCAAACCTAAACATCAAGATAAATAACTTAACATAACACACTCTCACATGCGCACCTTTAGGGTACTCCCACTTTGGTTGCCTTCAGAAAAATAGTCATAACTCTCGAAACGTGAGAATTTTAGTGGCTACTGTTGTACCCCAAAATTTCCCCTCCCATTTTCATACAAGACATACTTCTAGAGGTCCTCAATTGCTCAAGGTTGACCAAGAATTGATCAGACACATTCTCCTCCTAAGCATTGGCCTTCCAACTAGGGTTTCATTTTTAACCAAGGTGTGTGAGCTCCAAAGGTCTCAAATGTCTTACGTGGTCCTAATATGTCTTCAAGATTATTGTAGAGGTAGAAATGTTCAAGACTAAGCCATTGGATTGACTAGACTTTTACATATCAAAATAAAAAATTGCCATCACGCTTTATTGTTTCCAAAGGAAAGGGAAAAGAGCGAATAACCCAAAAAGAGGGGGAAAGATTCAAGGTAAGGGGGTTGGTTATGAAAAGGGAAGGTATTATCACCCTAAACATATACGGTACTCCGCAGGAGCCTCTTTGTAAAATCTGTATATTTTGGCTATAAAAATTGTTGTATATAAAATGGATGGTGGAGGTAAGGAAAGAAATATATTTTTTATGGTTTTTGCACCCGCCGCAGTTGCGAACCTTTAGTGACTACGTACCACCTTTCGTGCAATATAGGATCAGGGTACACGTAGTTCCTCTTTTAAAAATTTAAAACACAAATGTGTTGGTTAAATTTATAAGATAAAACATCATCGTCATTGTCCGTGTGGAAAACATACCTACCACCCATAATCATGAGAAGGGAGAATTTGCATCATCTCAAAGTGGAGGATATGGCTTGGATTTCAAAGTCAACAATGCCTCACTCAACACCCAAGTGGAAAATATCTCTCTTCACTACATATTGTAGAAGTATAGTTGTTTGCATCACTACAAGGATTGACAAGAGTTTAATCTTTTAAGAAAAGTTTTAAAGGTAAAAAACCAAAGTGGAAAAATGGTTTGAAATGAGATTGGTTGACTTTTAGTCTTCTCAAAAAAATGTCAAGGTATTATTAAGTTGGTTGGAGTTTATTATGAAAATGTTTTTGAAAATTCATGGACATAAGTCCAAGTTTATTATGAAAATGGTTCAAGTTTCAAAACAAGAAAAGTTTTTAAAAGGGCGGAGAAGATTTTTGAAATTAAAGAAGATGGGAGGAGAAGAAGGGACTATCCTAAAGCATAAGGTAAAAGTTAGAGATGAGAACCATCTAACCAACAAAAAGACAATACTTGACATTATGAGCCAAGATAGAATTCCCATTCCTTGGATTGAAACCAAGCAAGCAAAAATACTAGACCTCTTGAGAGAACCAAACTTCAAGTGTATTAAGTCTTCACAAAAATTGGGCAGAGTAGCAGCTGTATACGGGTGAATTCCAGATTACAAACAAAGTATGTAATCACAATAACCTGCATACAAAACAAACAAAGAACCCAATGTCTTGAGGTAAACCTCAAGAAATCCAGATAAAATAATCAGATAAGGTCACAAAGTCTCCAAGATAGGCCAAGGTTTCTAATCCTAAGTCCAAGAAAAGTCCCATGCTCCATAATGCCAAGGATATTAACCAAATAGTCCAAGTACCATTAAAGATTTTTTAGGGTTTATGTTGATTATTAAGTATCTTAAGAAAGGAAAAGAAAAGCTCAAGTGAGCAAAGTAAAAATGGCAAGAAAATAAATGCTCAAATGAGCAAAGATGAAAATGGCATGAAATGTAAATACTAAAAGTAAATAGTACATAAATCATAAAAAAGAATAAAAGCATAAGGTAAAACAAGTCAATAATTAGTGGTTAGTTGGATGGCCATTTTGAAACTTGCATTTGGAACTCATTAGAGGATTGGTAGAACCAAAGCCTCCACACAACAAGTTGCATTTGCTTTTTGTCAAGTATATCATCCATTTGGAATTCTCATAAGTACCATTTAATGATCAGCGATGTTTAAGTGATCCGCGTTTGTGATACGGTGGGAGAACTGACTTGAAGGTTTTGCGTTTTATCGCAAATGTTGCGGTTAGCTAGAGTCGCCACCGAATTTTCTTTTATCCAAAAGGAAAGGTGAAAAAGCACAGAAAAGACCTTTGAGATTGTTTCTTGAGTTAGGGGGGTAGATTATGAAAAGGGAAGGTATTAGCACCCCTTTTCATCCATGGTTTTCCATGGGCTCTTAGTTACTTGCTAGATCACTTGCTTTTATTTGAAATTGTGCTTTGTGTGGTTTTAAAAGTATTTTTTAAAGAGGCCATTGTTTATGCAATCTTTGTAATGATTCTCGTTCGTAAGAATGTATACAAAGATGTTTGTCTTTTTGAAAATGTTTTCAATGTTTGTAAGATGTTTAAAAATGTGTGTTTGTTTTGAAAATAGCAAGGATGTTTTGTTTTGAAATAGAGCAAGTAACTAAAAGCAATCTACCTACTCAAATGTCTTTCTTGTTCATTTTCTTTTCCTTTGACATTGTTGTCTTACCACTGATTTGGTAAGCAACCCTATCTTTGGAGGTAAACGGGACGGGCGTGGGTCATTGTATAGACATGATTAGCAATGTTGCAAAGTATCTTAGCATTTTTGAGGGGATAAGATCATTTTTGTAAGGCAACTTTGAATAGCGTCATCGAGGGTCCATGATCTTGTATTTGTCTGTTTTTGCTAAGACACTTTACATGCGTAATATGACCATTTTGCATAAGGCAACCAAGTGGGATAACCCTAAGGGTGTCTTTTGTGCAAGTGTGTCATTTTCATGCTTGATTTTGTCTTGGATTAGGATTTTC
Source organism: Vicia faba (assembly GCA_948472305.1). Taxonomy (NCBI): domain Eukaryota; kingdom Viridiplantae; phylum Streptophyta; class Magnoliopsida; order Fabales; family Fabaceae; genus Vicia; species Vicia faba. The sequence continues at coordinate 994,489,116 of OX451735.1, forward strand.
TATTTGATTGATTATATCTTGTCATACAAACCCTAATTACTAACATGTTATGTAAAGCGATAAATTGCGAAATTTAAATATTACTACGCTATTACAACATTTTTGTGGGAGGGGGTATACAATTGATGAGTGGGGATTGCAATAATATAAACCTAATTAATTTATTACAACCAAATTGAATTTATACAAGTATTGGAATAAATAATGTACAAGATAATTTAAATATGCAAAGATATGTAAATGCAAAAGAAGGTTTTGTTTTGTTCTTTTATGTGGAAAAAGTTTTAACCTAAACCTAATAAACAAATCAAGATTTAAAGTTAAGTTAATTAGGAAGGAAATTGTTTTTTAGAAAAGATTTTGATTAAACCCTAATTCTAATTTATTAAAAGGAAATAAATTTCTTTAAGTATTTTTGTATTTTTGTCTTGAAAAATAATGTATGGTACTTATGAAGTATTTTGGCCTTCTTATATGTTAAAATAAATATTTAATAGGTGTGAAGAAAAAAAGTATTTAACCTAATTCTATTTTAATTTAAAAATTTATTTAACAAAAATAGATAATATATAACTAAATAAAAATATTTTTTTTATGAAAAAATAAAATAAAATAAAACAAAATATAATATTGATCATTTTATATTTTTTATGATTTTTATTATTAAGAAAAATATATTTAATAAAATAGAAATGAAAATAAAATGAATAATAATAATATATGGGCCAGGGGTGCCATGAGTAAACAGGAGGCAGGAAGTTAGCAAAAATAAAGGGCCCAATGTCCAGAAGCCCATGCTGCAAACAAACAAACAAAAAAAGTGGAAAAAAGTATGAAAAATTGCAAAAGGCAGCGCCAAGGCTCGAACCCGTGACCTAGGGAATTTTTGCACGCTGCCATACCACTGGGGTGGCTGTACATCCGTTAGTTTAAATGAAAACAAAAATACATAACATGAAACGCTTCATTGCCTTGTACTTCATCTTCAACCTTTGGCCAGCCGGACCTCCTGTAACTTTTTCAGTTCTCAATAAAAATGGAAAGTGATAACATGAACATTATAGCATTTTACCTCACGATTCTAACCACGTGCATAACTAAAACTATAAGTCCAAGGTCAGAGAGAATTTTGTTGGCCCTAATTCTTAACCTAATTTTTCCAGAAACTTCAAACTTAAAATTCTCTAAACTCAAACCAAATAAATGCAAGCTATGGATATGTACAGTTTCGTAGCAATAAAGTCTACATTCTATCTTCACAAATGGTAAGCTAACTATGCATGTATCAAGAGTTAGAAAATTAGAAAACTCAACTTGAAAATGGAAATCGTGTTTTGAAAATGAGCTTGCTTTAGGATGTTTTGATGATAAGGTTAGCTTCCTTGAACCTCTAGGAAGCTAATGCAATGCTTAGCTTGTCTTGAGGGTGGCTGGAATGGTCTGGAGAAGTCCACCTGTATTGCTCTGTTTTTGACTTTCAACAATGGGGAAGATGGAGTTACAGTGATGTTTCAGGGTGTGGGATGGTTTACTTATATGGTAAGGAAGCTTGGGAAAGCAAAAGGCCTGAAAACGCACGAGTGGAATGGAAGATTCAGTTCACAAGTCAGAAATGGCAAGTTTGGAGGCTTGTTATGCAATTTCTGATTCTAAGGTGTTTCAAAGCTTGGGCATGCCTGGTTTTAGTTGCAAAATGATGGATTTATATAGAGCAAGAGGTTAGAGGACTTGTGCTTGCTCAGAAGTACAAGATCACATGTCTTGCTACATTTTTTTGTTTTTGAAGCAAGTGTGAGAAGTGACTTCTTAAGGCATCAATCTGAGCTTATAGGGTGGCTTGAAGCTCTAAACAAGTTTTGCTCAGGTTTAGAGACTTGGTTTGTGCAGAAAGAACAAGTCCAAGGCTCAAGAAATGAAAAAAATTCAAAAAGCATGCTTTTCTAAAATGGCAATGTTGCCTTTCTTCCAAAAATGACTATTTCCTTGTACAATGCATTGAATTCTTGGCTTTAGGGCATGAAACCTTGTGCAATTCATTAATGGTGGAGTGACAAACGAGTTTGAGGCCTGAAAAGTGAAGATTGTACAGCCAATTTGCAAATTTGAAAACTTGTTCTTCATGAAATGGTTTGAAATCAAAGTTAGAAATTGCCAACTTCATTTATTCGATTCTCCCTACTCAAGAATGATCTCAAGGAGTTCTTGGACATTTTGGAAATCTTGTAATGTTCTATACAACCCATCTTTGAAATGGTTTTGAAGATTCCTCTTGGAACTATGTGAAAAGTTGCCATGAAGTTAGGTAAAAAACCTGCCTAACTAGGGCAAAATTTCACTAAGTTATTTTAGTTCATGAGCATGTATTCACAAAATCATATCTTGAAATCCAAGCACCTTTAGGAAAAATGTGTGAATAAAATTTGTATATTTCATGGAGATCTACAACTTTCATGTTGGGAACTTCCTTTGAATCATTTTGTATCATGGTGAAAATTTAGCCTAAAGTTGAGAAAAAATAAGAAATTTTCTATACTTAGAAAATTTTCTAAGTTAGAATTTTTCAACTTTTCAAATCCAAACCTTAAATCTTTGGTTTCTTGATGAAAAAGTTTCACATTTTTACATTTTTTTATGAATTATGATCCTTGGCACTTGAATTTGACCAAAAAGTCAAAGTTTGACTTTTCAGTGCACAGTTGACTGAAAAATTCATCTGTCAATCCAATGGATTTGCAATGTTTTGAACCATGTCATTAGGTCAAGATGATTCTATTTAACTCTTGAGATCATGCCTTAAACCAATTGACCATTTACTAGGTCAAAAATAAGAAATTGCCCCTTCTCAGTCAAAACCCTAATTTTGACCATTTTGCCCTTTTGATGATTTGATCAAATTTCTTGGGGAATTATGGTCCAAACTTGATCAAATGATACATATGAGTCTAATATGTTGATGTGGATAAAAAATTATAAAGTTTGACTGTAAACTGGCCATAGTTGACTTTTTCCCCAATACAGCTTATTTTTAGGTCAACTGTCCAATTGACTGATCAAACATGTGATTCAAGGCTTGAAACTTGACATGAGTAATCTTGGGGCTCCATAATGATCCTTGAAAGTCCAATGAAGCATTGATAGTCCAAAAATCCTTGTGGAAACTCAAACCATAATTTTGGTCATCAGTGTGAGGAGGTGTCTTGAGCTGGTCAAATCCTAATGCAGTCTTGAGTCAAAGAGATCTTGTGAGAATATTCTTTATAGGTGAGAGGGCAAATTTTGGGGTACAACAGCTGCCCCTATTCAATCTTATTAAACCTGAAGAGTTAGACTGGCTAGTTTTGCCATTCGTGACTCGAAGGTGGAAGATGATTGGACACTAGAGTGCCCATAAATTTGCACTTGATGATGTAATGATAGAAGGAATGGACTTACAGATGCCATTTGGAGAGGTGACAGAAATTTGTAGGAGATGGGCTTAAAGATGCCATCAAAGGTGATTGTTGAATTGTAATTTGTAAGCTGGAAGAATGAGTATCAGAATGGCGTCTGTATCTGGAGCGTATCTGTATTGTATCTGAAAGTTGAATATGAATGAATATCAGAATGGCATCCGTGTTTGGAGTGTATCTGTATTGTATCTGAAAGTTGAATCTGAATGAGTATCAGAATGACATCCATATTTGGAGCGTATCTGTACTGTATTTGAAATTTGTATCTGAATGTGTATTAGAATGGCATCCGCTTCTGGAGCGTATCTGTACTGTATCTGAAAGTTTGAATCTGAATGAGTATCAGGATGGAATCCATATCTGGAGCGTATCTGAACTGTATCAAAAGGTCGAATCTGAATGAGTATCAGGATGGCACCCGCGTCTGGAGCGTATCTGAACTGTATCAAAAGGTCGAATTTGAATGAGTATCAGGATGGCACCCGCGTCTGGAGCGTATCTGAACTATATCAAAAGGTCGAATCTGAATGAGTATCAGGGTGGCATCCACGTCTGGAGCATATCTGAACTGTATCAAAAGTTTGAATTTGAATGAGTATCAGGATGGCATCCGCGTCTGGAGCGTATCTGAATTGTATCTGAAAACTCTGAACATTGTTAAGGATAACTGTTAATCTTATCCTGAAAAGGGTAAAATGTTAGCTTAAGATGTTAAGTCATGATACATGAAATGTATGCGTAATGGGATTATGTTGTATGCATTCGTGTTATCAATGTTTATGATATATGGATGCAATGTATGCGTATATGAGCTATTTTGTTGTATTGCTGTTGGATCGGGGAAAATAAATTCCTGACTGTTGTTGAGGATATGGGGTATAAGTCTTCATGTTTTGAATGTCGAAGTGTTGATGAATTTCTGTTGAGAGAAATAAACTCTATTGTAAGGGCAATGCCATGTACTGTTTGTAAAATCTTATTGGGGAATCCTGAAAAATTGACGACTTCTACTGGGGATCAATAATTTGAAATTTTGTTCCGCTGGGGATTTAAACGACGTACTGCAGGAGGTTACTTATGGAATAGCCTAGAGGCAATTCTCTATCCTTTCAACCTATCAGTAATTGTCTTTCCTATTTTGTTTTATTTGTAAATAGTAATTATGTTCAAATGCATATGCTCAACAATGAATCATTGGACGTTTTTTGTAAACAAAACACAAGTGTAAAGAAAAGACAAATAGTTTTTGCACTTTAAAAGGAATATTTTGTATTGACTTTTGTGATCGGTGGAAATAGAACTGACTGTTTTGAAATGCTGGATCGCAAAATGTGGGGGTAAGCAAGAGTCGCCACCGTCTTTTATTTTCTCCAACAAGGAAAGGACAAAAGCACAGCAAAATTCCTTTTCGAGATGTTTCTCGGTTCGGGAGGTAGATTATAGAAAGGGAAGGTATTAGCACCCTTTCTATCAGTGGTTATCCACGGGCTCTTAGGTACTTGCTCACTATGTTTTCAAAAATGCTTGCTTTTCTTGTGTATGTAGGTTTTGAAAAAGTTTCATTTTGAAAACTTCTAGGTAACTCTTGTATCAGTCCTCAAGAGTGTATGAAGTGTTTGTTTGAAAACTTTTTGAAAGTGTAGGTGCGAAAAGTTGTTTTTTTTGTTTGAAAGAGCAAGTACCCAGGAGAAATCTACCTACTCTAAGGAATTAATCCGTGTAAATGTCCTTTAGACAGCACTATGCCACTATTGAGAAGTAGGTAGCACCGTCGTTGGAGTTATTCGGGTCAATTCGATTATAGGGACATGTGTGGTCACCAAAGCAATAGTAGGACGCCTTAGCGGTAACCCTAGTGTCCTAGATCCTTTTTTTATCCGAGGCAACCGTTTCGAGGCAACTGGATCTTTAGACAAGAGGGCGACCTCTAAAACACCCTATACTCAATGACCACGTCGAGGCAACCAAGTGAGGCGTACCCTAGGAGTGGCATGTGCGCGTGTGTCTGGATTCAGTTTATATTATCTTTGCACATGTATCATTGTGAGCTACGGGTTGATTTTATTTTCAGGCAAGTCTTGTCATGCATAGTTAACAGTTAATAATTATGCGGAAAGTAAATTACGGAAAGTAAATCTACGCTATTACAAGGCGTCGGGTATTTACATCGCCAAAAACATAACCCTTTGGAAAAGTAAATGCGAGAAAATAAAAGAAAGCGATAAAAGCCCTAATTATCTATTACATTCTCGGAGCAAATACATAAATATGATCAAAATAGGAATCAAGAATAAACATGCGCGAGAAAAATTGAATCGGGAACGTCCTTAGGGTTTTGACCCTTTTTGAGAAAAGAATGAAATTTTAGTCCTTTTTGCAAATAATTCAAATGAAACCTAATTTACTAATTAATTAAAAAAGTATTTTTTATGTTTTTTAGGTCTTTAATGGAAATAAGATAAAATAAAAAGAAATTAAAATTGTCAAAAGAAAAAAACAACCTAATTCTATATTGATTTTATTTATTGTGAAAATAATTACAATTAACCTAATTAACTAAATTAATTATATTTACAATTTATTTACAAAATAATGAATTAAGGTGAAATTAATAATTAATAATAATAATAATAATAATAATTACATTTTTAGTTTTCTGAATTTTTATTGTGAAAAATTAATTGTGTTAATTTTAGTGATAATAATAATAATTAGAAAAATAGTTAAATAAATAAAATATAAAATATAAAATAAAAAGAAAAAGGAATGAACCAGGGGGGTTCTGGCCAGGTTAGGAGGTGTTTTCTGGAACTTTGAAGCCCAACTACTCAAGCCTGGTTTGACTTTCTGGCTTCTCCATGGTACGCGTTGACTGGGCGTATGATGGTCATTCACTCTAGGCCATTGGATCTGAGTTTTGAGGCCACTTGGCGCGCTGATTTGTGAGGTGTATGATGAGCCTTCTTGTGAGACCTGCACATGATCATATGAAGAAAAATGCAAACAAATATTTTGGGTGGACCTGGGAATCGAACTCAGGTCCCAACGCCTGCTGAACACCTGGCCAACCACTCCACCAACTTGCACGCTTTGTTATAAGAATAAGAAGAAAATATAATATACAAAAATTGATAAATATGCTGAAACAAAAAACAAGCGCGCCTTTTATTTGAACCAACCAATGACACGCCTACACGCCTTCATCTTCCTCGTTTGCCTGTAAAAGAAACAAATAGATAGTGTGGGTTTTTAACCCCAACAAACTGCAAAAAGGAAAAATAGCGATTAGCTCTGTGTTGCATAGAAATATTTCGCGAGGGTCCTGTTAGATTCGTCTGTGTCTCCTGAATTCAACCATATGCATTAGATGTTCTAATTTTTCCTGGGTAATAAAGCCCCAAAATCAAAGCTTAGGAACCCTAGAATTTGTCAATGGTATCTTTTGATTTAGGGCTCTATTATTCAATTAACCTGTACCAAAAGCTTCGTACAGTCCCTAGCAATACAAAACGATCACAAAAAGATGTTAAATATGCATGAATCAATGATTACGATTTTGGAAAAATGCTTCAAACCGTGGGTCTGTTCTGGGCAGTTTCTTGAGCTTTAGCACGTGAGTTTGATTGCTACACGTTCCTCACACCTCCAGCAATGTGTTTGAATCACTATAATGCTTTGAATTGGCCTGGAAGATTGAAAATAGTTTTGACTTTTTCTTGAATTTTTTCAATGTTGTTATGGCTTTGTATGCAGCAATTTCACGTCCATGGCATTAGGTTTAGCTTGTGTATATATAGTAGAAGAGAATTAGGTTAAATCTTGCACAAAAAATCCATTGCATGATGGTTTGAATATTTGATTTGCAATCACATCTTTTTGAATCTTTTTGATTGAAGAAACTTGCCAAACTTTGAGATTTTTGTCCCTTTGATTTGCACACGAATTGCCAACATATCTTGAGCTTGTTTGCTTCACAAAAAGATTGAAAAAATTAAATCTTTGAATTTCCTACATTTTAAATTAATTAAATGAATTAAAATCAATTAAAAATCCAATTAATTAATAAAAATAAAAAAATAAATTCAAGTAGGCTTGATGGGTCGTGCATAGGCCTTGGATATAGTTTCAAGAAGAAATTTGAGGCCCATTAGCAAAAATAAGGTATTTTGAGCAAAGTTGACTTTTGCAAATTCACAAAAATTTCCCAACTTCTCCAATGCATATCTTGCTCAATTTTGATCATATGAACACGTTCTTGGACATTTTGGAAAGATATTGAAGTCCTATAACCAATGCCTTTGGTCCCATGTCATTTGGATTTACCAATCTCAAGTTATGGTCTTTGACTTAAAGTGCATTTTTGTTGACTTTTGAAATTGACCTATAATGTAGAAATTGATAACTTTTTATGAGAGCATTTCATGGACTTGGAATGTGAAGATGAGTTGTAGGAAATGTCATCCCCTTCAAAATGAGCATTGGATGGGATTTTTATGATGAACCATGAAAAAGTTATGCCTTGGTCAAGATACAGTTGACTTTTCTGCTGTCCAAAAATAGTAACTTTTGCATCCTTGATGATTTTTGAGCCATTCTTGAGGAATCATGATCAAGACTTGATCAAATGATGATTGTGAGCTCAAAATAAGATGTTGACCAAAAATTCTGACTTTTGACTTCAAAATAACCATTTTACCCCTGCAGTTAATTGTGAAGCAAATGAAGCTTTTGACTGTGCAATTTGGCATTGTGAATCTTGAAACTTGACATGTAGATGCTTGACAATGTATATAGGCCCATGTGACTTGATTAGACCATTGAAAACCTCAAATTCCTTGTAAGAAACAAAACCCTAATTTTGACTGGCTTAGGAGGCATTTGAACTGTGCAACCCTTGAGAAATCTTGAACCATTTGAAGATGATTTTTGACAAACCTTGAAGAATATGGGAGGGAAAATTTTGGGGTACAACAGTTGCCCCTGTTCAATCTTCTTAGACCTGAGGATCTAGATTGGCTTGCGTGCCTTTCGTGATCCGAAGGTGGAAGATGATTGAACACTAGAGTGCCCAGAAATTTGCACTCGCATAGTGGAGTATCAGCAATGTGATGTCGGGAATGGGCTTACAGATGCCATTTGGAGAGATGATGGATAGTTGTGGAGATGGGCTTAAAGATGCCATCCAGGGGTGTCGATCGCGTAAGAGATTCCTTAGTGAGAACTCGCGTACCTGAGAAAGAAAGATAATTTCCTGGCCTGTTACAGGTGTTGATCTTCAAACTCTTCATGTAGATAACTTTCCTGGCTAGATACAGGTATAGATCTACAATCAATCGCTCACAGATATGCCCTGGCTAGATATAGGTATCGAATCTGGAACTTCAAAAGGTTGGTAGAGATAGCTTTCTTGGATGGATACAGGCGTAGACCTCTAATCAGTCGCTCACAGATATGCCCTGGCTAGATACAGGTATCGAATCTAGAACTTCAAAAGGTTGATCGAGATAGCTTCCCTGGCTGGATACAGGCGTAGACCTCTAATCAGTCGCTCACAGATATGCCCTGTCTAGATACAGGTATCGAATCTGGAACTTCAAAAGGTTGATCGAGATAGCTTTCCTGGCTGGATACAGGCGTAGATCTCTAATCAGTCGCTTACAGATATGCCCTGGCTAGATACAGGTGTCGAATCTGGAACTTCAAAAGGTTGATCGAGATAGCTTTCCTGGCTGGATACAGGCGTAGACCTCTAATCAGTCGCTCATAGATATGCCCTGGCTAGATATAGGTATCGAATCTGGAACTTCAAAAGGTTGATCGAGATAGCTTTCCTGGCTGGATACAAGCGTAGAACTCTAATCAGTCGCTCACAGACATGCTCTGGCTAGATACAGGTGTCGAATCTGGAACTTCAAAAGGTTGATCGAGATAGCTTTCCTGGCTGGATACAGGCGTAGACCTCTAATCAGTCGCTCACAGACATGCCCTGGCTAGATACAGGTGTCGAATCTGGAACTTCAAAAGGTTGATCGAGATAGCTTTCCTGGATGGATACATGCGTAGACCTCTAATCAGTCACTCACAGACATGCCCTGGCTAGATACAGGTATCGAATCTGGAACTTCAAAAGGTTGATCGAGATAGCTTTCCTGGCTGGATACAGGTGTAGACCTCTAATCAGTCGCTCACATACATGCCCTGGCTAGATACAGGTATCGAATCTGGAACTTCAAAAGGTTGATCGAGATAGCTTTCCTGGTTGGATACAGGTGTTGACCTCTAATCAGTCGCTCACAGATATGCCCTGGCTAGATACAGGTATCGAATCTGGAACTTCAAAAGGTTGGTAGAGATAGATTTCCTGGCTGGATACAGGTGTAGACCTCTGACCTGAGAATGAAAGATGACTTCCTGGCCTGTTACAGGTATTGATCTTCAATCTCTTCATGCAGATACTTTCCTGGCTAGATTCAGGTATAGATCTACAATCAATCATCCACAGATATGCCCTGGCTAGATACAGGTATCAAATCTGGAACTTCAAAAGGTTGGTAGAGATAGCTTTCCTGGCTGGATACAGGTGTAGACCTCTGACCTGAGAATGAAAGATAGCTTCCTGGCTTGCTACAGGTGTTGATCTTCAAACTCTCGCTCGCAGATATGCCCTGGCTAGATACAGTTATCGAATCTGGAACTTCAAAAGTTGATGGTAATATCTTTTGATTGACCTTTTCCTGAAAAGGCAAACATTAGTCGTATGCAATGTCATGATGTATGAAATGCATGATGTCATGATGTTCTCAAGAATAAATGAGATTGTGTTGTATGCACTTTATCATGTATGTATGTATGTAGGAAGTATGAAATGTGAGATGTTTATGAATGTATTTCCGTCTGGGAAAATAAATCCTTGACAAATGCCGGGAGTTTGTTGAATCCTGGGCTGATGTTGAAGAGTAGAGTTCTTCGTCTCCGCTGGGGATGATTAACAAAGATGATTGCAAGAATAAACCAGTAGGAGAAGACGACTCCGTTGGGGGATAAACTTGATGAAGATTACTCTGCGGGGAATTACTCTGTGGGGAGAGATGCTTCGCTGAGAATTTAACGATAACTTCGCTGGGGATTCCGTCGATAAGCTCTGTTGGGGTATTTGATGAACTCCGCTGGGGATAGGAAGAACTTCGCCGAGGACGATCTTTCCGTTGTAATTTGCTGAGGATAACCCAGTTAGACTCTGGTGGGGAATAACCTTTGAATATGGCTGGGAGAGATATTTGTACTCTACAGGGGACAAGCTTCCATAATCTACTGGGGAGATGGTTCAACTCTCCTGGGGAAACTTTTGAGGAAATGGCTCCACTGGGGTGTCTGTATTCAGCCGGGGAACAATCTTATATTTCTTATCGAGGAATATTAAGACTGTCGGGGATGCTTGCTGAGGAATATATGTATACTCTGCTGGAGAATATTGAGATCTTCTGGGGATACCCAACTTCTTTGGGGCTGACAGTAGCCTAACTCTGCTTGGAGGAGAGTATTGCTGACTTGCTGGAGATACTGTGCCTTCTTAGGGCTGATGGGAGACCAACTCTGCCTGGGGCGAGTATTGCTGAATCTTGTCTTACTCTGCGGGGAGTGAAGGTATCTTGGTCAAATTCCTCAGCTGAACTTACCCTGGTACCTTAGTGGACAGAGCAACTTGTACAGTTCGGACCATTCTTATTGCCCCAGTTTCTGCGGGAGAAGATACCTGTGGAGGTGCTTGACAACTGTTGATTGACGAATCTTCTTCTGGTAGGCAAGTGACGAGATGACAGGACATAGTCGTACGCTTTTGATTCCTAACTTTTGCCTGGACCGCCCTTTTGGGTTTTCAGTCCACCGGGATACCCATTTTTGCCCAAGCCGCCTTTTCAGGTTTTCGACTTGCCGGGTGTATAGATTTTCTTTTCATTTTTATCCCTTATTTTTGCCCGAACCCTTTTGGTTCGCCGGGAAGCCCTTATTTTTGCCTAGGTGTGTCAACCTAGCGGGTCTTTGATTATGCGTAGTATTTTTTCGACTATGTCCACGCTCTCAGAATGTAGGGAGTTGTCACTGTCAGTAGTGTTGTGTCGTCATATTACCAGGAGATGTTTGATTGTACCAGATTTGTCGCTGGAATTCATGCCCAATGCCCCAGTTGATTCAGATGGAGATCTGCCTCTGGATGTTTGGCATTTTTGAGAGATTCCTTGAATCTTGACTTAACTGCCCCATATGATGGACAATGATCATGTCTGCCCCTTGGTTGGAAGTGTCTTTGTTCACTAGATATTCTTCGTGCGAATTTCTCTGCTGTTTGAACAAATGATCATATGCAAACAATGTTATTTTAAGAATGCAAAGCTTATGTCTGTCTTGACGTTTTTGAAAATGCAGTTTTTAATAAAACAAGTGAATTTTTGTAAAATGTGATGTCAGCTCAAGATTTTATCAACGAGCCCTACAGGAGTCAGGATACCTTTGGTAACAGTATGCTTTCGAACTAACCCATGCTTCAGCTAGGACTTTTACGGGTTATAACGTGGCCTGGTTCACGGTTTAAGAAACAAAGAATAAAGGCTCAAAATTTATTTGTACCCACCCGCTCTTCGTGATGTTCTTCGATCCTAAACTCAGCTAATCGTACATTAGACCTTGTTTGAGTCTTTGCCCTGATATTTCGGTGATGGCTCGGATATTGACAGTTTATTTTGAATAGGCAGTCATTTCTTTTTTGTTGAGGGTTTGTAGGACCTCTTTCTTTTTGATTTCATTATCCCTGTTTTTTGCCTGAACTGTTTTTTTTTGTATTTACAGTCAGCGGGATGCCCCAGTTTTGTAAGTCTCATTCATAGGTTTTGACTTATTGGGCTTTTATTTTGAGAGGTAATGACTGCCTGTCCTTACGATTATTCGGAACCATCACTGTCTCTTGTTTTGGAAGGACTTCTTTGATGCCATTCGTTATGCACCTGGATCAACTGAGAGAACTACCCTGCCCCAGGTTATGATTAAGGGTTTTAAGAAAAACTCCAACTTCTTTGGCTCAAAGGGGTTGACGAGGGATTATCTTCCTTATAACTCCACTGTTTAGGATTTGAAACAATGCATGTACCTCATCAGCAGGGTTTGTTCAAAAGCATACTGTAAAGATCGTGGTATCGTTTTCGTCATCCTCCCTCAAAAGGCTTAGAATTATTAATCGAGAGTTTGAACATCACAAAAAATGAAAGCAATTTGAATATAGTGAATACGAATGGATTGATTCAAAACAGACATATGCGATGCATTAATGAAATAAAAGAATTTTCTATGACAATAGTTGTTTGAATAAGCAAAGAAAAATACAACTCGGAAATTCAAATAAAACAAAAGCCTTCAATGATTTGGCAAAGGAGCAGTGATTATGTTTGGAGTCTCTGATGCTTCAAACTGGATTTCTTTGGCATCAATCATGTCTTGAACCTTATTCTTCAGGGCCCAGCAGTTGTTTGTGTCATGTCCCGGGCTGTCAGAGTGGTATGCACACCTTTCATTGGGATGATAGTTAGGAACGGAAGTATTTGGATTCCGAAGAGGAGCCCTTAATGTAATCAGCCCTGCCTTCAACATTTGCTGTAGCGCTTGAGCCAGTGACATGTTGATCTTAGTGAACTGTCTTTTGGGTGCGACCTCCTTACGTTGATGCCCCTGTCCTTGTTAAGCAGGCATTGGATTAGAGATCTGGGTTGCCCCTACATGTTGATCATGACGACTCTTTTTACCATGCACAGCATTGGACTCTTTTTTTCCATGGTAAGGCTTTTTATGAGTATCAGAAGGTGTAGCTTCTTGAATCTTCCCAGCCTTGATACCAGCTTCTATTCTTTCACCAGTCAAGATCAGATTTGTAAACCCAGCTGAAGAGTTCCCGATCAAATGGTTGAAGAACGGACCCAACAGGGTCCCCAGAAACATATCAACAAGTTCACGGCCAGTTAAAGGTGGTTGCACCCTTCCAGCAAGGTCTCTCCACTTTTGAGCATATTCTTTAAATCCTTCACCCGTCCCTAGTGACATACCCTGGAGTTGGGTACGCGTAGGAGCGAGGTCGGAATTATACCGATACTGCTTATAGAACGCAGTAGCCATGTCTTCCCAGTTACGAATACTGGCTCCGTCCAGCTGATAGAACCATTCGAGTTGAGTCCCTGAAAGACTATCCTGGAAGAAATGGATCCACAAATTCTTGTCAGCTGTATAAGGTTGGATCTTCCTTACATACGACCGGAGGTGCAGCTTAGGACAGGAAGCTCCGTCGTACTTTGCAAAAGCAGGCGCCTTGAACTTGTGGGGGATCACCACCCCAGAGGATAAGCCTAGGTCTCCAAAGTCCAACCCGGGCTCATGTTGAATCTCCATAGCACTTAAGCGGTCCTCCATCTGTTTGTACCTGTCCTCAGCAGGAGGGTACTGCTCATCATTGTAATCTGTCTCGTTGTCGGAGACCACGAGACTATGAACTCTTCTCTCTTGGGGACTGTCTTTCCCTATAGAGGAAGTAGCCAGATCAACCTCATTTTGTAGTCCATTCCCGAATCTTCGTCCAGTGTTGAACATCACAGTCCTCTTCTTCTTCTTCTTCAGAATCAGAGTCTTCAACTCCTGCTGACCCTGGGCTAAGCTCATGACCAAATCCTGGAACTGGGCATTCTGGTCCTGGAGGGCCTTGATAGCTTGTTCAGTGGAAGGTTCAGAAGACATGATGATTGCTGAAATAAACAGCGAAGAAGATAAGTGACCTGTAGAAAGGGTAACTGTAATGCAATGATATGTATGATATGCATGCAATGTTTTCAAGGATCTCGCGGGGTAAATAGAGAAATTTGTTAGAATTTGAGTCCGGTAGCTTGATTGAAGGAACTTCATGTTGTCTAGAGTCCTTCTTCAAGAGTCAAAGCTCACCATATCAAGTGGGTCATAGCCCCTGGCTCAAGTTATCATGTTTTGATCTCCACCCACCCTTGGCTAGAGGAAAATAAATCCCCTTTGCCCCTTGCTAGACATTTGGTTCCACATGACCTGCATCACAAACCCTTGAGATCCTTGAAATGGGTTAGTCCTTATGCAGGATGTATTCAATGGTATGATGGTATGATGTTATGCTATGCGTGGAGTGATGTAAGCAAGCCCTGCTATGAGTCCAAATTAAGGACTGTAACAAAAACCTGCAAGGAACTCATGTTGTCAGATAACAAGAATGTGCAAGTAGTTCAAGTTTGAAGGCACACAAGTCACACAAAAGAGCCCTTAGATTTTAGGCTGGCATGGAGTTTAGGTATTACCCTCTTGAAGTTAGTTGGCTCAAAACCTGTCCTATGAATAGTAACCAGGTTCTAAGGAGCTCAATATCATTGGATTGTTTTCTATGTTCATTGTTTTGATTTAGCCACTTAACTGGCGACCAAAATATTCCAAGAAAACAACCCTTAATGAGTGTAGTATCGAGTATCTACCAACTTCGGACTGCACCAAAGTCGGTCATCTCACTACCCCTAAAGAGGCCAGGATGGTCAAGTAAGGTTCTAGGTCAGTTGATGCTTCACGACACCATGCGGCGGCCCCGTACTCTCCATGACTTGACTCAAGGGTTATCGGTACTCACCAAAGTGCCACATCAACATAACAACTGCTTCAACCATGTCGGTATACCCCGCACAGTTCCCTCACAGTTTGTTGCTACCTAAAGGGTATCCCCAAATTCGGGTTAGGATCTATGAAACTCCGATGCAAGCCCATAATATTAAAGCAAATAAGGCATACAATTGAAAACACAAGTGATCTAATCCTAAGGTACACCTCACTTATAAGAAGTCCCCAGCAGAGTCGCCATTTCTGTGATCGGTGGAAATAGAACTGACTGTTTTGAAATGTTGGATCGCGAAATGTCGCGGTAAGCAAGAGTCGCCACCGTCTTTTATTTTCTCCAACAAGGAAAGGACAAAAGCACAACAAAATTCCTTTTCGAGATGTTTCTCGGTTCGGGAGGTAGATTATAGAAAGGGAAGGTATTAGCACCCTTTCTATCCGTGGTTATCCACGGGCTCTTAGGTACTTGCTCACTATGTTTTCAAAAATGCTTGCTTTTCTTGTGTATGTGGGTTTTGAAAAAGTTTCATTTTGAAAACTTCTAGGTAACTCTTGTATCAGTCCTCAAGAGTGTATGAAGTGTTTGTTTGAAAATTTTTTGAAAGTGTAGGTGCGAAAAGTTGTTTTTTTTGTTTGAAAGAGCAAGTACCCAGGAGAAATCTACCTACTCTAAGGAATTAAGCTGTATAAATGTCCTTTAGACAGCACTATCCCACTATTGAGAAGTAGGTAGCACCGTCGTTGGAGTTATTCGGGTCAATTCGATTATAGGGACATGTGTGGTCACCAAAGCAATAGTAGGACGCCTTAGCGGTAACCCTAGTGTCCTAGATCCTTTTTTTATCCGAGGCAACCGTTTCGAGGCAACTGGATCTTTAGACATGAGGGCGACCTCTAAAACACCCTATACTCAATGACCACGTCGAGGCAACCAAGTGAGGCGTATCCTAGGAGTGGCATGTGAGCGTGTGTCTGGATTCAGTTTATATTATCTTTGCACATGTATCATTATGAGCTACGGGTTGATTTTATTTTCAGGCAAGTCTTGTCATGCATAGTTAACAGTTAATAATTATGCGGAAAGTAAATTGCGGAAAGTAAATCTACGCTATTACAAGGCGTCGGGTATTTACATCGCCAAAAACATAACCCTTTAAAGCGATAAAAGCCCTAATTATCTATTACATTCTCGGAGCAAATACATAAATATGATCAAAATAGGAATCAAGAATAAACATGCGCGAGAAAAATTGAATCGGGAACGTCCTTAGGGTTTTGACCCTTTTTGAGAAAAGAATGGAATTTTAGTCCTTTTTGCAATTAATTCAAATTAAACCTAATTTACTAATTAATTAAAAAAGTATTTTTTATGTTTTTTAGGTCTTTAATGAAAATAAGATAAAATAAAAAGAAATTAAAATTGTCAAAAGAAAAAAACAACCTAATTCTATATTGATTTTATTTATTGTGAAAATAATTACAATTAACCTAATTAACTAAATTAATTATATTTACAATTTATTTACAAAATAATGAATTAAGGTGAAATTAATAATTAATAATAATAATTACATTTTTAGTTTTCTGAATTTTTATTGTGAAAAATTAATTATGTTAATTTTAGTGATAATAATAATAATTAGAAAAATAGTTAAATAAATAAAATATAAAATATAAAATAAAAAGAAAAAGGAATGAACCAGAGGGGTTCTGGCCAGGTTAGGAGGTGTTTTCTGGAACTTTGAAGCCCAACTACTCAAGCCTGGTTTGACTTTCTGGCTTCTCCATGGTACGCGTTGACTGGGCGTATGATGGTCATTCACTCTAGGCCATTGGATCTGAGTTTTGAGGCCACTTGGCGCGCTGATTTGTGAGGTGTATGATGAGCCTTCTTGTGAGACCTGCACATGATCATATGATGAAAAATGCAAACAAATATTTTGGTTGGACCTGGGAATCGAACCCAGGTCCCAACGCCTGCTGAACACCTGGCCAACCGCTCCACCAACTTGCACGCTTTGTTATAAGAATAAGAAGAAAATATAATATACAAAAATTGATAAATATGCTGAAACACAAAACAAGCGCGCCTTTTATTTGAACCAACCAATGACACGCATACACGCCTTCATCTTCCTTGTTTGCCTGTAAAAGAAACAAATAGATAGCGGGGGTTTTTAACCCCCACAAACTGCAAAAAGGAAAAATAGCGATTAGCTCTGTGTTGCATAAAAATATTTCGCGAGGGTCCTGTTAGATTCGTCTGAGTCTCCTGAATTCAACCATATGCATTAGAGGTTCTAATTTTTCCTGGGTAATAAAGCCCCAAAATCAAAGCTTAGGAACCCTAGAATTTGTCAATGGTATCTTTTGATTTAGGGCTCTATTATTCAATTAACCTGTACCAAAAGCTTCGTACAGTCCCTAGCAATACAAAACGATCACAAAAAGATGTTAAATATGCATGAATCAATGATTACGATTTTGGAAAAATGCTTTAAACCGTGGGTCTGTTCTGGGCAGTTTCTTGAGCTTTAGCACGTGAGTTTGATTGTTACACGTTCCTCACACCTCCAGCAATGTGTTTGAATCACTATAATGCTTTGAATTGGCCTGGAAGATTGAAAACAGTTTTGACTTTTTCTTGAATTTTTTCAATGTTGTTATGGATTTGTATGCTGCAATTTCACGTCCATGGCATTAGGTTTAGCTTGTGTATATATAGTAGAAGAGAATTAGGTTAAATCTTGCACAAAAAATCCATTGCATGATGGTTTGAATATTTGATTTGCAATCACATCTTTTTGAATCTTTTTGATTGAAGAAACTTGCCAAACTTGGATATTTTTGTCCCTTTGATTTGAACACGAATTGCCAGCATATCTTGAGCTTGTTTGCTTCACAAAAAGATTGAAAAAAATCAAATCTTTGAATTTCCTACATTTTAAATTAATTAAATGAATTAAAATCAATTAAAAATCCAATTAATTCATAAAAATAAGAAAATAAATTCAAGTAGGCTTGATGGGTCGTGCATAGGCCTTGGATATAGTTTCAAGAAGAAATTTGAGGCCCATTAGCAAAAATAAGGTATTTTGAGCAAAGTTGACTTTTGCAAATTCACAAAAATTTCCCAACTTCTCCAATGCATATCTTGATCAATTTTGATCATATGAACATGTTCTTGGATATTTTGGAAAGGTCTTGAAGTCCTCTAACCAATGCCTTTGGTCCCATGTCATTTGGATTTACCAATCTCAAGTTATGGTCTTTGACTTAAAGTGCATTTTTGTTGACTTTTGAAATTGACCTATAATGTAGAAATTAATAACTTTTTATGAGAGCATTGCTTGGACTTGGAATGTGAAGATGACTTGTAGGAAATGTCATCCCCTTCAAAATGAGCATTGGATGGGATTTTTATGATGAACCATGAAAAAGTTATGCCTTGGTCAAGATACAGTTGACTTTTCTACTGTCCAAAAATAGTAACTTTTGCATCCTTGATGATTTTTGAGCCATTCTTGAGGAATCATGATCAAGACTTGATCAAATGATGATTGTGAGCTCAAAATAAGATGTTGACCAAAAATTCTGACTTTTGACTGCAAAATGACCATTTTACCCCTGTAGTTAATTGTGAAGCAAATGGAGCTTTTGACTGTGCAATTTGGCATTGTGAATCTTGAAACTTGACATGTAGACGCTTGACAATGTATATAGGCCCATGTGACTTGATTAGACCATTGAAAACCTCAAATTCCTTGTAAGAAATAAAACCCTAATTTTGACTGGTTTAGGAGGCATTTGAACTGTGCAACCCTTGAGAAATCTTGAACCATTTGAAGATGATTCTTGACATACGCTTTAATTCCCTACCTTTTTCCTAGACCGCCCTTTCGGGTTTTCAGTCCACCGGGAAACCCTTTTTTGCCCAAGTCGCCCTTTCGGGTTTTCAACTTGCCGGGTGTACAGATTTTTGTTTTATCCCTAATTTTTGCCTGAACCTTTTTGGTTCGCCGGGATGCCCTTGTTTTGCCTGGGTGTGTCAACCTAGCGGGTCTCTTATGCATAGTATCTTTTGACTATGTCCGCGTTCGCAGGGTGTGGCAAGTCGTCACCATCCATGGTGGTCAAGATCATTGCCCCACCGGAGAATATGTTTTTGATTACAAATGGTCCTTCATAAGTAGGAGTCCATTTTCCCCTGGGATCACTTTGTGGCAAGATGATACGTTTGATCACTAGATCCCCCAACTTGATACACTTGGCATCTGACTTTCTTGTTGAAAGCCTTGATCATCCATTTTTGATACATTTGACCATGGAAAACAGTAGTAAGTTTCTTTTCATCAATCAAGTTTAGTTGATCAAGTCGAGTCTGGATCCGATCGTCTTTGTTCATCCTGCATCCTTCATAATCTCAAAGAGGAGATCTGAACCTCAATAGGCAGGATGACTTCCATGCCGTATACCAAAGAATAGGATGTTGCCCCAATGGATGTGCGAGCCGTGGTTCGATACCCGTGGAGGGCGAATGGTAGCATCTCATGCCAGTCTTTGTATGTGACTGTCATTTTCTGTATGATCTTTTTAATGTTCTTATTTGTAGCTTCGACATCACCATTCATCTTCGGCCAATAAGGAGAAGAATTATGACGTTGAATCTTGAATTGCTCACACAAGGCAGTGATCATAGTGTTATTGAGATTTGTACCATTGTCAGTGATGATCCTTTCGGGGATACCGTACCGGAAAATGAGATTTTGCTTAATGAAGCGGGAAACAACGTTCTTGGTGACGGAAGCGAAGGAAGCTGCCTCCACCCACTTTGTAAAATAATCAATGGCCACTAAGATGAAGCGGTGTCCATTGGAGGCTGTCGGCTTGAATTCCCCAATCATATAAATTCCCAACATAGAAAAGGGCCAGGGAGCCGTCAAGACATTCAGAGGAACCAGAGGTACATGCACCTTGTCAGCATAAATTTGGCACTTATGGCAGGTTCGGGAGTGTTGATAGCAATCTGCTTCCATGGTAGACCAGTAATAGCCTACCCATAGGATTTTCTTTGCCATCGTATGCCCACTAGAATGGGTACCAAAAGTGCCTTCGTGTAATTCGGCCATGATCCTTTCAGCTTAAACCTTATCTATGCACCGAAGTAATACAGAGTCCTGATTGCGTTTATACAGGATGCCATTACTAAGGAAGAACTTAGCAGAGAATCATCTTAAGAACTTTTTGTCATTGATTGAAGCTCCTTCTGGGTATTCTTGAGCCTCGAGATACCTTTTGACTTCATGAAACCAAGGCTGGTCCATTACTTCTTCAGTATTAATCTCGTGACAGTGTGCTGGTTCATCCATTCGTTCGATGGTGATCTGGGGAGCCTTGTTATCCCAATTAAGTTTAAACATAGATGTCATTGTGGCTAGAGCGTCTGCTAGCTGATTTTCTTCTCACGGGAAATGCTCGAAGGTAATCTTCTCAAAGTGTGGTAACAATGTGAAAACATGTTCTTTATAAGGGATAAGGTTAGGGTATTTGGTGTCTCGTTCCCATTTGATTTGACTAATGACCAAGGCTGAGTCTCCGAATACATCCAATGATTTGATCCCCAAGTCTATGGCAGCTCTCAGACCAAAGATGCACGCTTCGTATTCCACCATGTTGTTCGTACAATTAAAGCAAAGTCTGGCAGTAAAGGGAGTATGACACCCTTCCAGAGATATGAGTACAACACCGACACCATTACCAAGTGCATTGGATGCTCCATCAAAGAACAAGGTCCATTGGGATCCTTGTTCAGGTCCGTCATATAGCCTGATTTCTTCACAGTTGTCTAATGTCATGATGTCTTCATCCGTAAAATCGAACTTCATGGACTGGTAGTCTTCTATGGCTTGGTGAGCAAGGTGATCAGCCAATACACTTCCCTTTATAGCTTTCTGGGTAGTATACTGTATGTCATACTCTGTCAGGATCATCTGCCATCTCGCTATTCTCCCAGAAAGAGCAGGCTTCTCGAAGATGTACTTTATCGGATCCATCTTAGATATCAACAAGGTAGTATGAGTCAACATATACTGTCTTAGCCTGCGAGCAGCCCATGCCAGAGCACATAAAGTTTTCTCGAGCAATGAATATCTGGTTTCACAGTCGATAAACTTTTCGCTCAGGTAGTAGATAGCGTGCTCTTTTCGTCCAGACTCGTCATGCTGCCCCAATACACACCCCATTGATTTTTCTAAAACAGTCAGATACATAATCAACGGTCTTCCCTCGACTGGTAGCATCAACACAGGAGGTTTTTGTAATTACTTTTTGATTTTATCAAAAGCAACTTGGCATTCATCATTCCATTTGACTACTTGATCTTTCTTCAATAGTTTGAAGATTAGCGCACAAGTAGTTGTCAGGTGAGAAATGAATCTGGCGATATAATTCAAACGTCCCAAGAATCCTATGACTTCCTTCTCAGTACGAGGAGCAGGCATCTCTTGTATTGCTTTAACTTTGGCAGGATCGACGTTAATACCTTTGTTGCTGACAATAAAACCTAGGAGCTTACCAGACCGTACCCCGAATGTGCACTTGTTTGGATTCAACCTTAGCTTGTACTTCTTCAGTCTCTCAAACAGTTTTTATAAGTGATCAATGTGCTCCTCTTCTGTTTGCGATCTGGCTATCATATCGTCCATGTAGACTTCTATTTCATGATGTATCATGTCGTGAAATAAAGCTACCATGGCGTGCTGATAGGTTGCCCCATCACTCTTCAGTCCGAATGGCACCACCTTGTAGCAGAACGTGCCCCACTGTGTGACAAATGTTGTTTTCTCCATGTCCTCAGGCGCCATTTTGATTTGGTTGTAACCTGAGAATCCGTCCATGAAGGAAAACACTTTGTGTTGTACCGTATTGTCAACTAGGATATCAATGTGGGGGAGTGGAAAGTCATCCTTGGGGCTTTCCCTATTCAAATCTTGATAGTCCACACACATTCACACTTTGCCGTCCTTTTTGGGCACGGGAACAACATTGGCAACCCATTGGGGGTAAGAGGTGACGGCCAAGAATCCAACGTTAAATTGTTTCATGACCTCTACTTTAATCTTTTCTGACATATCAGGCCTCATCCGACGTACCTTTTGCTTTACTGGCGGACAATCCTCTCTTGTAGGCAGACGATGTACCACAATATCTTCATCAAGTCCTGACATATCTTTATATGACCATGCAAAGACTTCGACATAATCATGTAATAACTGAATCAAACGCTTATTGACACTGGGTTCTAGATTGGCGCCCACTTTGACCTCTTTTTTGTCTTCTTCGGTACCCAGGTTGATTGTATATATGGGTTCCTCGTGAGGCTGAATGGTTCTTTCTTCCGGTTGTAGCAATCTGGTCAGTTCCCCTGGTACTTCACAATCTTCCTCACCTTCGTCTTCAGCTTGGTAGATTAGATTCTCAGAGTCACAAAAGGCCATAGCAGTATCGTTACCCATGGGATCCAGAATGGATGGATACTTGCATTGTGAGTGTGGGTGTGTGTAAGGGTATAGCTATATTTGAAATAAAATAAAATGTAAAAGAAAAACAATGAACACAAAAGTTTGAATGCGAAAACGTCCATGATTCATTGATGTCATATGAAGATGAAATAATAACCCTTACAAATAGACCATTGTGCCTCGGGTAAGACACAAGGTTTTAAGAGTGCGAATTGTTTTGAATATTACAGATCCAACAAAAATGTAAAGATAAATTACTGAGGGATGAAAGTGGTTGGGATGAAGTCTCTAGCCTCCTAATTGCTGAGCCCTCCACTGACAGTCGAAAAGATCCAATCCTCTAGGTTGCAATCATCTTCACCATCTTCTACCGCGTTGACCTCACAATTGCTAATCTTCAAGGGTTACCCCCCAACACGGGCACGACGTACATCCTTTTGAGCACTTGAAGTGAAACCTAAGCCAAACTTGTCAGATTTATACGGGATATCTGCAAGTTGCCCCCAGATAGTGCATCCTCCTTCTTCTACTACTGCTTTGGCGTCCTTTAGAGATGACATCCGGAGTGGAGGCCTTGTAATCTTGGGAGCAACCTTGGTCACTGCCACCTCTTGCGGGACCTCTTCGAAGTGTTGAAATGGAGTTTCAATGAATTCGTCGTCCAATTCTACATATTTGAAGGAATTGAGATGGCTGATCATGTATTCCTCCTCTTCATGGACGGTGATAATCTTCCCCTGAACCGGGTACTTCAGCATCTGGTGCAATGTGGAGGTAACAACACCAGCATTATGGATCCATGGCCGACCTAGCAAGCAGGAATATGAAGGGCGTATGTCCATCACATAAAAAGTTGAATTGAAAGTTTGGGTCCCAACCTTTATGAGAATGTCTACCTCCCCATGTACCATCCTCTTCGAGCCGTCAAAAGCCCTTACCACTATGTTTCTTGGCTTTAAAGTCAACCCTTCACAGTCAAGTCTGTCAAGAGCTTTTTTGGGTAATACATTTAGTGATGAGCCAGTATCCACCAAAACATGGGCCAAAGTTGTGCCCCTGCATTCCACTGAGACATGTAATTCCTCATTGTGCTTTCTTCCCCTTGGTGTTAGATCAGCATCCGAGAAACCTAGGCCGTTATCCGCAGTTAGGCTGGCCATGCAGTCTTGAAATTGGTCAGCAGATGTCTCTTGAGGCACATGGGCTGTTTTTAGAATATTCACCAAGGCTTTTGCGTGTGCCTCGGAACACAGTAGTAATGCCAGCATGGAGATCTTGGAGGGAGTTTGCCCCAACTGTTCAACTACATCGTAGTCGCTCCTCTTTATAATTTTTAGGATCTACTCCATTTCTTTCTTGGATGTCTCAGGGATAGTCAGCGATTGAGCCTTCGTCCGGACAGGCTCCACTTGAATACTCTTTCCTTGAGTTTCAGCAGCAGGAGTGTTGGTAGGAATGATAACAGGGGTTGTAACGTATTTGTAAATAAGAGTATTGGCAGAGATGATTATGGGTACTAAAAGATCCTACTGCTTCGTAATCTTCTTCGGCATCTTCTTCTTCGGAATTTATCTCTTTGGCGGCTGGCCAATCTTGTTTGATGCCATGGTAGTAAATATCCCCTCCGTAATTCCACGGCACGGTCTTGTCTGATTTATATGGGACTGGCCCAGGCATTGTGATTATTAGAGGAGCTACTTTCGGAACCGATGTAATTCTAACGGGTCTTTTGGTGGAGACCCGGGAAGAATTGGTGGAAATTGTAATGATTGAAACATCTTCAACAGGAATAGGTGAAACATGAGTACTTTCAAACAAAATCTCTTTGTTATCTATCAGGCGTTGAATGCCTGGTTTCAACGAAGGGAAGTCAGTTGGTGAGGATAAGCAGAGATGGCAAACTTCATTACAGCCCGGGAACACGCCGGCTTTCAACAAGTTCATCTTAATGGTTGGTAGTGGAGTCATGAGTTCATCAACTGTGGTAACAAAAAAATCTTCTTCAATAGCATTGGTATTGTGACCATGTCTGGACATAGGAGCATAAGTGACATTTGGCTTCTCGGGCGCATCAAACTCAATTTATTTTTCTTCAATGAGGTCTTGTATTTTGTTTTTCAAGGCCCAACAATTATTAGTATCGTGGCCAGGACTTTCAGAGTGATACGCTGAACCTTTGGATATCAATATGGTGGACATAGTCAACACTGACCAAGCAAAGATCGTGGAAGATGGAAAGCAGGCTACTGATAGCCTAAACACCAAAGGATCCTTCGACGCTGACGTTGAAGACCCCCAGGCTGGACAAATCAAATTTAAGACTACTGAGGTTTCTTTGAAAACCACTAATGAGACTACTGAAGGTCTCAGAGTTACGTTCGAAGAAATGGAAATCTCTGAAGTACCCATGGGAGTTAAGATGGTCAATCTGGACCAACCCGCTTCAGAGATGGAAGAAT
Source organism: Vicia faba (assembly GCA_948472305.1). NCBI lineage: Eukaryota > Viridiplantae > Streptophyta > Magnoliopsida > Fabales > Fabaceae > Vicia > Vicia faba. The sequence goes on from OX451735.1 coordinate 994,514,199, forward strand.
TGGAAAATTGCCTGCTGATGCAACAAAAGAAGAAGAGTTTTGGCTACCCAAAGGCAAATGAGAATCTGCGCGAATACTTTTGGAGATGCCATGAGAGGAATGCCCACAAGACGTTGATGTGCCCAAGGTGCTCCATTATGTTGAGTCGAAGAGTGGCTGAAAATTATGAGAGGGTCCACATCAACACCTAAGGAAATTGGCGCCAAGAAAGTCAACTGATGAGAGTATACCCAAGGCCAGGCGAAACGCTTCTGGTTTTCATACTCCGATGTTACAAAGCAGAATCAGAAATCCTGATGTGCCCAAGATGTGGCGCAGTATATGACAAGGAGATTGCTGAAATGTTTGAACGAATTCCCTTCCATGGTAGCTGGGAGCCAAGGGAAGCAAACCCAAGGATGTACGTGTTTGACAAAAGGGGAACGTCGAAAAGGCCAGATAGCCCACATCCCAGGGCAAGAAGAGTCTCGTTCAAATTACCTGCTGAGATACCAACTGACCGATGGATGCATGTTAATGATGAGAAATCAAAGTGGAGGAGTTTCGACAAGGGAGGCAGAACAGCTTTCGCCTATAGAAGGAAATTCCAGGCATCAACAAGGGAGGCTCACAGGCTAGACAATTACAAAGGAAAAAACCCCATGTCAAGATCCCAGTGGCGTATACACCAGAGAGCAAGGAAAACAGAAAGGGAATCAAAGCAGAAAGAGGTAGGTGAATCAAGCAATACCAAAGCAGTATCTGGAACATCGACATCCGTCAAACCGCCGGTAGGATGAAGGTTGTTCACTAACGAACAGTAGAAAACGAAAGAAGTGACTCAAGAAAATCCCATAAAATCTGAAGATATGTTGACAGACGATTTCGACTCTGATGGCATTTCGTCTCTGAACATGAATTGCAACGTGGTATCCGTTATCCCTCATGAGTACTATCAGGAAACTGAAGTTGAAGACTGCGAAGAAGCTGATGAAGAGGAGATGGTGAAACACAGACCAGTGTGTTACTACGTCCTTAATAATGGAGCAGTCGAAGAGCAAAATGCCTTCTTCGAAAGGCCTGACAGAGCTATGAGAAACCATTTGAAACCTTTGTATATAAAGGCCAAGATCAAAAACACTGGTATTAACAAAGTACTGGTGGATGGAGGGGCTGCAGTTAACTTAATGCCTCAGTATATGTTGAAAAGAATATGGATGTTCGACACGGACATTAAACCTCACAATATGGTGTTGTCTAACTATGAAGGGAAAATAGGTCACACCCTGGGGGTAATTCAAGTAAACTTGACAGTTGGGTCTGTGACAAGACCAACTATGTTCATGGTGATTCCTGCAAAAGCGAATTATAATTTGCTGCTAGGGAGAGAGTGGATACACGGGGTGGGGGCAATGCCATCGACCATGCATCAAAGAGCACGTCGTGAAGAGACGTTTTTTGGGAAGAGATGTCGTGATGATATCATTAAAATACGAAAAGATTCTCTTTGCTGGTCGAAATAACGTAAATCACAAGAAATGCCTATTTCTGCACATCTTCGAAATAGACATTTATTGGGGGCAATTTGTTAGCTGGGAATTTCGACCAGGATAATAAAGGAATCATTCATTTATATTTCCATAAAATGGCTTGAAAAAGCTATAGACGAAGTATGTTGTTACTGGATCTGAGTCGAAGAAGATAGATGATCTGAGTCGAAGAAGACACTTTGAAAGGACAAGTGTTTTTGTTTTGTCAAAGACGCGCGTTTCAACGGCCACGTGCGAAAGTTGTTGCTGAAGGCTTGAGCGAGAATGTTTGAAATTCGAAATAGTTTCGTTGAATAAGAAAGACGCGTGGAAGCCTTAGAGTGTCGAAAGACATGCAAGAAGCGGCGTGGATTTTTCATTAGAATAATACCGTTATGGTTAGAACATTATAAATAGTTCCTTAGTGTTAGGGAGAAAAAAGGGGATCATAATTCGTACAAAGTTACTCATAAAATACTCAAGTACCAAGTTACAGAGAAAGATTTCGTTGAGAATGTACGTATGACCTCACACATTTTATCTTTGAAATGCATTTATCAATATAATTTCTTTTGAACCATTCTTTTACGTACTCCTGCAATTGTTCTTAAGTCCTTTTATATCCTGTCGAATTGCTTCATTTTCCTGCAAAGCTTTATGCCACAAGTTTTTTTTTAAAGGATCATTCCTTCACATTCAAGTCCTTTAATTCTAGTTTTAAGTCTTTTCATTGCCAAGTATTTACATTCAAACCTTCTTTGATTAAGACGTTTTGTCCAAACCTTTACATTTGAATTTAATTCCAGAAGTCTTTGTATTTTAAGCTTTTACACAAACACATGCACAAGCACTACGCCGTGTTTAACATAAACCGTCAAGTAAATGTTACAATTAATGTTAAGACACATGTCCTAGGATCAATCTAGTCGATCCTGCGAGTAACCATACATATCAAATTTGTTTGGAAGACTAGCGGTTGTTTCGCCAGAAATCACTGTGAACAGTAACAAAGTATAATAGTAAATTTTCCTTAATGCGTTTGTATTCCTTTGTAATATGTTTTACAACCAACTTAGAGTCTTCTTTGATTTTGACTATTCCCCCCCCCCCCCCCATATCTAATAAGAGTTCAAGGCCAGCTATCAAAACCTCATATTCGACTTCATTATTAGAGGAGGAACCGTTGATCCTAAATTAAAACTTCGTTGGAATCTTATTAGGGGAAATTATTAAGATTCCAATACCAGTTCCCCTTTTATGACTAGAATCGTCGAAGTATAACTTCCAAGGTTTTAGCTCTAGATAATTCTGAGATGCCTCGACTATCACATGATATATGATGAAGTCAGCAATAATTTTCCCCTTCATGGCCTTTAAAGGCTCATAAGTCAGGGAATACTCAGTTAGAGGAAGATCCCACTTTCCAATTCGACTATACAAAATTGGTTTAGATAACATGTGTTTAATGATATCGAAATGCAAAGAGACATAAACATCATCAGGCTTTATATAATGGTTTAATTTCGCACAAGAGAAATATAGACACAGGCACAACTTTTCTATGAGGCTATACCTAGTCTCTACGTCATTCAATACTCGATTGATGTAATAAATGGCTCTTTCGACGATATTATCATACTCTTGCGCTAACATGCTTCCTGTATTCGAGTATGATGCAGAAATATATAACCTCATGCACCTATCTCTAACAGAAGGAGACAAAATCGGAGGGTTCATTAAGTACTCCTTTATTTCATTAAAATCCCTTTGATGCCCGTGTTTCCATTCGAACCCTTCTTTATTTAGACAAAGTAATGGAGAAAATGCTTGTGTTTTTCCACTAAGGTTTGATATGAACCTCCTCAAAAAGTTTATCTTCCCCAATAGAGATTGAAGATCTTTTTTGGTTGAAGAAGGTCGGATCTCCACAATGGTTTTAATCTTATTCTAGTTTATTTTGATGCTCTTTTTGTGAACTACAAAGCCAAGAATATCTCAAGTCTTCACACAGAAAATACACTTAAGAGGATTCATTTTCAGTCTGTATTTTCTCATTCTTTCGAACGATTCTCGAAGGTGGTCGATATGACCATTTCCTGACGCAGACTTAATGATTATATCATCAATATATACTTGCATAAAAATTTGATATAATCAAGAAAAAATTGAATTCATTACCCTCTAGTAAGTTGCACCGGCATTCTTCGAGCATAAAGGCATCACCACCCATTCATAAGTGCCCAAGTGTCCTGGACATGGAAATTCCGTTTTCGACACGTCCTCATATGCAATAAAAATTTGGTGATAACCAAAATAACCATTGTAAGTGCCCTGGCTGGAGAGTTGGCTTCATTTGTAAAACAAATAAGAAAGCAAGTTTACCCATATTCCCTCTGTTGTTTTAATATGTTGGGTTGAAGAAGTTCAACATCTGGACCAACATGTTATGTAAGATGTCACAACATCAGCATATGACATCGCGCCTGAAATTAAGTACTAATTAAGTAACTATGTTGAATGTTTCTAACAGTTGTGACTTGTAACCTAACTATTCTAAGTGATCTAAATTATGAAAGAGGTTATTTGTTGTGTTGAAGAAGTTCAACATCTAGGACAACATGTTAGATGTAATGTCATGACATCTGACTTGACATCACGTCAACAGAATTGATAATTCAGTTACAGTTCTGGTACTTAAATACTCTGAGAATATATGTGGCGTTTCTTATGGAGAATCTGAAGATCAATCAAGAATCAATCAGAATATTTGAAGAAAATACTGTTTCTAAATATGGAGATATTTTAGGAACTAGAAGATTGAAGACCTTGATTATAGCAGAAGTTTGCTGCTGAGTTGTAACAGCAAGGAGAAAAGCTTGATGAGATTTTTGAAGGCCCAAATCCAGTTGGGTAATAGGTTATAAATAGCAGATTGTAACCTAGGGTTTGTAACTCTCACATAATGTAACATTGGGGGTGTTTTGTTAGGTAAACCTGTCGGTCTGTGGCAAGGTTACCATGTGTGTAACTCGATACCTGTAGGTAAGGGTTTGAGTGTTCTTGGACGAAGCTATGAAGCAAGTCTAAGTATTTCTGCATTACTTCATATACATTGTAATGTAGGAAATCAAGTGGGAGGGCTCTACTTCTTGAGTAGGAGTAAGACTTCTGTTGCTGCGGCAATAGGAATGGAAACTGGTAGGTTTCTATCTAGGAGTTCCTAGGTATAGGTTGCACTGGGTAGATGATTAAGTGAAGGATGGGAACTTGTGAAGTTTAGTCCTGAATTAATATTGCTGATAGTGGATCTTCTTCCTGGCTTGGTATGCCCCCAGAGTAGGTGTGTTTCACCGAACTGGGTCAACAACTAATTTGTGTTTTTACCTTCAACACTTTATAATTCTGTCTGTTATATATCAAGGTAAAACTGTAATGTTGTAACAGATGATGTCTCAGAACATGTTAAGACATCATGCTGATATCTGTGCAGAAGAAACAGAACTATGAAGAATGTTCGCTCTCTGCTGATCATGTGCAACAGATGAACAGAACTAGGTACATCGTTGTTCTATCCTCTGCACCTTCAAAGTATATCTGGCACAGCTTGGTTAAACTGTACTTCTGTTCCTCTTCAGTACTGAATCACGAAAAATTGGGTATCTACCTTGCAGTGTACTTATTATGTCATATCAGATGTCTAGACATTGAGTATAACATCTGAATTCTGGCATACACCAGAATTTCAATTGGTATCAGAGCAGGCATCCTGTTCTATTTCTGGATGAGATCCATGGGTGATACTTTCTGGTATCTGCAAGGTCAATCTTAGTACTGGAGATTGTAACCTGGAAAGGTTTGTTATTTCCCTGAATGATCCCTTAAAGTGGGAGGATAGACTATTCATGACAAGAACTGTGTGTACCTGTCTTTGTGATTGGCATTTGGCCTGGTTATGTGGTAGCTGCTCCAGGTTTGATTTATTTTCAAACCTAGGATTTGTGTACGCCTGAAGTAGTGTGTGTGCAAAGATTGAGTTGTATTATGTTCTTCCGCTGCATAATACTTGGCAAAACTCAAGCTCTGATGTGTTTCCCCTCTTGTGGATTGAAGGCTACTGTATTCAAGATTTCAACGTAAGCTATTGAAAATGTCACAGATACTTGAAGTCCTCTCAAGTCCACTCATGAAGACGTTCTTCGTTCAGGATGGCAAGAATCACATAATCACTGATTCCCTTACTCTCTTGAGTAGTGTTATACGAAGACCTTGAAGAATTTCAAGGAGGGTTTCATTCTAAGGTGATGGAACTGATGTTCTATGCGACGGTGGAACATGTGTTCAACAAGTATGCAGCTACTAGTTGAAAAGCATATGTTTCGGGTGTCAAACAAAGGGATACTTTTGTTTGAAACCTACTCCTGACCTGGAAGAGGAGACATCTGTGTGTGCAAAGTTGACAATGGTAGAGTCAACTATGTCTGTATGCTCCCGAAGGTTACTTTTAGAAGTCAGAACTCTAGAAGTAGAGCTGGTTGAGATGTGACATTGTGCAATCCCTATTGGTGGGCTTATTCCTGAAGATTGATCAGGACTGAGCAGTTGTTCCCTGGAGTAATATGGTGTGAAGAAAGACAAGCCCATTGGTTAATAAAAGTCAATGATGGTGCAGCATTATTGCTCCTTCATAGAGGTAGATTGGGATCATGAGTCTTGTCATTTAAACATCATGATTAGTAGTGGAAGATCTTTCAAGAATATGAAGACTCAGAGTTTGGTTAAGGTAGTATGTTCTGGCAATACATATCTGCTGATGATTGGTGTTGTTGTCTTCACTGAAGTACGTAAGGTCAGCTGAAGTCTGATTGGTGTGATTGGAGTATGAACATGTATAGCTCTTGGAGTTACTTAAATCTGGTAGGGATGTCATATGTCATGTCGAGACATTTGTGCACAATGCATGGATATTTTGTGTGGAGCTTCCATGACTGGTAGTTTGAGGGGGAGATTTGGTTAACCTCCTCACATTAGTTCAGCCTGGTGTTTAGCTGGCTGTTGACCTATGTCACATGGGTTCTGGGTGTTGTGTGACATATTTGCAAGGAAGGATTCATCTCTCTCATTCCTAAGGATGAATCTGATCTGGTAGGAGTCTCAAATCTGTTGAAGTAAGTAGAGTTTGTTCAGAGAAAATTCTATTTACTTGAGTCAAGGGTGGCAACCTAGATATCTCAACTCTTTGGTCTCTCAAAGAAAGAGCTTGCAAGAAGAAGATATTAACACACGAAGAGTATGTCAAAGTATTCAAATGGTGAAAGTATCTTACTGGATAATGGGAAGGATTTATGATCAATTGCTATTTGTGACAAGTACAAGTATTTAATTGATTATCCTTGGAGTTCAAGATAACTGATGTTCTTAAAGATGTGGGAACATTCCTTCTTCTAGACCCTGTGAAGAATCACAGGAAGAGTGATGCTTTAGAGCTATCTCTTTGGTGACAGCAAAATCATTTGATCCTTGAAAAGGTTTCCTGGAAACATGTTCAGACTTAAAGCTACAAGAAGAAGAAGACATCATAATCTTGATGATGGTCACTTGGATCAGTCTGGAGCTGAATTCAACAACTAGATGTTATAACATAATGCTGTGACATTTGGTTCAACATCAGATTCTTGGTTGGTGAAGTGGCACATCAACTTAAGATAGGATGATCTACGAAGTTGAAGATTAGATCCTTCAAAAAGATCGTCTCTTTGCAGCTCTTTGGAGTTGTTGGGTGGAGAAGAGGTTACGTGTTCCTGTCTTAGTGTATCAAAGCCTTTTGTGATAACTTGTAGCTTGAAGTTCAAATTTCAATTGGAAGGTCAGAATATCTTTGGGAGAAGTCTGATAAACATGGAGATAATCAAACAGTGGCATTTGGTCTATCTCAGCAGTGGATTCAGAGAATCAAGATAATCAACATGTGGCAGCTGATTATTATCGAGAAAGTTTGATTCACAGTATGAATGCGTTCAACCAATATTGTTGAACAGAGGGTGCTCTCTTGAATACATGAAGATGCGTCTTATGTTTTCCATTCATCAAGGGGTCTTATTTACCTTGAATCAGAAGTTGTCTTGAAGGTCCAACTGAGTATTGAATATGACCTACTTGTTTCCATGAAGAGAAGTGATTGTCCCTAACAGGGGGAGTATTGGTTTGTACGAAAGGTATTTATCAAACTCATAGGATATAAAGTGTGGCACCTTATTAACTATTGGGATGATGTGTTCGAGACTGAAGAGGACTATGTCTGACCGAATGTCATCACATTGGTAATGACATTGTTCCTAATTTCCTCTAAAACTACAGACAGGAGGAAAATTGGATGAAGTGTGGATTATTATTAATAAACCCATGTGTGTACAGCTGTATGACTCAGAGGGAGTAACCATCCTCTTTGTGAAAATGGAATGGTTTCAAATTAGCAGAATGTATGACGACATAGGATTTGAGCGTGTTTTCATCTACTAAGAAAACAGGGCGGTTGTGTCTCATTATGGAGCTGTTTAGTGAGCTGGAATGTTTAGATGATAACTTGTCATCTAATAAAGGTATTATATAACTGAGGCAGAGATATAGCTGTAATATGCCAACGATGTTTCTTGGATAGGGGATCCTAAGACAAGTACTTAAAAGGAGTAGTCGGTTCTAAAAGACAAATGTCTGTTTTAAAAAGGGCAAGACATACTTCATCCTGACAATGGTCAAAGGGTCAAACCCAAGGGTAGGTACCTGCATTAAAACCAGTCCTAGGGTACTGAAACTGTCAGAGTAAAGTACCAAGATCGTTACTATCTATGCCAAAATTGCATTATTTATGAAGACTCTCTCTATTCTTTCTCTTCATCAGAGGGTTTCAGCAATATGAAGTTTGTTAGCATCTGGGAAAATTGTGCATGGGTATGGATCTGTATGGGCAGTCTTTGTCAAATTCTGGCCAAAAAGGGGGAGAAAGATAGGGACCCAGTCTCAGGCGAGACTCAGGTTAAAGCAACAGACGGCAATGTCCAGCGAGACTCGGGTGAAAGCAAAATGATCCCTAAGTAAGTGACTTTGTTTCTGTCTTGTGTTCTGAGTTAAGAGGATAGTTGTGACTTGTGATCTGAATTACATGATCACAAGTAATAAGTATCAAGATTATCAACAATAATCTTGAGAAAAGAAATCCTCTTGGGCCATCGATGGCTTGGAGTGGCTCACAGTTGAGGGATAGAGGTTTGTTGTTTGCTCAAAGGACATCAGCCTCTACAAAGAAGATGTTGGACAAGATGTTGTAACATCTCAACTGTGTTGTGGCCTGGTCCCAAAATACAACTTGCACTTATTTGTTTTAGCCAAAATTTGCCAAAGGGGGAGATTGTAAGTGCCCTGGCTGGAGAGTTGGCTTCATTTGTAAAACAAATAAGAAAGAAAGTTTACCCATACTCCCTCTGTTGTTTTAATATGTTGGGTTGAAGAAGTTCAACATCTGGACCAACATGTTATGTAAGATGTCACAACATCAGCATATGACATCGCGCCTGAAATTAAGTACTAATTAAGTAACTATGTTGAATGTTTGTAACAGCTGTGACTTGTAACCTAACTATTCTAAGTGATCTAAATTATGAAAGAGGTTATTTGTTGTGTTGAAGAAGTTCAACATCTAGGACAACATGTTAGATGTAATGTCATGACATCTGACTTGACATCACGTCAACAGAATTGATAATTCAGTTACAGTTCTGGTACTTAAATACTCTGAGAATATATGTGGCGTTTCTTATGGAGAATCTGAAGATCAATCAAGAATCAATCAGAATATTTGAAGAAAATACTGTTTCTAAATATGGAGATATTTTAGGAACTAGAAGATTGAAGACCTTGATTATAGCAGAAGTTTGCTACTGAGTTGTAACAGCAAGGAGAAAAGCTTGCTGAGATTTTTGAAGGCCCAAATCCAGTTGGGTAATAGGTTATAAATAGCAGATTGTAACCTAGGGTTTGTAACTCTCACATAATGTAACATTGGGGGTGTTTTGTTAGGTAAACCTGTCGGTCTGTGGCAAGGTTACCATGTGTGTAACTCGATACCTGTAGGTAAGGGTTTGAGTGTTCTTGGACGAAGCTATGAAGCAAGTCTAAGTATTTCTGCATTACTTCATATACATTGTAATGTAGGAAATCAAGTGGGAGGGCTCTACTTCTTGAGTAGGAGTAAGACTTCTGTTGATGCGGCAATAGGAATGGAAACTGGTAGGTTTCTATCTAGGAGTTCCTAGGTATAGATTGCACTGGGTAGATGATTAAGTGAAGGATGGGAACTTGTGAAGTTTAGTCCTGAATTAATATTGCTGATAGTGGATCTTCTTCCTGGCTTGGTATGCCCCCAGAGTAGGTGTGTTTCACCGAACTGGGTCAACAACTAATTTGTGTTTTTACCTTCAACACTTTATAATTCTGTCTGTTATATATCAAGGTAAAACTGTAATGTTGTAACAGATGATGTCTCAGAACATGTTAAGACATCATGCTGATATCTGTGCAGAAGAAACAGAACTGTGAAGAATGTTCGCTCTCTGCTGATCATGTGCAACAGATGAACAGAACTAGGTACATCGTTGTTCTATCCTCTGCACCTTCAAAGTATATCTGGCACAGCTTGGTTAAACTGTGCTTCTGTTCCTCTTCAGTACTGAATCACGAAAAATTGGGTATCTACCTTGCAGTGTACTTATTATGTCATATCAGATGTCTAGACATTGAGTATAACATCTGAATTTTGGCATACACCAGAATTTCAACCATCAAGCATACTAAGATAGTCGAAAACCTTTGTTGAATCGACCAACATCTTAGTGACAGACATTGGGTATTCGTCCTTTTGGATTGCAGCATTCAGATCTCTTAAATCTATGCAAATCCTCAATGTTCCATTATTTTTAATTATAAGAACTATATTTGCAAGTCATTCAACGTGCCTTGTTGTTCTAATGAACATGCTTCTTAGGAGTCTTCTGATCTCATCTTTAATTTTCGACATGATTTCTGGTGTGAACCGTCTTGGCATTTGTTTGACCAGCTTCTTACCAGGTTTTATTGGCAGTTTTATCTCCACTAAATATATTCTTAATCCGGGCATTTCATGGTTATCCCAAGCAAAATAATATTTATATTCTTGAAGTAATTTAATTACCTCTATTCTTAAGCCTCGTTCGATATTGGCACTAATATATGTCGACCTTTTATTCGTCCCATCACCCTGATTAACTTATTTTAAAGGATCTTGGGGTTGTATCTTCTTAGTCGATGCAAGTGGATCTTTTTTGAAACCCAAAGGCTCGTCATCATAGACGCAGTCAATCCTCCTGCCCTCTAAGCCATCAATTCCCATATTTACTGGTTGTGGCTTGTCTGCTGGTTCAATTTCAAAGTTTATTCCTGGTCTCACATCATATATTTCTATTTCATTGACTTCGATAACCATGTGTTACACTTCGGCCTCTAGAGTCGCTTTTAGTCTTTTTCAGCTACATGAGCCAAAATTCATTCCAAAGTGACATACTTAGACATGGTCCTTGTCTTCGACATCCCATCCAGTTGGTGGGTTTCTTTATATACTCTCATACCCAATAAGCGCTCTATCCCACACGAATCCATGAGTAGGATGAAGCTTCAGAGAGTAGAATTCCTCTTCTAATCAACCGGCAAGCATTTTTACTAAACATCTTCCTAAAGAAAACCAATTTTTCAATTTTCAATTCTAAACCAATCATGCATCGATTAATATGTTTTATGTGTTTCTTATCCTTCTCCTTTCTTTATTTTTTCTCAATGTGAAACATGTGTTGTTCTATATGTTCTTACACGCTTATCTATTTGTTCTCTGCTTTTTGGTTATGCCAAAAGGGGAGAAATATAGTCCCAAGAGAGTAGAGTATACTCTCCTTATTTGTGAGGTGGAGTTAACAAATCCAATCTTCTCCATCTTAATATTTTTGTTTTATCACATCCATAAGAGATATGTTGTCATCATCAAAAAAATGGATAATATGATTCATTTGATGTACTGATCATGGTTTTGATAATGACAAAGAGAATAAAGCTAAACTATCATAAGTCTTATTAAGGAAGAAAATGGATAGAAGAAAATCTAAAAGTGATGCAATAAGATTCCGATGTTTGGGACAAGAGAATCAAATGCTAAGAACAACATTAAATGAATTGAAGTTTATGAAATCTCATGTATGGTCTCATGTCTTAGCTGATTTCATCGATTTAGGGTCATTACTTTGTAATATTAACTGAGATTAGCTCTCAAACTAATAAAGAAATGTGCTTACACATTTAAACTCTTTTCTAAAACTTCATATATTTTCAAAATATTCTCAAAAATATTTCTAATCAAAAGCTAATCAATTAGGAAGCGAAAAATTACTCTCTTATTGATTAAGACACTTTTCTAATCGATTATAAAGCAAACTCGCCCTATAATTGATTAAGAAACCTTTTAATCGATTAGCCTCCAGATCTAGCAAGTTATTTCCTAATTTGGTAGGTCATAATTGATTAACATCAAAATTTAGTAAATAATGATGTAGTTCATCCAAAATATCGTGTCTTTTCTAGACGAAATTTTTACTATATAAAGAGGCGTTATGTTCACTTCAAAACACTCAAGAAATCTAAAGTATTACTATTCTTTCTTACTCACTTTCTTCTTAGAAAATTTTTATACACTCATAATTATTTTAACACTGAGAGAGCAAAATATTTAAATAAGAGTTGTGCTTGTATAATTTTTATCTAAATTTGTTTAAGTTTTAATTGTAAATCAAGAGTGTTTTTATCTTGTAACTATGGGATAATTATAAAGGTTGCAAGCTTAACCTGGGTAAAATCTTGGTGTTAGACGATCGTGGGATGATCTGGTGATAAAAGCTCAAGTTGTTAGTGGAACTTTCAATGAGAAATTCTTGAGACTATAGTGAGTCGCGTATTTTAAGGTCGAACCAGAGTATAAATTATAATATGTTCTTTTCTTTATCTTATCTTTTTATTTTCAGTTACTTACTATTCAATGCTTAAATCTATGTTTCATCTTCTTTATTCAAATTGACCAAGTAAAAATAACATTTTTATTTAAAGTTTTGAAATTTATTTATCACAATTCACCTCACTCTTGTGTTTGAATTACTTGGTAAAAAAATGCAAAAATATATAAAAAAAGGGTTAAACTGCAAAAGTGCCACATTCATTATTTTTAAGAATCTCTCACTCAAAGGGTGTACCTATGATCCTCACTCCTAAATATTCAATAATGCTATCATTAGTGTATAATTATGTTTTCTTTAATGTTCGTGGAAGAGACAAGGATTGAAGGTCCAAATTGTTTAATAAAATCAATTGGGTAATGTAAATGGGAGTATACCCTATCACCTAAGCATTATAATTGTCTTTTGAGTAATTCTTTAAGATAAGCGAAAATGATATCGTCAAATAATCCCTCTCATTGCCATTTAGGATCTGTTTGTTTCAAATGAGAAGGAGACGAGGGGGGAAAATTTAACGGAGGGAATGAATGGGGAGGGGAGGGGAGGAATCTTTTTTAATTTTATATATGTTTGGTTCAAAAGAGAGGAGGGGAGGAGAAGGGAGGGATTTTAAATAAAAAATTATAAAAAAAGTGCAGTGATTATAATTTATGTTAAATATAAAAATTCAAAAATAATTTGAAGGTGGAGAACAATTATAATAAGTTAATGGAAGCAATAGAGAAAAATCACACAAAAGAGAAGTAATAACACGATAGAAAATAAATAATTTTCAAATATTAAAATTAAACTAAGAATACTTTAGTAAATATAATAATTTTTTAAATATAAAAATTCATATTCCTTCCCCTCCCCTCTAAATCCACCCAATTCAGAGGAACGCAAAAAAATGTGTTTTGGAGGGGTTTTGCTCCCCTCCTCTCCCTTTCTAATATTTGAATCAAACATATTTAATTAGAAATTTTTCCTCCCCCCCCCCCCCCCTCCTTTTCCTCCCCTCCATCTACCTCGAACCAAGCACACCCTTGGACTCTTTTCATGAGAATCACTAGAGTAATTGAAATCACTAGAGCTACTACAATAACTCTAGACAAACAAAATATTTAAACTATTCTAACTACTTAATTTTTCCATTATCTTTTTTAGGATTGGTACAAAACATATGTGGTAAGTGAGATATAAAAAAACAGGAGATGTCACAACCTCTTCTTCTCATAACTCTAGTTCCTGTTGAATCTCTATGACATGCAAACAAAGGATGCAATTAAGAAAACAAATCAGGAACATAAATACTTAAATCAAAGAAATAAAGGAATGAAATACATCTGAAAAACTTTTCTGGACTGGCCCAATGACTAGAATTGGCCCAATCCACTTCTACCTCTGGCACAACCCAATAACGTTGGCCCAACATCCCTGGTTGACAAGCCTCGAACGACACAACCAACAATGCACGAAATACACACCTACCCGTGAGGGCAACTATCTCCCATTCTGCTCAACACACAAAGAGCAGGCGCCCAAGCAACACTCATAAACGCTTTTTCTCATCATCTCATCCTTTCTCGATGCAACGACTAATTACCGGCACGACTGCCCATTTTGACCAAGTCTTGGCAGTTACCTATTTTTGCGGACCCGTATATCTAGGCCTAAAAATAGGGACAAATGGCTACGCGTGGGGGGAATTATATAAACCCTCACACTTGTGAGGGTCAGGTATCTAATACTCATACTAAAACCCCTAATATATTTCTTGTATCTCTATGAACTATTTCTCACTTGATTGTCAGAGTGCCTTACAGGTACACCTCCTTCTCTCCTTGTATTTCCATCCAAGCAGACGTCATCATCAAGGCCCACTTTCAAGTTCTGGTCAAGCGGTAAGATCAGTGGTGTCGTCTGTGGTAAACTATCTTCCTCATCTTCCTTCTTCCTCGAAACTGAAGACTAAAGATACCTTCATACTTTCAAATCATGGCCGATAACAATGACCACCATCTGTCTGGAAAGACTGTACTTTCTCTTATCTAAAAGGCAGACGAGAGCCAAGAACTCCCTCATCTAGAGGATATCCCTGATATCATAAAAGATCGAATAACGTCCCCAGACTCAATCGATGTTGAACGCGACAAACTCCAACTATGGGACGATCACAGGTCCAAGAACCCCAACGAGGAGCTGCAAGAAGTCCTCCATCCAGTTCTAATTCCACCGAATTCTTACCCGGCCATGGAAGCACTACTCGCTGCCCTCAATCAAACCAACTCCCTAATCCTGCAGCAGAGCAAGAGGATTGGGGCTTGGGAGAAGAAGCGGTCAAAGTATCCTCCTTGGAGACACCGGCGTTATGACTCCCGTAATTAATCTCCACCAAGGCATGATCGTCCCCCCGCACAGGATAAACAAGAGGTTTCTTTCATCAAGAAATGGGGTCGCACGTCTCCTCGTAAAGATCAGCACTCCCTGATCTCCAAGAAGAAAAAGAACAATCAGTTTGACCGCGACCACTCACATTTACGCAAGCCAAGAAGGAGCATCTATCATCGGTGGGAAAGTAACCTTCGACGAGGAAGGGATAACCATTCTTCATCACCATTTCCTGATAGAAGCAAAGACGACGAGCATCGCGGCCTGCTATCGAGAGAAATCATGGAGACCATACTCCTTGTAGGTCTAGAGAAACCTTCCCACATAGGGACCTATGATGGAATGACCGACCCTAACGAGCACATCAAAAACATCGACGGGATGCTCGACTACATAGGAGTCCGAAGAGCGATCAAATGCAGACTCTTTCCTACAAGTCTTAGTGTAATACAGTGGGAGAACTGACTTGGGATATTTTTCGTTTGATCGCAATTGTTACGGTTAGCAAGAGTCGCCACTGACTTTTCTTTTATCCAAAAGGAAAGGTGGAAAAGAACAGGAAAGACCTTTGAGATTATTTCTTGAGTTCGGGGGGTAGCTTATGAAAAGGAAAGGTGTTAGCACCCTTTTCATCCATAGTTATCTATGGGCTCTTAGTTGCTTACTAGATCACTTGCTTTTGTTTGAAAATGTGCTTTGTGGTGGTTTTGAAAGTATTTTTGAAAATGCGCCTTCGTTTAGGAAAACTTGGTAATGGTTCTCGTTTTGTAAGAACGTATACAAAGTGTTGGACTTTTGAAAATATTTCATGTTTTGAAAGTGTTTGTTTGGAAAGTGAGCAAGCATGTTTGTTTTGAAAGTGAGCAAGCAACTAAGAATATTTCTACCTACTCAAAAGTCTTTTGTTCATTACCTTATTTCCTTTGATATTGCTACCTTACCATTGATTGGTAAGAAGCCTTATCTTTGGATGTAAAGGGATGGGTATGGATCATCGTATAGTCATGATAGCAATGCTGTACGATGTCTTAGCATTTCTCTTTGAGGGACTAAGATCATTTGAAAGTCAACATTTGTAGCGTCATCGAGGGACTATGATCTTGTTTTTTTGATTTGTTTTTACTAAGACATCTCACATGCATAACATGACCATTTTTTAGGCAACAAGTGGAGTTAACCTTAAGGGTGATGTGTGAATAGTATGTTTTATTTGCATGCATTTAATCTTTGATTAGGGTTATCTACTTGTTGATTTTTATCTTTCCATACAAACCCTAATTACTAGCATTTATATGAAAGTAATAAATTGCGGAAAGTAAATTTACTATGCCATTACATCATTTGGGGATGGGGTATACAAATTTATAAATGGGGATTGCAAGAAATTAAACCTAATTATCTATTACAACCATATTAAATTGAATAATGTGCAAGAAATGAATAAATATGATGTACAAGGATATAAATGGAAAAGAAAAGGATTTTTGTTTGGTTTTTGAGGAAAGGGTTTTAACATAATTATCTAAAAGAAAATGATTAATTAAATTAAACCAAAACTAATTAAGAAAAGAAATTAAGTTAGAAAGCATTTTTTAAGGTTTTTTAGAAAAGGTTTTAAGTTTAATCAAAATAGTATGGAAATTAATTAATTAAAAGAAACCTAAATTCTATGTTAATTTTAATCAAAAAAAGAAAATAACTAAACCTAAATCTAATTATTAATTTATTGAGAAAAAGAAATTAAGTTTGTTTAAGAAAATATATTTGTCTTTTTGTTTTTTAAAGGAATAAAATATAAATGAATATAAATATATTAGATATATAAAATAAATAAACTATTTTTTGGATTTTTATTAATAATAATAAAAATAATAAAGAAAAATAAAAATCAAATAAAATATAAAAAGAAAAGTCAGGGGGTGAAAATGGTATTTAGGATGTATGTTAGAAAAAACAGTTTTGTTTGAAGCCTGGCCCATTAATGTTTTTGTTTGGAAATCAGAAAAGAAATAACGGGTTGTGTTGTAACAAGCAGGCAGGGGGGTGAGTTTCGGTAAAAAGACAAAGTCCAATGGCCTTAGGCCCAAGCGTGCATAGTTGGTAGCAAAAAAGAAAGAAAATGTTTGAGAAATATGAAAAAAAGGCAGCGCTGGGACTTAAACCCATGACCTTGACCATAAACGCACGCTTCCTTTACCACTAGGGTGGCTATACATCTGTTAACTAAACTGAAACCATAAATATATAATACAAAACAAGTTCTAGAAATGAACTTCATCTTCAACCTCCAGCCAGGGTCTCTGTAACTCACTCATTTCTCATCCATTCTCAAAACTTCCAACATCAAACTTGTTAGAAATTTTACCAGGATTCTAAATATGTATATAACTTAAACTAATTCTTAAAGATGAGCATGAATTTATAAAAGTACCAAATCTTAACCTAGCTTTTTTCAGAGATTCAAACCTAAAATTCTCTAAGCCCATGCAATATAAATGAAAACTATGGACATGTACAGCTTCAGGGCAATGATATCTACATTTTATCTTCACAAATCAGAATCAAATGATGCTTGTATGAAGAGTTAGAAATTCAGAAAACTCACCTTGAAGATGGAGGTCGTGTTTTCAGTTTGAGCAAGATTTGAGGTTTCCCAATGATCTGTTTAGCTTACCTGGACCTCCCTGAGTGTGTTGCAAACATTACTTTGCTTTGAAAGTCTCTAAGTCTCCCTACTCAAGTCAACCTGCAAGGTTGATGTTTGAAAATGGTGAATGATGAAAATGGAGTTACAGGAGTGTAACAAATATTGGGATAGCTTTGATATGATGTATAGATAGTGTATGGATGATTAGATTTTAAAACGCACGAGTGGTTTTTGATTTGGGGGTTTTAAGTTCAAAACTGTCAAGTTATGGCCAGTTCTATGCAGCAAGGTGCTTCGGAGGTTTTAAGGGTGCTTCAGCTCGTGTGTTTGCTTGCAAATAACTTGTATAGTTATAAGCAAGAAGTCTTAGGGTTTGAAGTTGACAGATCTGTGAGATATAGAGTTATGGTTGTGTTACTTGATTTTGAAGAAAATTGGAAAACATGGTTTCAAGGCATAGTACAAGCATGGTATCAGTTTATTGGAGGCTCTAGACATGTTTCTTTTATCTTTGACATTGCTTTTACTCATATGAAACAAGTTGGGAGCTCAAGAAGTTGAATTTGCATAAAGGCTTGCTTTACTAGAATGGAAATGGTGACTTTCTCCCTAAAATGGCAAAATGCTTTGGACAATGCTTGAATCAATTGGACAATAGATCAATCAGTTGTGTAAACATTAAATTAAGGAGTTATTTTCAAGTTAGACACCTGCAAAGCAATATTATACAGCATGGCTTATGGATTTGGTCAAGTGTTCATCACAAATTTGACTTATAATTCAAGTTCATCATGCCAACTTCAAGTCTTCGAATCTCCTAACTCAAAAATGATCTTTTCAAGTTTTTTGACATTTTGGAAAGCTTGTAGCATCATCTACAACCTTCATGTTAGACATTTTTGAAGATTAAATTTGGAACTAGGTGAAAAGTTTCCATGAAGTTAGGTCAAAATCCTGCCTAACTAGGCTAAATTTTCACTAAGTCTTTTTAGTTTCATGGACATGTCTTCACAAATTCATAACTTGAAATCCAAGCATTTCTAGGAAAATTTATGAACTATAATGTTTTAGAACTCATTGAGATCTACAACTTTCATGTTGGAAGTTTCCCTTGAATCATCTTGCATCATGGTGGAAATTTGGCACAAAGTTGTAAAAAAAAGTTAATTTTCCAACACTTAGAAAAAATTTTAAGTCTTAGAATTTTGACTTTTCAAAAATGAATTTTGACTTTTCAATTTCTTGAAGAACAAGTTTCATATTTTGACATGTATTGATGAATTGTAATCTTTGAGACTTGATTTTGATCAAAAAGTCAAAGTTTGGCTTTTTAGTGTACAGTTGACTTTTCATCAGTTGACTGAAATTCATCTATCAATCCAATGATCTTGAGAGGTGATTTAAACTATGCAATTAGGTTAATATGATGCATTTTAATCCTTTAGATCATGTCTTAAACCAATAAGTCATTTGTTAGGTCAAAAGTCAAAAATTGAACCTCCTCAGTCAAAACCCTAATTTTGACCATTTTGCCCTTTTGATGATCTGATCAAATTTCTTAAGGAATTGTGATCCACACTTGATCAATTTACATATATGAGTTCACCATGTTGATATGGATAAAAAATTATGAAATTTGATTGTAGGTTGACCACAATTGAATTTTTATCCAATATAGCTGATTTTAGGTCATCTGATCAACTGACTGAGCAAAAATGTGATCCAAAGCTTGAAACTTGACATGAGCAATATTGAGGTTTCCTAATGATCCATGAAAGTGATTTGGGGCCTTGAAAGTCCAATTTTCCTTATGAAAATTCAAACCCTAATTTTCAGTTGTCAATGGTTGATGAGGTGTCTTGAGCTGATCAAAACTTGTGTAGTCTTGAATCAAATGGAGATCTTAGGAGAGATTTCGTGAGAAATGAGAGGGACAATTTTGGGGTACAATAGCTTCCCCTGTTCAATCTTCTTAAACCTGAAGAGTTAGATTGGCAGATCCACTATTCGTGACTTGAAGGTGAAAGATGATTGAACACTAAAGTGCCCAGAAATTTACACTTGAAGATGTATTAGGAATGGGCTTATAGATGCCATTTGGAGGAATGATGGTAAATACTGGAAGAAGTATCAGCATAAATCTTTGGTCGATTTATACTAAAACTTGATGTTTTACCTGTGGGAAAAAGGATTAGTTAAATGCAGATGTATGCATGACGTTCTCAAGATGAATGAGATTGTACTAAATGCGTTTTGTATATATATGATATGCTGTATGAATGTGGGATGTATATTTGTCCGGGAAAATAAATCACTGACTATTGCTGAGGAGTTCTGGGAAGCTGAATCTCGGATTTTTGTTGGGGATGAAGACTATACATAACTTCAAATATGTTGAAAGAATGCTTATGCCGAGGAATATCTCTTGAATGTTAGTTGTTATCTGGTCGGGTCCAGGCTTCATACCAACTTGCTAAGGATGAGGAAGTCAAATGTTATCTGGTCAGGTTCCAGGCTTCACAGTAACTTACTGGGGAAGAATAAATTAACTGTTATCTGGTCGGATTCCAGACTTCGCAGAAAATTTCTTGAAATTGAACTATTATCAGGTCAGATTCCAGGCTTTGCAGATTTTTTTGAGATGGATGAAGTTAATTGCTATCTGGTCGGGTCTAGGCTTCACAATAACTTATCTAAAGAGATGAAGTTGAATGATATCGGGTCGGGTCCAGGCTTCACAGTAACTTGCTTGAAATTAAATGCTATCTGGTCGGGTCCAGGCTTCACAATAACTTATCTGAAGAGATGAAGTTGAACTGATATCTGGTCAGGTCCAGGATTCACAGTAACTTGCTTGAAATTAATTGCTATCTGGTCGGATTCCAGGCTTCACAACAAACTTCTGAGGGGAATTGCTATCTGGTTGGATTCTAGGCTTCACAATAAATTGTGTGAAAAGATAAAGTTGAACTGATATCTGGTCGGGTCCAGGCTTCACAGTAACTTTATGGGGTAGAGGCAAACTCTACTGGAGAAAAGAAGTTAAACCCTTGTCTGGTTGAGTCCAGGTTCTTTAATATCTCGAAGAGTTAAACTATTATCTGGTTGGGTCTAGGTTTCACAGTATCTTGAGAAGTTAACTACTATTTGGTCGGGTCCAGGATTCAAAGTTATTGGAGTTAAACTATTATCTGGTCGGGTCCAGGCTTCATAGTTACTGAATGTTGTACTATTATCTGGTCGGGTCCAGGCTTCATAGTTACTGAATGTTGTACTATCATCTGGTCGGGTCCAAGCTTCATAGTATTTGAAAAGTTAACTATTATCTGGTCGGGTCCAGGTTTCATAGTGACTGAAAGTAGTACTATTATCTTGTCGGTCCCAGGCTTCATAGTATTTGAATGAATGAAGTTTCCTATTATCTGGTCGGATCTAGGCTTCACTGTTACTTACTGAAGTTAAAACTGTTATCTGGTCGATTTCCAGGTTTCACAGCAACTTTTGGAGATAGCAATGACTTTTTTGATGACTTTACTAGGGATTAGGGGTTGTGACCCTCTTATTTGTAATAGTCTGAAAAGAAAACTCAAACTAGAGAGGATATACTATGCCAGGGAATTTTTCTGTTCGTTGTTTGTTGGGGAAATAAACCATGTTGATGAACTGCTGACGAGGTGAGTTCTTTTAGGAAGAGATCCATAAGGCTTCTTCTTTTAGGACCAACTTAGTTGGGGAGAGAAATGTCAAGAAATTGAGACTCTGGCTGGGGATCAACCTATGAAAAGAGACTTTGTGGACAACTCCATTGGGGAAAGGTTTATTGTAGCCGTCCTGTGGGGATAATACTAATGAAATAACTCTGTGGGGATATTCCATATACATTAAAGAATGCTTGTCGCTTCTTAGCAGGACACATGTGCCAAACAATTTTAATCATGTTCACATGCATATGTTCGTTCAATTTTATTCATTGGACATTTTTGCATTCAAAACAAAACAGAAAGTTTGCACTTCAAAGTATATTTGTATTGATATTTTGCCCATGAATAAGCGTTTTTGTACAAAGAGACGAAGATCCTAGTAAGAGGAATCGTCGAAAGGAAAACAAAATTGAAAACAAAGATATATCCATGTGGAAGTGATCTCATTGCATTCCAACTCTACTATTGCCCCAATGTCTTCGAATGCCCCTCGCCGTTGACAGAAGTTGATTGGATTGATCTTGGACCGTTTGAACTTGGACCTTGGTAATAAATTCGACTGTGGTGATTCCACGGGACATAGTCATACGGTTTTAATCCTTAATTTTTACCTGGACCGCCATTTCGGGTTTTCAGCCCACCAGGATACCCATTTTTGCCCAAGTCGCCCTTTCGGGTTTTCAACTTGCCGGGTGTACAATCTTTTGCATATATCCCTAATTTTTGCCCAAACCTTTTGGTTTGCCGGGATGCCCTTATCTGGCCTAGGTTTGTCCACCTAGCGGGTCTCTTATGCGTAGTATTTTTTAACTATGTCCGTGTTCACAGGATCCAGGGATTCTTCACCGTCTATGGTAGTCAGTATCATGGCACCACCAGAGAACACTCTTTTGACAACAAATGGCCCTTCGTAGGTGGGAGTCCATTTTCCCCTGGGGTCGCCTTGCGGAAGAATGATGCGCTTTATCACCAAGTCACTAGCTTGATATACTCGAGGTCTGATCTTTTTGTTGAAAGCCTTAATCAAGCGTTTTTGGTACATCTGTCCATGACAAATGGTAGCCAGTCGCTTTTCATCGATCAAGTTCAACTGATCCAATCTTGTCTGAATCCACTCGTCTTCACTAAGGCCTTCTTCATTCATAATCCTTAGTGAGGGAATCTGAACTTCCACTGGCAAAATAGCTTCCATGCCATAGACCAAAGAAAAGGGAGTTGCCCTAGTTGATGTTCTAGCCGAAGTACGGTATCCATGAAGAGAAAACGGTAACATCTCATGCCAGTCCTTGTAGGTCACTACCATCTTTTGCATAATCTTCTTAATGTTTTTGTTGGCCGCTTCCACTGCGCCATTTATTTTAGGTCTATAAGGAGAAGAATTGTGATGCTTGATTTTGAACGGAGTGCAAAGTTCTATAATCATAGCATTGTTGAGGTTAGTCCCATTGTCGGTGATGATCCTTTCGGGGATACCATAGCGGAAGATGAGGTTATGTTTGATGAATCTGGCTACCACGCTCTTTG
Organism: Vicia faba; assembly: GCA_948472305.1. Classification (NCBI taxonomy): domain Eukaryota; kingdom Viridiplantae; phylum Streptophyta; class Magnoliopsida; order Fabales; family Fabaceae; genus Vicia; species Vicia faba. The sequence goes on from OX451735.1 coordinate 994,537,027, forward strand.
TGACCGAGGCAAATGAGGCGGCTTCGACCCATTTGGTGAAATAATCGATGGCGACCAGAATGAAGCAATGTCCATTGGAAGCAATGGGTTTGATCTCTCCAATCATGTCAATTCCCCACATTGAAAATGGCCACGGAGCTGTCATGACATTCAGAAGGGTGGGAGGCACATAGACCTTGTCAGCATAGATTTTGCATTTGTGGCAAGTTCTTGAATGTTGATGGCAATCAGTCTCCATTATTGACCAATAGTAACCAGCTCTCAGGATTTTCTTGGCCATAGTATGTCCGCTAGAGTGAGTCCCAAAGAGACCATCAAGCATGTATTCCGTAATTTCCTCTGCCTCCTTCTTTTCCATACATAGGAGTAGAGTAGAATCATGGTTCCATTTGTACAAGATCCCATTACTTAGGATCATGGCTGAAAATCTTTGTAAGAACTTTTTGTCATTGATGGAAGCTCCTTCGGGATACTCTTGTGCTTCAAGGTATCTCTTCACCTCATGGTACCATGGCTTTTGTGTCAATGTCGAGCTCATAGCAGTGTGCGGGTTCATCGAATATCTCAATTGTAATCATAGGAGGATCTTCATTGTCCCATTTTACCTTGAACATAGAAGACATGGTGGCCAAAGCATCGGCTAACTAATTTTATTCCCTATGGAAGTGTTCAAAGGTGATCTCTTCAAAGTAAGGAATCAGAGATAGAACAAGTTCCTTGTAAGGGATGATATTAGGGTGCTTAGTGTCCCAATCTCCTTTTACTTGGCTAATCACTAGAGCGGAATCTCCAAACACATTCAAATGCTTGATCCTCAAATCAATGGCAGCCTTCAGACCCAAAATGCATGCTTCGTACTCAGCCATGTTGTTCGTATAGTCGAAGCATAGTCTGGCAGTGAAAGGAGTGTGGAAACCTTCAGGGGATATGATCACAACACTAATTTTGTTACCCAAAGCGTTGGAAGCCCCATCAAAGACCATATTCCATCGGGATCCTTGTTCAGGTCCGTCATACGGTCCAGGTTTCACGCAATCGGTCACTAGCATGATGTTATCATCCGGGAAGTAAAAGTTCATAGACTGATAATCATCAACATCTTGATGGGCCAAATGATCTGCTAATACACTTCCTTTGATGTCCTTTTGCATTGTGTATTGAATATCATATTCAATTAATATCATTTTCCATTTGGCTATTCGTCCAGAAAGAGCGGGTTTCTCGAAGATGTACTTGATAGGGTCCATCTTAGAAATCAGTAAAGTGGTATGAGTCAACATGTATTGTCTTAGCCGGCGAGCAGCCCATGCTAGAGCGCAGAAAGTTTTCTCGAGCAGTGAATATCTGGTTTCACAGTCAGTAAACTTTTTGCCCAGGTAGTAAATAGCATGCTCTTTTCGGTCAGACTCATCATGTTGGCCCAAAACACACCCCATAGAATTCTCTGGCACTGTCAAGTACATGATCAAGGGTTTTCCTTCAACTGGAGGCATGAGAATAGGATGTTCTTATAGATATTCTTTGATTTTGTCTAAGGCAGCTTGGCATTCATCATTCCATCTTACTACTTGATCTTTCTTCAAGGGTTTGAAGATTAGATCACAAGTAGCAGTTAAGTGATATATGAAGCGGGCGATGTAGTTAAGACGACCCAAGAATCCTCTAACTTCCTTTTCAGAGTGGGGGACTGGAATTTCTTGGATGGCCTTTACCTTGGCAGGATCGACTTTGATGCCTTTACACTGACAACAAAACCTAGAAGCTTTCTAGATCGTACTCCGAATGTGCACTTATTAGGGTTCAACCTCAACTTGTACTTTTTCAGCCTCTCGAATAGCTTGTACAGGTGACTGAGATGCTCCTCTTCAGTTTGTGATCTTGCAATCATATCATCCACATATACCTCTATTTCATGATGAATCATGTCATGAAACAAAGCCACCATAGCCCTTTGATATGTTGCCCCTGCATTCTTCAACCCGAACGACATGACCTTGTAGAAAAAGGTGCCCCATTGCGTAACGAAAGTGGTCTTCTCCATGTCTTCGGGAGTCATCCTAATTTTATTATAGCCAGAGAAACCATCCATGAAAGAGAAGAATTTATACTGAGCAGTGTTATCGACCAAGACATCAATATGAGGTAGAGGGAAGTCATTCTTGGGGCTCACCCTATTCAGATCCCTATAATCTACGCACATACGAACTTTTACGTCTTTCTTTGGCACTGGCACCACATTTGCAACCCATTGGGGATAAGATGTCACAGCTATGAATCCTTCATCAAATTGTTTCATCACTTCAGCTTTTATCTTTTCAGACATGTCAGGCCTCATGCGACGAACTTTTTATTTGACAGAAGAACAATCTTCCTTTGTCGGCAAATGATGAACTACAATGTCGGTATCTAACCCTGACATATCTTCATAAGACCAAGCAAACACTTCAACATAGGCATACAACATCTGGACCAATCTGCTTTTGACACTTCTTTCCAGGTTAGTGTCGATCTTGACCTCTTTCTTGTCTATCTCGGTACCTAGATTGATGACTTCAACCGACTCTTCGTGCGGCTGAATAACTTTTTCTTCTTGTAGTAGAAGTATGACTAATTTTCCTGGTATTTCACAATCTTCCTTGCCTTCGTCTTCGGCTTGGTTAATTAGACGTTCGAAGTCATAGTTGGAAATAGTAGAGTCATTGGTAATAAGATCCAGAGTGGGTGAGGACCTACAAGAGTGTGTGTGTGTGTGTGCATGTAAGACACATGGCTATTTTGAAAAACGTATTTAAAAAAAAGAAAGATAATGAGCACAAAGATTTGAATGCAAAAGTCCAATGATTTTTATTGAATGATCATATGATAAAATGAACATAAATAAAACCCTTGACAAATGGACCATAGTGCCTCGGGCCAGGCACATGGCTTAAAAATCATTGTTTAATATTACAGACAAAATGTTCTTGAATTAATAAAAAGCAATAAATAAGTAATTACTCCTCAATGAAGGAGATGGGAACGAAGTCCTTTGCGTGCCAATTGTTGAGCTTTATTGTAGTAGGATGAACCCATTCTTCAAATGCACATTCATCATCAGAATCCCCCACAGCGTTAACTTCATGACCTCTAATACAGAGAGGGGGCTTCCCTGCACGAGCGTGCCTCACTTATTTCTGAGCCTTAATAGTGAAACCCAAACCACATTTGTCTGCTTTGAATGGGATCTCGGGGAATTGCCCCCAAGTATCACATCTTCCTTCTTCGACTGCGGCACGAGCGTCTTTAAACGAAACCATCTTTGGCACGACCTTAACAGCTTTGGACACATCAGAGGAACATTTGGCAGTAGCAATCATTGGTGGCACAACTTCAAAATCCTGACATGGGGTTCCTATAAATTCTCCATCCATATCCACATATTTGAAAGAGTTGAGGTAGCTTACCATGAACTCCTCCTTACCACAGACAGTGACAATTCTTCCTTTGACAGGGTATTTGGGCTTTTGATGAAGGGTTGATGTTACCTCCCCTGCTACATGAATCCAAGGTCGACCCAACAGACAGGAGTAAGCAGGACGAATATCCATGATGTAGAAAGTAGAGTTAAAAATCTGTGATCCCACCTTGATCGGGAGATCCACCTCACCATGAACTGTCCTTTTGGACCCATCGAAAGCCCTCACAATAATATTACTTGGTTTCAAAACTAGTCATTCACAGTATAAACGGTCCAAAACTCCCTTGGGTAGCACATTTAAAGAAGTGTCAGTGTCAACCAGAACATGTGCTAGGGTAGTCCCCTTACATTCAAGAGAAACATGTAGAGCTTTGTTATGGTTCTTTCCAAGTGGTGTCAGATCAACATCCGAGAACCCCAAACCATTGTCGGCCGTCAAGCTTGCCACACAATTTTCAAACTGGTATATTGTGGTCTCATGAGGGACATGAGCCTTCTTCAAGAATTTGATTAACTCCCGAGCACGAGCATCTGAACAGAGTAGCAAAGATAACATATAAATCTTTGAAGGGGTTTACCCCAACTGCTCCACAATCTTGAAATCACTCCTTTTTATAATTTTTAATATCTCATCGATTTCCCGAGCGGAAGGTTCCCTATCAGCAATGTCTTTTGCGGGTATCTTTGTCTAGACATGTTCAACTACTTTCTCTTTTCCCCTTGTGTCAGTACTTGGCTTAGCAACGGTGATGCGGACAGGTGCCTTTGTAGTTGTTGGTGGTGAGATGTTGGGTGAAAAGATTCTCCCAGTTCTGGTCACCTTACTAGAGCCAGTAATGTTACCAATGTCATCATCTTTTCTTTCTTCAATCGAAGCGTCTTGCTTTATCCCATGGTAAAACACCTCAGCACCATAGTTCCATGGCACTGCTTTGTTGGAAGAGTATGGAATTGGCCTGGGGGCGGTAATTATCAGAGGAGCAACAATCGGTTCATTTGAAATCCTGATAGGACCCTTAGAGGAGATCCTAAGAGGCTTGTTTGAGATAGTTATGATGGAGAGGTCTTCAATCTTATTGGTCAAACTTTTGGCGTACAGAGTCTTCTCAAATAGGATCTCATGGCTATTCATCAGGCGTTGAATGCCTTCCTTCAGCCCTTTGCATCCATTGAGTTGTCTTGCACAACAATCGCAATCCTTCAAACAGCCGGGGAAAATTCTGGCTTTCAACATATTATTTTTTATAGTGGTTAACGGAGTAGTCAAGTCTTCGACGGAGGAAACAAAAACGGTATCTTCAACAGCATTGACACCCTTGCCATGATTTGGCATAGGCGCAGTGATTACATTCGGGGTTGGAGGAGGATCAAATTCAATGGTCTTGTTGTATATTAAGTCTTTAATTTTATTCTTCAGTTCCCAACATTGGTCAGTCTCATGCCCAGGACTATTCGAGTGATATGCACACTTGGCATTCAGATTATATATGGGTGAAGAGGTATCTGGGTTGGCTGGAGGCTCACGCGGTGTCACTAAATTAGGCTTTAACAGGTGTTGTAAGGATTGGGATAGTAACATGCCTATCCTTGTGAATTGTCTTGGTGGAGCCTGAAATCGTTGATGATTGGCAGATGGTCTTTGAGCAGGAGTTGGATTAGAAATTCAGACAACATTAACGGACGGATGGTCATCCTTCTTGGTACGGGCCCTTGCCCCATACACACCATTGGTTTCTTTCTTCCCGGTAAAGGGTTTCTTTACGGGATTGGAAGTGGAGGCATATGCTATAGGAATCTTCCCGCTTTTGATGCCGCTTTCAACCCTTTCACTGGTAAAGATTAGCTCAGTGAAACCGGATGAAGAACAACCATCCAACAAGTTGAAAAATGGACCATATAAAGTGCCCATAAACATATCAATGTGCTCCCTATTAGTCAAATGTGGTTGAACCCTACTGGCAAGGTCTCTCAACTTTTGGGCGTACTCTTTGAACCCTTCATTCTTCCCCATTGTCATGTCTTGCAACTGAACTCTTGTCGGTGCCAAGTCGGCATTATAATGGTATTGGTGGTAGAAAGCGGTGGCTAAGTCTTCCGATGTATGGATACGGGAACCCTCCAATTGGTAAAACCACTCTAGTTGCATCCCAGCCAAGCTTTCTTGAAAGAAGTGAACCCAGAGTTTCTTGTTAGCGGTGTGCGGTTGAATTTTGCGCACATAAGACTTTAGGTGAAGCTTTGGGCAGGAAAACCCATCATACTTAGCGAATACTGGTATCTTGAATTTGTGGGGAATGACAACCCCAGATATTAAACCCAAACCATCAAAATCTAAACCGGGGACGGCTTGAATCTCAACGGCCTTCAATCTGTCTTCTAACTACTTATACTTAACACCGGCAGGAGGATACTACTCGTCAAAATAATCTTCATCATCAGAGGCTTGATCATTAATACATCCAGCTTGGGTACTCCTTGCTTCTCCAATCTGATTCTCGTCTTCCTCAGACGAGTCTTCCACTAACGGTATCTGATGGACTGGCTCTCTGAATCTTCTACCCATGTTGACTAAATCTTTCCTCTTTGGTTTCTTTTTGGCTGCCAGCAACGCCATCAAATCTTATTGTCCCTTGGCCAGGGTCAGTAGAGTCTCTTGAAACTGGGAATTTTGTGCTTGTAGGTCTTTCACTGTTTTCTCGATATCTATCTTTCTGAAATAAACAGCAGAAAGATAAGGAAACTTGTCATGAAAAACCTGTTATGTTATGATGCATAGAAGTTGTGTATGCAAATGATTTCAACGATTTATGAAATATAAATTTGTATAGACAAAGAATGAACAAACTTAAAATTTCATTAATTAGTTCAAAAATGACTACAACATGCCTCTTAGGCTTACAAAATAAATCTCTAAGATAAAAATTTCGGACGCATCCTCTTTGGCGCAAGGTAGGCGTTCACGCTTTATTCTTCATGTAGCTTCTTTGTAAGCTCCAAGACCCTCTTCTCACTAGCGTATAATTGAGCTTCAAAGGTATCTCGTTCTTCCTTTAGCTGAATCTAACCTTTTTGCAAGTCTTCAAGAGAATTAGGCATGTCGGGATGGAGGACAGTGTACGGGACATCTCCTTCAACCAAGGCTCCATGATAACTGGTAGGATGGAGGGGTAAGGCATCACAAGTTTCTAAGCACGATCTCATACCCACCTAAGATAAGGTCCAAGTGGAATAGAATTCTTGTGTCCCAGCATCTTACTATCCACTTTGTTTACCAACCTCCAAGCTCGTATAAACCTCTGACAGCATCCTTGATTGTCGCTCTCGTAGTCGAATACCACTCCTTGGATGAGCATATCATAAGGACCATCTCTTCGGGCGTACCCAAACTGTCGTAAGGCTAAGAGAGGGATGTAAGTGATACCTCCCCTAATGCCAAGAAAAGGGACATTAGGGAATTCCCCACAACGGTCGATGTTAGTAATGTTCTCTAAGAATCGAGAACACCAATGAATATCCGAATGTCTGAGCGTCATCAACCTATGGGACCACCTCAAACCTTGCTCATTCTTTAACACAGACCGGGGAAGATGCGAAATAAACCATCTATCCAAGAGAGGAGTGCAACACATGAGGTCCCCTCTCTTTCTCATAGTGCGAGAGTGGAGAGAATGTAGGATATCTCCCAACAAAGTAGGCACCGGATTGTGAGATATGCAGATTTTGACAGCATTTACATCTATGAGTTGGTCAGGGTTTGGAAACAAAACCATCCCATAGATGAGAAGGGCCAAGATTTCTTCAAAAGCTTGTAAATCTAAAGAGTTCCAACAATCTTGAGCTTTTTCAAACAAGAACTTGGCTATGAACCCTTTGACACCACTTCTTGTTTCCCAATTAGTCGTGACATTGGATTGTTGCAAGTGTAGTGCTTGCGCAATCTCTTCAGGCCTTGGATCTCTATTCGTACCATTGAATGGTAGTTGATTGAGAATGGGAATCCTAAATAGTTGAGAGGATTCTTCCATAGTAGGTACAAGCTAATAATTGGGAAAAGTAAAGCAACGGTGTAGAGGATCAAAGAACTGGAAAAACACTTTCATCATATCTTCATCAGTGCTTGAGGTAACCAAGTTTAGGAGGCGACCATGTCTTTCGGTGAATGAAGAACTCTCAGGGACCCTTGATTCTAACTCTTTGAGTTGAGAAGGAATTCTTACGAGATTGACTTGGATAGTATTCCTGCAGATAGAAGTCATGTCCTACAAAACAGAACAAAGATAAATCCCAAAAATCCTTGAAATGGTTAGTGAGAATGCTTATGATGTTATGATGTTTATGATGTTATGTACAAGTATGCATATACAAGCAAATCAAACAAGTCCTTAGGTTTAGGCTTGCATGGAGTTTTATAGGTAAGTACCCTCTTGAAGTTTAGTTGGCTCAAACCTGTCCTAGTAATAGTAACCGGGTTCTAAGGAGCTCAATATCACCGGTTTGTTTCCTTGGTCATTGTTTCAGCTCAAGCCTCTTTAATGGCGACCGAAATATCCCAAGAAACCAAACCTCAATGAGTGTAGTATCGAGTATCTACCAACTTCGGACTGCACCAAAGTCGGTCATCTCACTACATCCTAAAGGCCAAGTTGGTCAAGTAAAGGTTCTAAAAGTTCGTTAGTGTTTGATGACATCACTCAGCGGCCTCGTATTCTCTTTATTAACTCAAAGGCTACCAGTACCCACAAATATGTCACACTAACGTAGCTATTGCTTAAACCATGTCAGTATATCCCGCACAGTTTCCACAACGTATTTCTACTTACCTATAATGTATCCCAAATCCTGGTAGAGGATTCGAACCCAAACAAAGAACCATAATGTAAAGCAAGCAAGTCAAATAATGAAACCAAGTAAAGGTGATCTAGCCCTAAGTTAACCCCATTTTTAAGTTTTTCCCCAGCAGAGTCGCTAGTTCTGTAATACGGTGGGAGAATTGACATGGGATGTTTTGCATTTGATTGCAATTGTTGCGGTTAGCAAGAGTCGCCACCAACTTTTCTTTTATCCAAAAGGAAAGGTGGAAAAGAACAGGAAAGACCTTTGAGATTATTTCTTGAGTTCGGGTGGTAGATTATGAAAAGGGAAGGTGTTAGCACCCTTTTCATCCATAGTTATCTATGGGCTCTTAGTTGCTTGCTAGATCACTTGCTTTTGTTTAAAAATGTGCTTTGTGGTGGTTTTGAAATTATTTTTGAAAAGGCGTCTTCGTTTAGACAAACTTTGTAATGGTTCTCGTTTCATAATAACGTATACAAAGTGTTGGACTTTTGAAAATATTTCATGTTTAGAAAGTGTTTGTTTGGAAAGTGAGCAAGGATGTTTGTTTTGAAAGTGAGCAAGCAACTAAGAACGTTTCTACCTACTCAAAAGTCTTTTGTTCATTACCTCCTTTCCTTTGATATTGCTACCTTGCCATTGATTGGTAAGAAGCCTTATCTTTGAATGTAAAGGGACGGGCGTGGGTCATCCTATAGTAATGATAGAAATGTTGTAAGATGTCTTAGAATTTCTCTTTTGAGGGACTAAGATAATTTGAAAGGCAACATTTGTAGCGTCATCGAGGGACTATGATCTTGTATTTTTGATTTGTTTTTGCTAAGACATCTCACATGCATAACATGACCATTTTTTAGGCAGCAAGTGGAGTTAACCTTAAGGGTGAATGTGTGAATAGTGTGTTTGATTTGCATGCATTTAATCTTTGATTATGGTTATCTACTTGTTGATTTATGTCTTTACATACAAACCCTATATACTAGCATTTATATGAAAGCGGTAAATTACGGAAAGTAAATTTACTATGCCATTACATCATTTAGGGATGAGGTATACAAATTTACAAATGGGAATTGCAAGAAATTAAACCTAATTATCTATTACAACCATATTGAATTGAATAATGTGCAAGAAATGAATAAATATAATGTACAAGGATATAAATGGAAAAGAAAAAGATTTTTGTTTGGTTTTTGAGGAAAGGGTTTTAACCTAATTATCTAAAAGAAAATAATTAAGTAAATTAAACCTAAACTAATTAAGAAAAGAAATTAAGTTAGAAAGCATTTTTTAGGGTTTTTTAGAAAAGGTTTTAAGTTTAATCAAAATAGTATGGAAATTAATTAATTAAAAGAAACCTAAATTCTAAGTTAATTTTAATTAAAAAAAGAGAATAACTAAATCTAAATCTAATTATTAATTTATTGAGAAAAAGAAATTAAGTTTGTTTAAGAAAATATTTTTGTCTTTTTGTTTTTTAAAGGAATAAAATATAAATGAATATAAATATATTAGATATATAAATAAATAAACTATTTTTTGAATTTTATTAATAAAAATAATAATAATAATAATAATAATAATAATAATAATAATAATAATAATAAAAGTAATAAATAAAAATAAAAAATAAAATAAAATATAAAAAGAAAAGTCAGGGGGTGAAAATGGTATTTAGGATGTATGTTAGAAAAAAATAGTTTTGTTTGAAGCCTGGCCCATTAATGTTTTTGTTTGGAAATCAGAAAAGAAATAATGGGTTGTATTGTAACAAGCAGGCATGGGGTTGAGTTTCATTAAAAAGACAAAGTCCAATGGCCTTAGGCCCAAGCGTGCATAGTTGGTAGCAAAAAATAAAGAAAATGTTTGAGAAATATGAAAAAAAGGCAGCGCTGAGACTTAAACCCATGACCTTGACTATAAACGCGCGCTGCCTTTACCATTGGGGTGGCTATGCACCCGTTAACTAAATTGAAACCATAAATATATAATACAAAACAAGTTCTAGAAATGAACTTCATCTTCAACCTCCATCCAGGGTCCCTGTAACTCACTCATTTCTCATCCATTCTCAAAACTTCCAACATCAAACTTGTTAGAAATTTTAGCAGGATTCTGAATATGTAAATAACTTAAACTAATTCTCAAAGATGAGCATGAATTTATAAATTTACCAAATCTTGACCTAACTTTTTTCATAGATTCAAACCTAAAATTCTCTAAGCTCAGACAATATAAATGAAAACTATGGACATGTACAACTTCAGGGCAATGATATCTACATTTTATCTTCATAAATTAGAACCAAATGATGCTTGTATGAAGAGATAGAAATTAAGAAAACTCACCTTGCAGATGGAGGTCGTGTTTTCAGTTTGAGCAAGCTTTGAGGTTTCCCAATGATCTGTTTAGCTTGCCAGGACCTCCTTGAGTGTGTTGCAAACTTTACTTTGCTTTGAAAGTCCCTGAGTCTCCCTACTCAAGTCAATCTGCAAGGTTGATGTTTGAAAATGGTGAATTATGAAAATGGATTTACAGGAGTGTAACAGGTATTGGGATAGCTTTGATATGATGTATAGATAGTGTATGGATGATTAGATTTTAAAACGCACGAGTGGTTTTTGATTTGGGGGTTTTAAGTTCAAAACTGTCAAGTTATGGCCAGTTCTATGCAGCAAGGTGCTTGGGAGGTTTTAAGGGTGCTTCAGCTCGTGTGTTTTCTTGCAAATAACTTGTATAGTTATAAGCAAGAGGTCTTAGGGTTTGAAGTTGACAGATCTGTGAGATATAGAGTTATGGCTATGTTACTTGATTTTAAAGAAAAGTGGAAAACCTGGTTTCAAGGCATAGTACAAGCATGGTATCAGTTTATTGGAGGCTCTAGACATGTTGCTTTTATCTTTGACATTGCTTGTACTCAGATGAAACAAGTTGGGAGCTCAAGAAGTTGACTTTGCATAAAGGCTTGCTTTACTAGAATGGAAATGGTGACTTTCTCCCTAAAATGGCAAAATGCTTTGGACAATGCTTGGATCAATTGGACAATTGATCAATCAGTTGTGTAAACATTAAATTAAGGAGTGATTTGTAATTTAGACACCTGAAAAGCAATATTATACAGCATGGCTTATGGATTTGGTCAAGTGTTCATCACAAAATTGACTTGTAATTCAAGTTCATCATGCCAACTTCAAGTCTTCGAATCTCCTAACTCAAAAATGATCTTTTCAAGTTTTTTGACATTTTGTAAAGCTTGTAGCATCATCTATAACCTTCATGTTGGTAATTATTTAAGATTCAATTTGGAACTAGGTGAAAATTTGCCATGAAGTTAGGTCAAAATCCTGCCTAACTAGGGCAAAATTTCACTAAGTCTTTTTAGTTTCATGGACATGTCTTCACATATTCATAACTTGAAATCCAAGCATTTCTAGGAAAACTTATGACCTATAATGTTTTAGATCTCATTGATATCTACGACTTTCATGTTAGAAGTTACCCTTGAATCATCTTGCATCATGGTGGAAATTTGGCACAAAGTTGTGAAAAAAAGTTAATTTTCCAACACTTAGAAAAATTTCTAAGTCTTAGAATTTTGACTTTTCAAAAATGAATTTTGACTTTTCAGTTTCTTGATGAAAAATTTTCATATTTTGACATGTCTTGATGAATTTTAATCTTTGAGACTTGATTTTGATCAAAAAGTCAAAGTTTGACTTTTCAGTGTACAATTGACTTTTCATCAGTTGACTGAAATTCATCTGTCAATCCAATGATCTTGAGAGGTGATTTGAACTATGAAATTAGGTCAAGATGATGCATTTGAATCCTTGAGATCATGTCTTAAACCAATAATTCATTTGTTAGGTCAAAAGTCAAAAATTGAACCTCCTAAGTTAAAATCCTAATTTTGACCATTTTGCCCTTTTGATGATCTGGACAAATTTCTTGAGGAATTATGATCCACACTTGATCAATTGTCATATATGAGTTCACCATGTTGATATGGATCAAAAATTATGAAATTTGACTGTAGGTTGACCACAGTTGACTTTTTATCCAATACAGCTGATTTTAGGTCATGTAATCAACTGACTGAGCAAAAATGTGATCCAAAACTTGAAACTTGACATGAGCAATATTGAGGGTTCCTAATGATACATGAATGTCATTTGGGGCCTTGAAAGTCCAATTGTCCTTATGAAAATTCAAACCCTAAATTTCAGTTGTTAGTGGTTGAGGAGGTGTCTTGAGTTGATCAAACCTTGTATAGTCTTGAATTAAATGGAGATCTTAGGAGAGATTTCTTGAGAAATGAGAGGGAAAATTTTGGGGTACAACACTTAGGAAATGGGCCATGGCATGGTATAAGAGTCCTCCCAATGAATCCATCACGTCGTGGAAGAACATGGGAATACAATTTTCTAAGCACTTTATGGAGTCTCTCCGACGTCCAAAGTCAGAAGCATCCCTGGAGGCGATCATCCAAAGGAGGAATGAATCCCTCCGGGAATATATTGAACGTTTCAACCAGGAAGCCGTAAATGTCTCCACAATCGATGGCATGAAAAAGTATCTCCTCGAACGCTGGCTTCGTTCCCACAGTGACTTTTCCAAGGCAGTTGGTATCGAATCACCAGCTACTCTGGATGCTCTCTTTCTCAAAGCACATGCGTACATCTAGTACAAGGAGAAGGAGACAGCAAATAACGCGTGGGACTCGCGAAATAAGTAAAACGTGAAAGCCTAAAAAAAAGAGCCTTAGACATCCTGTTGGGGAGGAGAAAAGAAAATGGAGGACAAGTCCCAGGAGTCCCGAGACTACAAGACCCACTAGGTCGCTTCCATGACTATACTCCCCTCAACGCCTCGCACGAGAAGATCCTGACCGACTGCACAAACGCGAAATTCAAGAAAGTAGGGGTACGCTTCCCCCGACAAACATATCCAAGCCAGGGATGTACAAAAGCAAGTATTTCTAATTTCATAAAAGCCATGGGCATACAACGTAAGACGACATCCACCTCAAGGATTCCATCAAGATCCTCATCCTGGACGGCCATGTCAAACAATATAGGAAGAAAGAGTCTCCCCGAGAAGACACTTCGGAATCCAAACAGGTCAGAGAAACAGGGGCATCCCCAGATAAAGATCTCATGCTTGTCACCATGAGCATCACGAGGTCAGAAGATTTCTATTTCCCCAACATGGAGGAAGTTCCCCTGTACTTCTCATCACACAGTCCATGAGAGTCGTTCCCAGCCGAAATAGTTACTTCGGGAAGTGGTTTTAACAAATGCTCTGTAGGCTCGATGAAGAGAATATTTGAGAAGTTAATGGATAGGCTAACTCTGACATAACTGCCACCCTTAACAAGTTCAGAGGATGATCTCATCCCCTCATGTTCTATCATAAAGAGTTGCTTGGAGGGTCCCTCAATTCCGGGATCCCGTTGCTCATACAAACTCGCATGGCCAACTTTGATGTCAGGCATATCCTGGTCGACCATGGTAGCTCGGTCGATATAATGTATTCATAAATATTCACCACCTTGCAGCTGAATGAGACACACTTGACCCCGTATGTGGGCTCTGATCTCTAGGGGTTCAATGGTTTCGTTAGCAAACCTTGGGGGTATGTCGAACTGAAGAGCCAAAACCGCTACCCCGCATTGACACAGTCAACTTAGACAATAGATTTACAAAGGAAGACCCCAGAGAGCAGAAGAAGAAGGGGAAAGAGCCCATGTTCGACGCATAAGGCTCATCAACAAGCGTCGCGGGGCCTGCAGTTTCTATGCAGCCAATTCTGGATGGAGAATTCGAGATCGTTCCCCTAGGCAACGACTCCTCCAAAGGAGTCAAGATCGATGCCAACCTCCTCGACCTAGCGAAGAGACAACTAAAGGCGTGCTTAATGGAGAACTCGGACCTATTCACCTGGAGCGCAGCAGAGATGCTCGACCTAGACCCAGAGATAGCTTGTCACCATTTGAAAATAGATCCTTCCCTCAAGGTAGTTGCTCAGCATAGGCGTCGGCAGTCCCCGGTAAAAACCAAGGTTGCCGAGCAGGCTGTCAAAGACCTCCTAGAGGCAAAATTTATTTCTGAAGCCCAATACATAACTTGGCTCTCTAATGTAGTTCTTGTAAAAAAGAGTAATGGAAAATTGTGCATGTGCATTAACTATATCGATCTCAATAGGGCTTTCCCTAAAGACGCTTACCCCTCCCCGGCATAGATAAATTGGTCGAAAATTCTTGCAGGTTTCAAACTATTTTCATTCATGGATGCATACTCTAGATACAACCAGACCCCCGTGGCAAAAAAAGGACAAATAATACATGACCTTCATGATCGAATCGGGCAACTACTATTAAAATGTAATGCCCTTTGATCTGAAGAATGCGTGAGATACCTATCAACGCATGATGAACAAGGTCTTCCAAAGAGAAATCAAAGACATGCTCGAAGTCTACATGGACAACATGATCATGAAATCCCAAGAGGAAACCAATCATGCGCTCCGCCTCAGAAAGGTCTTCGAACAAGCAAGAAGAGTCAAAATGTGGTTTAACCCAGAAAGTGCACCTTCGGCGTGCGAGCAGGAAAGTTCCTCGAATTCTACTTAACGGAATGGGGAATCGAATAAAATCCCAACAAATGTCGGGTGTTCTCTGAGCTTCCAACCCTGAGATCGAAAAAATCAATCCAAACTCTAAACAAAATGCTCACGTCATTGTCCCTGTTCATGGCAAAATCTGCCCAACACGCACTCCCCTTCTTCAAACTTCTCCACAAGGAAGCCATGTTTGAATGGACCGGAGAGTGAGAGTGCACCCTCATCCACATCAAATGGACATTATCTCAACCACCAATCCTTTCAAGGCCAGACAAGGAAGAAACCTTTTACCTCTATCTGGCTGTATCTTTCGAGGCGGTCAGCGTTGCCCTCATTCGAGAGATCCCCGGGGGGGAAAAGACCTGTCTACTTCACAAGAAAAGCATTACAAGTCCCAGAAGTAAGATACCATTAGATCGAAATAGTATCCTTGGCACTCATCAATAAAACGAGGAGAATGAGGCACTATTTTCTGGCCCACACGATTGTGGTCCGGACAGACCAACCAATAAAATAGTTGCTTGGTCGAATTGATATGGCGGGAAGAATGCTCAAGTGAATGTTGGAGGTCTCAGAGTTCGGGATCATGTACAAAATTAGGAAAGCCCTTAAAGCATAAGTGCTGGCTGATTTCGTAGCAGAGATGACCTTCCCAAGCACCACAAATAGGGCAAACAAGTGGACCGTCTTCGTGGACGGAGCTTCCAACTTGATAGGAAACGGGGCTGGCATCTTGTTAGAAAATAAGGAAGGAATACTGATCAAATTCTCCCTCATGATATCCTTCCCGACCTAGAATAACCAAGAAGAGTACAAGTCTTTCCTCGTGAGATTACGCGTGGCCGAGGACTTATGCGTCGAGGAAGTAAAGGTCTTCACAGACTCCCAGCTCGTCGTCTCCGAGGTACGAGGGGAATACCAGGTCAAAAATGACCAACTCTTAGAATACTGGGCTCTGGTCCATGAAAGAATGAATAAGTTCAACTTTGTGGAAGTGTAACATGTTCCCCGCGAGCACAATTCTCAAGCAGACACTTTTCGAAATTGGCCAGCACAAAGAGGAAAGGAGGGAACAAATACGTAATACAAGAAATACTCCCCCGACCAAGTATTGAAAAACCATCATCGGCTCTAGAAGTGTATGCCATCGGTGATAGTAGTCGTTGGATAACCCCAGTATACAACTACCTCGCAAAGGGAGAACTACCATCCGACCAGAAGGAAGCCATCATAGTTAGACGAAAAGCCTACTCCTACGTCCTGATCAAGGGCAAACTATATAGGAGAGGATTCTTCATCCCCTTCCTTAAGTGTGTCTAAGAAAACAAAGTAACCCATATCCTGTGAGAAATCCATGAAGGAATCAACGAACAACACCTGGGTGGAAGATCCCTGACCAAAAAAGCATTACGGGAAGGGTACTATTGGCATTCCATGCAGCACGACGCCAAAGAGCCCGTAAAAAGTGTGACAAATGTCAACTCCACGAGGACATGCACTTGGCACCTCCAAACGATCTCAAGTCTCTATCACCCCCCTGGCCATTCGCGTGGCGAGGCCTAGATATCCTCAAACCATTCATGGTAGGATCAAACCAAAATAAATACCTCATAGTAGCCATTGATTATTTCACCAAATAGATAGATACAGAAGCGCTATCCAGAATAACCGTACATAACATTCTCCGCTTTTACAAATGAAACATTCTCGCTTAATTCGAAATTCCCCAGGCGATTTTCACCGACAAAAGGACGTATTTCACGGCCAAAAACTTCCAGGAATTCGTCACCAAGTTGGGCATCATCCAACACTTCACATCTGTCGAGCACCCACAAATAAACGAACAAGTCAAATATATGAACATGGTGATCCTACGAGGCCTCAGGAAAAGATTGGACGAAACCAAAAAGAGATGTGTCTAAGATATATATAGTGTACTTTGGGCCTATCAAACGATAGTTCACTCATCCACCGGGGAGACCCTCTTCTGTATAGCTTAGAGAACCGAGGTCGTCATCCCAGTCGAGATCAGAGAGCTCTCCAGACGGACATGGGCTCCCCTTAATGTAGAAACGAACGATGTAGCATTAATAGAGGAGCCTGACCTTGTCGAGGAAATCCGAATGGGAGAAGCCTTGCGAGAAGCCTCCCTTAAACAAAGAATCGCCATACAATATGACACCAAAGTCATACGAAGATAATTTGAAGTCGACAGCCTAGTCCTCAAGAGAAATCACAAAGAGTCTCATGAAGGCAAGCTCGCCGCAAACTGGGAAGGCCCCTATTGCGTTAATGCTAAAACGGGGAACAAGGCCTACTACCTGGAAAACCTATAATGCGGACAACTTGCTCGACCTTGGAACACCAAAAAACTAAGGCAATATTATAGTTGAGACACTGATACAGTCAACGTGCTTCATCGAAACAACGAACGCACCTTGCCTGACCACCCGTGCATGCCCAGGTATAAGCATGACACTTCAAATTAAACAAAGAGGCGAGTATCCAATCTCTTAAAGAGCAGATTCTCAGCTCAACGTGGAAAACTCAAATGAGCTCCACCATCTTCGTACCGCGAGAGCAGAACACCCAGCTCGTGATGGGAAGTTCACGTAGTAGAGCTCAGGTCTTCAAAACAAGGTCTGAGTTCCGGCCCACACCCACCGTTTGACAGTTCCCCACACTAGCAAACTTAAAACTCATGAGCAAACCCCTAAAGAGCAAAATACAACTTCTCGAGAAGACGACCATGCGAACATGTTGTCATTCCACAATAATGAAAAGTAAATCATGCACAAACAATTGAAATAAAACGACCACCATGTTCGGAATATTAAAGAGGACAACCACGAAGGCCATCGTTGTCTAAAATTTTACATAAAGGAGGTCCAAAGCCTCCATCCAAATAAATGAACTTGTGGCCTTAAGGACCACGATTATTTGAAAATTACATAGATGGGAAAAAGCCCCTGAAACAAATTACATCAAACACGGCACGCAAGCCAGAACAAAAAATAACAATAAGGCATTAAAACATTGAGTTGAGGAACCTCCTTAGAAACAAGCTCTCTCTGGGAAGGTTCCCCGACCAATGCTTCCTCAGCACCCTTGAGAAACTCAGGAACCACAATCTTTCCGCCAACCACATAGTAGAGGATTCCCATCCCATTTGTGTTCAGCTCCACGTCAGGGTTCAATACTTTAAGATGCTCCACAACATTTTTGAAGGACCCTTTAGCATTGTCTGCACCATCTTCGATGGCTAACTGAAGGTGAGCAACCAACTCTGCACGAGTTTTCAAACCCATGTCCTCCTCAGGTTCGTCCTCAGCAGAAGCTACCTGAGCCCTCAGGGATGTAATCGTCTCCTCGAAAGTCTTCTTCTCCTACAGAAGTATCTTGTGCTCCTCGGTCAGCTTGGCCAGTTTCTCTATCGACGCCTTGCTCGCAACATCCGAATTGGCGAGCTTCTCCTTGAGAGTCGTTACCTCGGCCTGAGATTTTTTCCGTTCGACTTCTAGAGAGGTGCCTTCCTTAGTGTATGCCACAAACATTCTCAGTACCCTCAAAATGGCACTGGCATCCCCAGCCAACATCGCCCTCTTGCTCTGACGATCCATCTCTTCAAGCATAAGGGACTCATCCCGATGAATTTGCAAGGTGGAACCCCCGAAGAAAACCTTATCATAAAAGCAAGGAGGCAACTCAAAATTCCTCTTATCCTGTTCACCGGTCAGATCGACAGTACCCTTGGTACGTGACCTCTTGAACCTCGAAGACACCTGTTGGGGAGAGAAATGCCTGACAGCCTGACTAGTCGGCAATGTTCCGGAGCCCAATTAGGGAGCCTTCCCCGCATCAAATTGAGAACCTTTAAGAGACTTCTGCCCCTTCTCCGCCTTTTGAATTAACAATCTAGCCATACGCTCATGGGCATGGTTCATTCTTCCTGCACACAAAAAAAATTGGGATCAACAAACAAAAATAAAGAGTCCCGCATATTGTCGCAACTGGTTTTTAAATCAAGAGTCTCCACTATTAGTTTTTATCCTAGGGAAGGGAACCTAACAGAAAACCCTAATTCACATACAAAGATTCTAGGTTTCAGACTCAACTGGACGAAAGGAAGGTGTTAGGCCCCTTTCATCCACCTTTTTCACAAGGATATTAGACTCTAGGTTTAGGTTTGGGGTAAACTGGATTTTAAGTTTTAATTAGAAAGAAAAGTGTCCTAATTTTTTAATAGGGGAACTCGCTACAATTTTTGATCGTATGCCTACGTATCCTCTTATGAGGAATCAGAGTCCCAATTTGTAGTTCATATGGGTTGGTGTTTTTTAGGGGTTTGCAAACATATTTTGAATCACTTTGCACTCGGTCGAGAGTAGTGATTGTGGAGATTTTGACTGAATGCGTAGTAAGTCAAAACTAGTTTGAAACTCATTTGTAAAAAGACAGTCAATTAGTTTAGTTTATTGTGAAAATAGTTTGTCGTTTGTTGAGTGTTTTTTAATTGTATTAATTGCGAGGATCTCTTGATTATTGCATGATAAAAATATTTAATGCAATAATATAGAAAATATGTACATGAACTTTGAGTAAAATAATTTATTTGCTAATATGATAATATCTACATATAATAAATAATAATAATAATAATAGATAAAATATGCTAATAAAAATTAATAATAATAATTATTATTATAAATGAAAAAAGATATAAATAATTAATAAGAATAATAAGAATAAAATATAGTATAAAAAATATTATAAAAGAAATAATAAATAATAATAATAGTTTTAGTAAATCTGGGGGGGGGGGGGGGTGTTTCTTTGTTGATAAGTAAAAAAGAGGGGTGCTGTTAGAACACTGGGCCAGGCCCATCACAAGTCCAGGCAGGGGGGTGTATGTTGTTGTTGTGTTTAGTAAACAGAGGCAAGGGGGTGCGAAAAGAATGGGCTAGGCCCAAACACGTTTTTTATGGAATGGCCTGATTAATCATGTATGTGAGGGTATATGTGAATTACCGTGGACTTGGCCTATCGGTCGTCCACTAATGATCTAACGGACGAAGATGCGAGTACAACTTATTTATCGTGGGCCTGCACGCACTGGATTGTTTGACATAATAAAAATTTGTTTTTTCCATTTTCGTTTTCATTTGACAGCATACATCTCCTTCTATCTCTCTCAGTACACAAAACACTCGCCCTGCAAAACCTGGCGCCACTACCGGCGGCGGCGACTCACCCTTTTTCCTAATGTTTATCCACCTCAAGCCCCAATACAAAAACAACAACCCAAAATCAAACAACAAAAAACAGTGAGCTAAGTGTTTTTACTCTTCTCGCGATTTCTGTGCTTTGAGTTTCAATTTCTGGTCCGAATTGGGTGCTAATCCACCATTCTCCTTCTCAATTTGCAGGTTGCAATAGTGGCAGAGCTTGAAGTGGACGGTGATGGTTCAACTACAAGATTAGGGTTTCCGATCTGGAAACTCTAATCGCCTCCTCTTTTGATATTCAACGGCAAAAGGGTTTGCCCTCAGTTCTTTCTAGTTTCAAGATTTTTCTTTCTTTCAATCTCTCAGTCTCAGAATCTCTTTCAATTTTTCATCTCAGAATCTCCTCCTCCTCTTCGTTTCTGTATTCCAGTATTTATAATACTAGGTTTAAATTGTTGTTACCAATTAGTTAGGGTTTGATTTAGGATTTAGAGAAATTAGGGATTTGCCTTTCTGTATAATTGATTTGAATTATAATTTTTTAGATTCAGTTCATATGTATTATAGATTGGATTTGAATTAATTTTGTATATTTTAGACTTGATTATGTAGTAAGATTCTGTAATATAAATTTTGAAGATTCTGTTGTAACAAAGATTTGATTCTGGTTTTGATTTATTGCAGATTTGTTGTTTAAGAGATTTGATGAAGATTTGAATTGGTTTTAGTTCTGTGTATTTTCTGTAAAAGGCCAAAATTTGATTCAGTAAAAGTTTTCATTTCTACAGTGCTGGTTAATGAGAGAAACATGCGCATTCTTTGGTCAAATGGTACAGTAACTGTTAATTGCATTTTGGGCCTGCGTTACAATTTTTCAGCCCAGCAGCATTAATTTTTTTTGTATTATAGTAAAAGTGTTTTTTAATGCAACCAGGCCCAATTGGCCCTTCCGTAACCCAATGTTTGAAAAAAAAACTTTTAATAAACAAATAAAATTCATAATCAATATTTAATGATTAATGAAAGCATTATCGTGGTAAGTAAAAGTCTAACAGCATTTAGAACATATATCACGTTCTCTTATTACTTACTATATTTATTTTAATTAAAATAATAACAACAATTTTAATATTTTTTTCTTAAAACAACAAAGCATCAAATGGGTAACCTAGAAATTGTTTAATGGGCCTGTTATTTTATTATTGCACCCTCTATTCTTTGCTATTCCTAAAATAAAAATAGGCCAACATGAAATGGGCCTTTGATTCGAAGTTTTCACCTCCTCTTTTACTAACGACAATAAACTTAAAGTGGACTTTATAATAATTAAGAGCTTAATCCTTATTTGAAATAATTTTCCATTTTCAAATTGCATGTGCCATTAGCCAACATGCTTCGCGAATGGGTTTACGAATATGCAGGTCTTTCTGATTTAAAAAACCCCCATTTTTGCGAATTAAAATACACCCCCTAGTCTTGGATAAGGATTGGCCATCAGATATTGCTTAACCATCTTTAATTAAATATTTTCTTCTGTTTTAATCTTAAATAATAAAATCAACGAGGTAGGACAAATTTGGGGTATGACAGCTGCCCCTATTCAATTACCTTTCAGAAGAATAGCGTGAGAAAACTCGAGTCTTGTGCATTCTGATTGGAAGTTTATTGAATACTTGAAGTATCCTGAAATTTGTCCGAAAAACATAAGGTTACCCTGATATAGCATACCCTTACGAGTCTTTGGGAAAGTAGGCAAAGCTGATAATGTATCACTTACCGAGGTTTGATAACATGGCAGACGGTTTTAGGAGCGCAATTTCGTACGTATTGGTTTGGTTTTGATTATTCACCCATTTAGAGGATGAATACGACAATAATTAATGATGCATGGTTGCTTGAAGACTGAGGCCATGGATTATGTTCATGAATCCCTGAATGACGTCTGATGCGATAGGCTAATCCTTGTATTTCGGAGCATCGCTGCGTGAAGTCTGGGAAGATGGTCTGAGTTTGGGTAATAAATTGCGGCTTAGATGCAACATGTTGATTTTTGAGATTATATTACGGCTTAGAGGCAATGCATCGGGCTTTGAGAATTCATTGCAGCTTAGAGGCAATGTAATGGGTTTTGACAATGCGTTGCAGCTTAGAGGCAACGCGTGGATATGGATAATACATTGCGGTTAGAGGCAATGTGTTTGAGTTGGATAATATATTGCGGCTTAGAGGAAATATACTGAGTTTTGCAAATACATTGCATCTTATAGGCAATGTGTTTGAGTTGGATAATATATTGCGGCTTAGAGGTAATATACTGAGTTTTGCGAATACATTGCGGCTTAGAGGCAATGTGTTTGAGTTGGATAATATATTGCGGCTTAGAGGCAATATACTGAGTTTTGCGAATACATTGCGGCTTAGAGGCAATGTTCAGAGTTGGATAATATGTTGCGGCTTAGAGGTAATATGTTGAGTTTTCATTCGTTGTTGCATGAAGACTTAGGTAAATAGCTGAACGCGTCACGGCATGGAAACTTAGGTGACGGGTTGGGTCGCGGGAGAAGTATTTGGTTAATTGACCCTTTGATGACTGAATCTAGGGTAGCATTGTTTGTTTGTTGCATGATACATGCGTATGATGTCTGATATCGAGATGTTTGGATATACACAGAATGTATGATGTTTGACATCGATGTGGAACCTTGGATATATGCGTATTGTATGCAAGAATGTGATGGATATGCCAGATGTATGTATGTATGAAATATGCGTAAGATGCACGTATGCCTTGAAATGTTTTGAAGAATATTTTTGTCATTATCTCCTTTAAACAATTGGCTCGGAGTTACCGATCCCTGGCATTACGTGTTGTCGTAGCATTGTTGCTCTTGAACGCCGTGGACAATGTTAGCAAAGTTTGAACGTTGGTTTCGTATTGTGAGCGTGTGGACGTGGATGTAGACGTAGGTAATGGCTTATGCGTAGAATTGTATGTTGTAAGCGTGGGCATAGACGTATGTATTGGCATACGTGTGGTCTCTGTAAGCGCGTGCGTAAGCGTAGACCTTGTGTCGTAAGTCAGATGTAGGTGCTGACATGGACGTAGACCTTGCGTAGGGACGTGTAGATATATGTATAGACTTTGTATCCTTGAGTGCAAGCATAGGTGCAGACATGTGTGTGGACGTAGACTTCGTGTACGGACGCGTAGATATGCACATGTACAGGCGTAGACATGTGTATAGATTTTTATGTTGCAAGATGTAGGAGTAGCCATGTGTGGACGTAGACGTGGATTTTCTTTCGATATCTTTCTAACCAAAATGTTTTTTCGATGCTTTGTCAAATGCTTTTATTTTGTTAATTCCCCAAAATGATTTCAAGACAATATTCACAATTAATAATCGTAGCATTTTGTAAACAAATCTGAGCAAAGAAAAACATAATTCGAAAGATGTAAAGAAAACATTGTTTTATTGATATGCCTCTGAGTAGGCGAGAATACAAGATGCAATTCCCATAAATGGGTAATTATAGAATGTTTTAAAACAGTAAATGACAATGTAAAAATGATAAACGCTACTATTGTTCCCCCATAGCTTTTGATGATCTTATCTCCTTCGCTTCTGAGTCGTATGATTCCAATCTATCCTCCCCTTCGTGGTTCATAGTCATAGCTCTTTAGATCGCAGTCTTTTTGTTCTTTATTTCTTTGTAGGAAATCCCTAACTTTTGCCTGGATTGCCCTTTCGGGTTTTCAATTCACCAGGATATTTTTCTTGTTATATGCCCCTAATTTTTGCCTGGATCGCCCTTTAGGGTTTTCGATCCACCGGAACGCTGCTTTTTTCCTTAGTCTCCCTTTTGGTTCGAACTTAGCGAGCTTTTTATACATAGTATTTTTTGACTGCGCCTGAATTTGCCGGATGTGGTAGTTCTTCCCCATCCGTTGTTGTGAGGATGAGACCACCTCCGGAGAATGCTGTTTTGACTACATATGGACCTTCGTAGTTGGGTGTCCATTTACCACGTGAATCGAGGCGAGGTAGTATAATTTTTTAAGCATTAGATCCCCTTCCTTGAATATTCGAGGGCGGACCTTCTTGTCGAAGGCTCTCTTCATTCTCTTATGATGTAGATGGCTATGATACAAAGCTGTCAATCGTTTTTCTTTAATAAGGTTAAGCTGATCGAGATGTGTTTGCGCCCATTCTGCTTCTTCCAACTTTGTTTCCTTCAGGATCCGAAGTGATGGTGTCTCAACTTCCATCGAGAGTACCGCTTCCATGCCATATACTAGTGAGAAAGGAGTCGTGCATGTTGATGTACATACAAAAGTGCGATAGCCATGCAGAGCAAAGGGAAGCATTTCGTGCCAATCTTTGTATGTCTTCACCATTTTCTGGATGATCTTCTTAATATTTTTGTTGGATGCTTCGACGGCCCCGTTCATCTTTGGTCTGTATGGTGAGGAATTATGATGCTCGATTTTGAAGTCGTCGCACAGTTCCTTCATCATCTTGTTTTTTAAATTAGACCCTTTATCTGTAATTATCCGGCTTGGGACACTGTATCTGCATATGATGTTCTGTTTAATGAAGCGTGTAACCACTTGACTTGTTACGTTGGCGTAGGACGCTGCTTCTACCCATTTGGTAAAGTAGTCGATGGCTACCAATATAAAGCGGTGTCTGTTGGATGCTTTCGGCTCGATCATGCCAATCATATCAATTCCCCACATTGAGAATGGCCAAGGGGAGCTCATAACGTTCAGAGGAGTCGGTGGTACATTTATCTTGTCGGCATAGATCTGACATTTATGACACGTCTTCATGTAATGATAACAATCAACTTCCATTGATAACCAGTAATACCCTGCTCGCAGAATCTTTCTAGCCATGGCGTGCCCGTTTGTATGGGTTCCGAAAGTGCCTTCGTGGATTTCTCTCATAAGCGTATATGCTTCTTGCTTTTCCACACATCTGAGTAGTACCATGTCGTAGTTTCTTTTGTATACCACTTCATTACTCAGAAAGAAATTTGAAGCTAACCTTCGCAAGGTTCGCTTGTCAATTATAGAGGCATTTTCTGGATATTCCTGCTTTTCCAGGTACTTCTTGATGTCGTAAAACCAGGGCTAATTGTCAGGTCCTTCCTCAATAGCAAGGCAGTGTTCAGGATCTTCAAAATTTCTGATCGTAATACGTGGTTCGTGATTCAGCCAAGTCACTTTGAACATAGCTGATAGGGTTGTCAGGGCGTCTGCCATTTGATTTTCTTCTCGTGGGATATGACTGAAAGTGATTTCTGTAAATTCTGCGGCTAACTTTAAAACATGATCCCGATATGGAATCAGTTTAGGGTGTTTAGTATCACATTCACCATTAACCTGGTATATGACTAATGCAGAATCCCTAAATACTTCGAGGTGCTTTATTCTCAAATCGATGGCAGCTTCTAGTCCTAGTATACAGGCTTCGTATTCAGTGATGTTATTGGTGCAGTCAAAACACAACCTTGTGGTGTAGGGTTTGTGATAATTCTTTGGAGATGTCAATATTTCCCCTACACCATGACCTAGTGCATTTGAAGCCCCGTCGAACATAATGCACACTTCATACTCCGCCATGTTGTTGGTGCAGTTGAAACATAGTCGAGCAGTGAACGGAGTATGAGAGCCTTTAGGAGATATGATCACAGCGCCAATGCCATTACCCAAAGCGTTCGAAGCTCCATCAAAGTACATAGACCATCGGGGTCCTTCCTCAGGTCCTTCATCCGGTCCATGTGTCTCACAATCAGTTATCAACATGATATTCTCGTCCGGGAATTCAAAGTTCATAGACTGGTAATCATCCACTGCCTGATGTGCCAAATGGTCTGCCAACACACTTCCCTTGATAGCCTTTTGGGTCGTATATTGGATGTCATACTCAGTCAAGATCATTTGCCATCTTGCTATTCTTCCGGACAAGGCAGGCTTCTCGAAGATATACTTGATGGGATCCATCTTTGATATCAACAGGGTAGTGTGGGTCAACATATACTGTCTCAACCGACGAGCAGCCCATGCCAAAGCGCAGCAAGTTTTTTCGAGCAGTGAGTATCGGGTATCACAGTCGGTAAACTTTTTTCTAAGGTAATAAATAGCATGCTCTTTTCAGCCAGACTCGTCATGTTGCCCCAGCACACACCCCATTGAGTTATCGAGCACTGTCAAGTATAAGATCAAAGGTCTCCCTTCAACTGGTGACATCAGAATGGGTGGCTCCTGGAGATACTCTTTGATTCTTTCGAAAGTGGCCTGGCATTCATCGTTCCAATGTACCACTTGATCTTTCTTCAGTAACTTGAAGATTGGCTCACAAGTAGCAGTTAGGTGCGAGATGAATCGGGCAATGTAGTTCAGTCGTCCCAGAAAGCCTTTGACCTCTTTCTCTGTTCTGGGAGCTGGCATCTCTTGTATGGCTTTCACTTTGGCAGGGTCCACTTGAATACCTTTGTCGCTCACGATGAAACCCAGTAGCTTACCAGATCTCACCCTGAAGGTGCACTTGTTCGGGTTCAACCTCAACTTGTACAACTTCAACCTGTCAAATAGCTTATGTAGATGGTCAAGGTGTTCTCCCTCAGTCTGGGACCTTGCAATCATATCGTCGACGTATACTTCAATCTCATGATGGGTCATGTCATGAAACATAGCAACCATGGCACGCTGATATGTTGCCCCAGCATTTTTCAACCCAAAAGGCATGACCTTGTAGCAAAAGGTACCCCACTGAGTAACAAAGGTGGTCTTCTCCATGTCTTCGGGAGCCATTTTTATCCGATTATAACCGGAGAAACCGTCCATAAAGGAGAAGACCTTGTGCTGAGCAGTATTGTCAACCAGAACGTCAATATGAGGTAGAGGGAAATCATCCTTGGGGCTCGCCCTGTTCAAATCCCTGTAATCAACACATATTCGGACCTTGCCATCCTTCTTCGGCACAGGAACCACATTGGCGACCCACTGAGGGTAAGAAGTAACTGCTAGAAAACTGGCGTCAAACTGTTTCATAACCTTAACCTTGATTTTCTCAGACATCTCTGGGCGCATTCGGTGAACCTTCTGTTTTACGGGGGGACAGTCTTCCTTGGTAGGCAGGCGATGAACCACAACATCGGTATCCAAACCAGACATATCTTTGTAAGACCAGG
Source organism: Vicia faba (assembly GCA_948472305.1). Classification (NCBI taxonomy): domain Eukaryota; kingdom Viridiplantae; phylum Streptophyta; class Magnoliopsida; order Fabales; family Fabaceae; genus Vicia; species Vicia faba. Next base: position 994,564,363 of record OX451735.1, read on the forward strand.
TGAAGATCTCAACATAGTCATGCAGCATCTGAATCAATCGTTGCTTCACACTAAGCTCCAGATTTGCACCAACCTTGACTTCCTTCTTGTCTGTCTCAGTACCCAGATTCACTGTTTCCACTGGCTCTTCATGTGGCTGAATGGCCCTCTCTTCCTGGAGTAGCAGTCTTGCAAGTTCACCAGGCACTTCGCAATCATCTTCACCTTCATCTTCGGCTAAGTTGATCGGATTTTCGAAGTCATAACTGGCAGTAGCAGAGTCGTTACCAGTGAGATCCAGAGTGGATGTGGACCTGTATATGTGAGTGTGTGTAAAATAGCTTGCAATATATAATAAAGAAAGACAAGGAGCACAAAATTTAAAATGCAAGAACGTCCAATGTTTTTATTAATGATATATGAAAATGACACACAAAAGCCCTCACAAATGAAGCCACGATGCCCCGGGTAAGACACCGGGCCATAAAGTTTGAAACATTGTCTATTATAAATTCAAAACAAAAAGTTTCATTACGGGGTAATAACGGAAACAGGCATAGAATCCTTCGCTGTCCAGTTGCTTAATCCACCATTGGCAGTCGGGTAGATCCAACTATCGATATCAAACTCTTCATCATCGTCATCCCTGATAGCATTCACCCTTGCATCTTGTTTAGGCTTCTCTGGTTCTCTGAACTCGATCTCCTTAGCATCGATCAAGTCCTGTACCTTACTTTTCAGACTCCAACAATCATCTGTATTATGCCCCGGGCTATCGGAGTGATAAGCACAGCGGGCGTTAGGGTTATACCTTGGTGACGTTGTATTTGAATTCTTTGGGGCTTCCCTTAGAGTCACCAAATTAGTCTTCAGCAACTGTGGCAGAATCTGAGATAAGGTCATGCTGAGACGAGTGAATTGCCTCTTAGGTCTCTCGTCCTTTTGTTGATTGTTATACTGAGGAACACCAGCAGGTTTTGAAATAACAACCGCATTGACAGCTTGGCGGTGTTCAGGTCTATTCTATCTTCCTGCATTGTAGACAGCACTGGACTCTTTCTTAAACGGATTCTTCTCGGTGCTCGATGAGGCACCCTTCTGTATCTTCCTGGCCTTAATACCAGCTTCAATTCTCTCACCAGTCAAAATAATATCTGTAAACCCAGATGAAGAGTTTCCAATCAAGTGGTTGAAAAATGGACCAGACAGGGTCCCCAGAAACATGTCAACAAGCTTTCGATCAGCCAAAGGTGGTTGCACCCTTCTGGCAAGGTCTCTCCACTTTTGAGCATAATCTTTGAATCCTTCACCTGTTCCCATTGACATACCCTAAAGTTGGGTACGCGTAGGAGCGAGGTCGGAGTTGTACTGATACTGCCTGTAGAATGCAGTAGCCAAATCTTCCCAGCTGCGGATACTGGATCCGTCTAACTGATAAAACCACTCAAGCTGAGTCCCTGAGAGACTGTCTTGAAAGAAATGGATCCATAAGTTCTTATCAGCAGTGTAAGGTTGGATCTTCCTCACATATGACCGGAGGTGCAGCTTCAGACAGGAAACTCTGTCATACTTGGCAAAGGCTGGTGCCTTGAATTTATGGGGAATCACCACGCCAGACGATAGACCTAGATCTCCGAAGTCCAGACCGGGCACCTTTTGAATTTCCATAGCGTTCAAATGGTCTTCCAGTTGTTTGTATTTATCCTCTGTAGGAGGATACTGTTCTTCATCGTAGTCTGTCTCGTTGTCGGAGACCACAGGGCTAGGAGCCCTCCTTTCTTGTGAACTATATTTCCCTCCAGATGAGGTTGTCAGATCAACTTCATTCTGTAACCTGTTCCCAAACCTAAGCCCTGTGTTGAACAGGACTATCCTCTTCTTCTTCTTCTTCTTCTCTTTCAGAATCAAGGTCTTCAGGTCCTGCTGACCCTTAGCTAGATTCATGAACAGCTCTTGAAATTGGGCATTCTAGGCCTGGATGGCCTTGATGGCTTGCTCAGTTGAAGGTTCAGTAGACATGATGATCGCTGAAATAAATAGCGAAGAAGATAAGAGACTTGTAAAGGGTACCTATTTATGAAGTGCATGGGATGAAATGCGTATGATTTATGATTTCAAAGACAATCGGGATTCAAATTTGTAAATAAGAAAGGAAACACACTTTATTAGATTTAAACTTCAAAATTTAAATTGTTCAACAAATTGCCCTTAAGGCGTTACAAGAATGGAAATACTAAAAAGTAAACAAAAAACTGGAAAGGAAATCATCAAAAGCCCATCAATGCTCCCATGGTCTCTTCTTATCAGTGCGGACATAGTCATTGAGAATCCGCTCGTTCTCTAACTGCCTAGTCAACCTATGGATCTTCTGCTCTTGTTCATTGAACTTCTCTCGGTAAGAATCCCGTTCCTCCCGCAGTTGCATCCAAGATCTCTTCAGTGCCCCAATGTCAGTGGGCATATAAGGATTGAGAATGGTTGGAAGAACCCCTTCTTCATTAGCAACTTCAAGAGTGACAGGTCGGACAGCTTCATAAGGCATACCCAGCTTTTGGGCACGGATACAGACCCATCTGAGATAAGGCTCCATTGGCAGAGAAGTCTTTGGGCCTAGCTCATGTGGATCAGATTGGTGAACTCTATCCCAGGCCTTTATGAATCTACGATGTTGCTCGTCGCTATCCCCTCGAAAATCAAAGATGATTTGAGGCATTAGCATCTCGTGAGGTCCTTCTCTTCTGGCTCTTCCAAACTAACGAAGAGCTAAGCATGGGTTGTAAGAAATTCCTCCATGGGTCCCTATTAATGGGACATTAGGATACTCTCCACAGCAATCAATGATAGTCACTTCATCCATACCTTTGAGAGTCTAGATAATGTCATTATGAGAAATAGACATCACCCTATAAGCCCAGCACATTCCTTCTTTGTTCTTCAGCACTGACTTAGGGAGGTGCGAAATAAACCACCTCGACAATAAAGGAGCACAGCACATCAAGGTTCCCCGCTTTCAGGCAGTACGAGCATAGAGCTGATGAAGAATGTCACCCAAGAGAGTGGGCACAGGGTTCTGAGAGATGAAGATCTTTATCGCATTCACATTAACAAAAGTGTCAGGATTCGGAAATAATACCAAGCCATAAATCAGGAGAGCCAGAATATCCTCGAATGCCTTGAAGTCTAGGCTATCCCAGAAATAGTTAGCCTTGCCAATCAAGAACTTAGTCAGAAAGCCCTTAGCTCCACTTCTGGTCTCCCAATTAGCCATTACCTCCTCTTTGGTCAAATGATGGGCTGCAGCAATCTCTTCGGGCCTAAGAGTCTTCTCCCACCCAGTAAATGGAGTCTGCTCCAGAACAGAGATACCGAGCAGCTCAGAGAACTCTTCTATGGTAGGAACCAGCTGGAAGTCCTGGAAAGTAAAACAATGGTACAGTGGATCATAGAATTGGACCAGGACACTCATCATCTGTTCGTCCAATTTGGAGATGACCAAACTGAGAAGAGAACCATGCCTCCTGATGAAGGAAGTAGTGTCAGGCATCTTGGCAACCAACTCTTTAAGTGAGGTAGGGACTTGGACAAAGTTGATCCGGATGGTATTCTTACGCATAAGCATCATGATGACCTACAAAATAGAGCAAAGATGAAACCCTCATGTCTTTGAAATAGGTTAGTCTTATGCAAGATGTATGCAATGTTATGATGTCATGATGTCATGATAAAGGCACACCACAAGTATCCACAATAAGCAAACATGGTAAAGGCACACAAGTCACACTGAGAGCCCTTAGATTTCAGGCTGGCATGGAGCTTAGGTACTACCCTCTTTCAGTTCAGTTGGTTTAAACCTGTCCTAAAAATAGTAACCGGGTTCTAGAGGATCTCAATATCACTGACTACCCTCAATCGGTCATAATTCCAGTTTAGCAACCTTTTCTTGCGGCCGGAATCATCGCGAGAGTTTAGTCTCAATGAGTGTAGCATACTGCTACTGTTCTATGGCCAAGTTGGTCAATTTAAGGTTCTAAGGTCAGTTGGTGCTTAACGACCCCTTAGAAGACCCATATTCTCCTCGTTCCAACACAAGGGATATCGGTACAGACCAAAGTCCCACACCAATGTAGCTACTGCTTCAACCGTGTCGATCTATGCCAGACAGTTCCCTCACAGTTTATTGCTACTTACTTAAAGGGTACCCCCAGATCCGGGTTAGGATCTATAGAACTCCGATACAAGCCCACAAATATAAATCATACAAATCATACAATTGAAAACACAATGATCTAATCCTAAGGTACACCTCACTTATGAGTCCCCAGCAGAGTCGCCAGTTTTGTGATCAGTGGGAATGAGAACTGACTGTTTTCGAATACTGGTTCACGTTTGCGTTTGTTTTTGCAAAATGTTGTGGTAATCAAGAGTCTCCACCGTCTTTTATTTTATCCAACAAGGAAAGGAAAAAAGCACAGGAAAATTCCTTTTCGAGATATTTCTCGGGTTCGGGAGGTAGATTATAGAAAGGGAAGGTGTTAGCACCCTTTCTATCCATGGTTATCCACAGGCTCTTAGGTACTTGCTCATTGTGTTTTCAAAAGTTTGCTTTTCTTTGTGTTTGTGAGTTTGAAAAGAGTTTTTGTTTTGAAGAGAGTGTAAGTGCGAAAAGTTTTGTTTTGCTTTTAAAAGGAGCAAGTACTTAAGAGCCATCTACCTAATCGAAAAGGAATTAAACTGTGCTAGTGTCCTTTAGACAATGCTATCCCACTATTGAGGAGTAGGTAGCATCGTCGTTGGAGTTTTCGGGTCAATTCGATTAAGGGACGTGTGGTCACTAAAGCAATGTTAGGACGCCTTAGTGGTAACCCTAATATCCTAGATCATTTTTCTGAGGCAACCGTTTCGAGGCAACTATGATATTTGGACAATAGGGCGACCTCTAAAACTTCCAATACTCAATGACCACGTTCGAGGCAACCAAGTGAGGTGTACCCTAAGAGTGCGCATGTGCGAATGTGTTATTTCGGTTAATTTTATCTGTACATGTTATGGGTGAGCTATGTTGATTTTAGGTTAAAGATTGATCTTGTCATGCATTGCCTAGTTATCAAACATCTAACATTGTATATTGTGCGGAAATTAAATTGCGGGAAATAAAAGAAAGCGATAAATAAATCAAGTCCTAATTAAAAGCTATTACATACCAGAAGCAATTACAATATTGGATAAAAATGAAACGCGTGCGAGAAAATTAAATCGGCGTATTTTTTAGGGTTTTGACCCTTTTTTGAAAGAAAGTATTTTTTTGTTATTTTGAATTAAATGGAATTAAAACTAAGTTAATTAATTAATTAATAAAAAGAGATATTTTTGGATTTTTTAATATTTAAGGAAATAAAATAACATTGATTAAAATTATTAAAAAAAACCTAATTCTATATTAATTTTAATTTATTGCAAAAAATATTAAAATTGTACCTAATTAAAAACTAAATTAATTGGTTAATAATTATTTAAAAATAGAGTGATGAAATTAAATTTAATAAATAAAAATAATATTTTTTATGTTTTTGGTTTTATGAGAAAAAATTAATTGGCTGGTAATAATAATAATAATTAATAAAACAATTAACTAAAAAGAAATATAAACGAGAAAAAGAAATAAACCCAGGGGGGTGTTAGGCCCAAATTGGTGGTGGAATCAGCATTTCAGAGGCCCAATACGTCCAAGCCTGCCTTGACTTTTCCCATCCAGTGTGCGCTTGTTGACTTGGAGTATGATGAGCTTGCAATCTGGACCCTTGGATTTGGCCTGGAGGCCATCTGGCGCCTGGATCCATGAGGCATATGATGCTCTACACTTTGGGCATTGCATGAGAATATCTAAAGAAAAATTAAACAAATGTTTTGGGGGACCTGGGATTCGAACCCAGGTCCCAAGAGACTTTGACATAGCGCGCTCACCAACTGAGCTGGCTTGTTTAATTGTTATTAGAATACAAAACAAATATTATATTGAAAACTCAATCATTATGCTGGAAAATAAAAAAAGTGGCGCGCTATTTGAACCAGCCAATTAGGAGAGGACGCGTGGTCGTCTTCTTTGTTGAAACAAACAGGGTTTTTACCTGCGGATTTTATCCGCAGAAAGATTCGTGGGATGCATCAAAAATTCACCCTAGGCCATGAAAATGCAAGCTAAGACCATCATTGGATTCGTCTCTCTTCCCTGAACACATCCATGGTCGTTATTTGTCCTGATTTTGCCTGTATCAAAAATGCCCAAAAAACAAGAACACGAACCCTAGCTTCGGATCTAAGGTTATAGGCCATGAAAACAAAATTGAATAATGCAGACATGTTGGAAATTATGCAAGGATCAAGATTATGTCAATATTTTTGCAAAAAAATGCAAGAACATGGATTCATGATTCCATGTTCAGAGCTAGGTTCGTGGGCACTTACAACGCAATTCAGGAGGTCTCAAGGCTTGGTTTTGATTGCTTTAGCTCCACTGAATGTCAGGCAAGGGAGTAGCGTTGAGATCTTGGGTTGAAACGTGCTCTAACCAAGGTTTTGACCTCACACTTTTGCAAGCTTTTTTCAATTCTTGTCTGGCTCTTTCTTGCAGTTTCAGCTCGTGTTCTTGTGTGCTTCATGTTGTATATGTATCATAGAAACAATTAGGTTATATCTTGGGCTTGGAATCCATGAGTATTGAAGATTGGAGATTTGATATGATCTTCCATTAACAAGTTTCCAAAATTGTACCAAATCTGATTTTTTGTGGACAACAATGCTTGATACGAATTTGATTATGTGAATCATGATAATTGAAAGCTGCAATGATCAAAAAGATATCATTCCATCAATTTTTGGATTTTATTTGAATTAATATTAATTTAAAATGAACTAATTCAATAAAAATTAAATAAAATAGAAAAATAAATGAATGGCCATGAAATTGAAGATGGGACATGTGTGTGGTGTGACAAGACCAAATCAAGTGGAAAAAAGTGGACCCTTTTGTCAAAAATTGGAGTTTTGAGGATAGTTGACTTTTGGCACTTTTGGAAAAATATCCAACTTCAACAATGCATAACTTCTTCAATTTTGAACTTTTGGAAGTGTTCTTGGACTTTTTAGAAACATTGAGATGTCCTATAACCAACCTTTTTAGTCTCATCTCATTTTGATATTCCATGCTCATGATATAAGCTTTGAAAAAAAAGTGTTTTTGTTGACTTTCAAAAATGACCTATAATGTCCAAATTTATAACTTCTTGTGAGTGCATTTCTTGATCTTGCGGTGTGAAAATGGATTGTAGGAAATTGCATTCTCTTAAAAATGAGATTTGGATGGTTCATTTCTCATAAAGTATGAGAAAGTTATGCTTGGTCAAAGTTGAGTTGACTTTTCCTACAAAACCCTAATTTAGCAACTTTTGAATCTTGATGAATCTTGAGCAATCCTTGATGAATCATGATCAACCCTTGATCAAATGATGAATTATCCTGCAAAATGAGAACGTTGACAGAAAATCTTAAGTTTTGACTATTTGTAGGTCACAGTTGACTTTTTCTCTAGCACAGTCAATTTTTGGACCTCTTGAGCAATTGACTGACCAAACTTCCTCTGCAAGGCTTGAAATTTGACATGTATGAACTTGAGAACATATTAGGACATTGGGGAGAACTTTAGGCCATTTGGATGCAAGGACCTTGATGCAACACAAAACCCTAATTTTGAATTGACTGCCTTAGGAGGTGATTTGACTGTCCAACTCTTGAGCCATCTTGAACAACTTGGAGATGATTCTTGACATGTCTTGAGAAATATGGGAGGGAAAATTTTGGGGTACAATAGTTTCCCCTGTTTAATCTTCTTAAACATGAGGATATAGATTGGCGTTCGAGCCTTTCGTGATTCGAAGGAGGAAGATGATTGAACACTAGAGTGCCCAGAAATTTGCACTCGCATGAAGTAGTATTTGTCTTGTGATGTCGGGAATGGGCTTACAGATGCCATTTGGAGATTGATGATGGGAGATGGGCTTAAAGATGCTATCCGAAGGAGTGTCGATCGCGTAAGAGATTCCTTAGTGAGAGCTTGTATACCTGTTGTTGAGGGAGATTCCGCTGGGGAATGTTGTTCTTTATCTTAGGAGAAATAGAACTTTAGGAGCTTTGGTCATCCGTTATTCTACTGGGAAATCATCTCTGTTGAATTTTAGGAGCTTTGGTCGTCCGTTATTCTACTGAGGAATCATCTTTATTGAAGAGGTGAGAGTGAGCTACTATCTGGTCGTAACCCAGGCTTCATAGTGATAAGACCGACTGCTATCTGGTCGTAATCCGGGCTTTACAGTGACTTACTGGGGAGATGAGATTAAACTTGCTATCCAGTCGTAATCGAGGCTTCGCAATTTCTCGACTCTTATCTGGTCGAAATCCAGGCTTCAGAATCAAATCAAGTGATTATCCGGTCGCATCCGGGCTTCAATCTTGAATTTAGGGCACACTAATATCCAACCGACTCCGGGCTTCTTAGTAATTATCCATGTAAACTTCTATTTGGTCGGAATCCAAGCTTCACAATGTCTTGTACCGCTATCTGGTCGTAATCCAGGCTTCATGATGTGTTATACCATTATCTGGTCGAATCTATGCTTCATGGTCTTTGGAGGCATCAAGATACTATCCGGTCGTACCTGGGCTTCATAAATTTTATTAAAGATATACCACTATCTGGTCGTAATCCAGGCTTCGTAGTACTTTTGGTTTCTATTTGGTCGTAATCCAGTCTTCACAATATCTTCTACCATTATCTGGTCGTAATCCAGGCTTCATGGTCTTGTATTGCTTTCTGGCCGTAATCCAGGCTTCACAATAACTTGCTGAGCTGTTATCCGGTCGTGATCCGGGCTTCATGATAACTTGCTGGGCTGTTATCCGGTCGCGATTCGGGCTTCACGGCTTGTGTTTATAATATACCACTATCTGGTCAAATCCAGGCTTCATGGTGCTTACTGAGCTGCTATCCGGTCGTAATCCGGGCTTCATGGCTCACTGGGGAATAAACTATCATTCGGTCGTTCTCCGGGCTTTATAGCTTACTTTTGAGAGATATCACTATCTGGTCGTAATCCAGGCTTCGCGGTAGTCTGATATTGTTATCCGGTCGTAATCCGGGCTTCACAATATGCTGTAGAAATCAAGATACTATCCGGTCGTACCCGGGCTTCATAGCTTGAATTTTGATTGTATCTTTCCTGAAAGGTAAAGGTCAGTCTTATGCAATGCATGATATGGATCAAACAATGATGTTCTCAACATAAATGAGATTGTATGGTATGATGCGTATATGCATGTATCATGATGTATGGACATGTAATGTTTTAGCTGGGTAAAATAGATCCCGGAGCTGCTGGAGAACAGAGTTGAGTTCTTCATTTCTGCCAGGGATGGATTACTGTTGCTGGTGGCACTGAATCTGTTGAGGATTGAACTCCTGCTTGGGGAAAGGAAAGAACTTCGCTGGGGATGATCGTATGCTTGTTAGGGAACGTCTTTATACTCTGTTGAGGAATATTAAGACCTTCTGGGGATACCAACCCTTTTTAGCACTGATGGTGGATGAACTCTGCTTGGGGAGAGTATTGCTGATTCGTCCGTAGTTGCAAGTCTCAACCGAGAGAGCTATCATTATTGTCTTACCCTGCGGGGAATGAAGGTATCTTAGCCATATTCTTCATATGGATGTACCTTGGTACCTGGTGGAAAGAGCAACTTGTACAGTTCGGACAATTCTTATTGCCCCTGTTTCTGATATTACCAGTAACTCATCTTTCGTTTCGCATGTAAATATTTATGATCAGCAATTAATGTCAAATGCATATATCAAAAATGAACATTGGACGTTCTTTGCAAAACAAAACAGATAAAGGAAAAACAACTTGAAATTTTTGAAAATGAATTTGTATTGATTTTGAAGTCTGGCATGTAAATAGGCATTTTTATACAAGAGGCTGACGTCCTAGTAAGAGAACACCGCCGAACAAATACAATTTGTGAAAAGGAAACAAAACAGTTATGTGGATAATCCCACTGGGTTCCAACTCTGCTATTGCCTTTATATCTTCAAGCATCTCATCACTTTGCTGCTTAGTTGAAGATGAATCTGATTGATTAATGTCGTCCGAGCTTGATAGTCGATACCGAAGTCTGGATGCGAGGTGATCCAATGAGACATAGTGTTACGCTTTGATCCCTAACTTTTGCCTGGACTGCCCTTTCGGGTTTTCAGTCCATCGGGATACCCATTTTTGCCCAAGCTGCCTTTTCAGGTTTTCGACTTGCCGGGTGTATAGATTTTTTATTTTCATCCCTTATTTTTGCCCGGACCCTTTTTGTTCGCCGGGAAGCCCTTATTTTTGCCTAGGCCAGTCAACCTAGAGGGTCTTTGATTATGCGTAGTATCTTTTCACCATGTCTGCATTGACGGGGTGAGGAAGGTCGTCACCATCCATGGTGGTTAGAATCATGGCTCCTCCTGAGAAAATGTTCTTAACCACAAATGGCCCTTCATAAGTAGGGGTCTATTTGCCCCTGGGATCACCTTGAGGTAAGATAATGCGCTTTATTACCAAGTCCCCAACTTGATACTCTTGTCGTCTGACTTTCTTGTTAAATGCCTTGATCATTCGTTTTTGGTACGTCTGACCATGACAAATAGCAGTGAGTCTCTTTTCGTCGATTAGGTTCAGTTGATCAAGCCGGGTCTGAATCCAGTCATCTTCGCTCAAACCTGCATCCTTCATGATTCGAAGAGAGGGTATCTGAACTTCAATAAGCAAGACTGCCTCCATGCCATAAACCAAGGAATAAGGTGTTTCCCCTGTTGACGTCTGTGTTGAGGTACGGTACCCATGAAGAGCAAACGGTAACATCTCGTGCCAGTCTTTGTATGTCACTGTCATCTTCTGCACAATCTTCTTAATGTTCTTATTTGTCGCTTCGACGGCCCCATTCATCTTCGGCCGGTAGGGAGAAGAGTTATGATGCTGTATTTTGAATTGCTCGCAGAGCTAGGTGATCATCTTGTTGTTGAGATTAGTGCGATTGTCCGTAATGATCCTCTCTGGTACACTGTATCGACAGATCAGGTTGTGCCAAATGAACCGTGCCACGACGTTCTTGGTTACGGTAGCAAAGGAAGTTGCTTCAACCCACTTCGTAAAGTAATCAATTGCTACCAGGATGAAACGATGCTCGTTAGATGTCGTAGGTCTGATCTCGCCGATCATATCAATGCCCCACATTGCAAAAGGCCAAGGTGTCGTCAAGACGTTCAGAGGAACTGGAGGTATGTGCACCTTATCAGCATAAACCTGGCACTTGTGACATGTCCAAGAATGCTGATAACAATCGGCTTCCATTATGGACCAATAATATCCTGCCCGAAGGATTTTCTTTGCCATGGTGTGTCCACTGGAGTGAGTTCCGAAAGTACCTTCATGTAGATCTGCCATGATCCTTTCTGCTTCAATCTTATCTACACAACGCAGTAAGGTCGAATCATGGTTACGCTTGTAAAGAATACCATTGCTGACGAAGAACTTCGCTGCGAACCTCCTTAGAAACTTCTTATCATTAATAGATGCACCCTCGGGGTATTCTTGAGCTTCAAGGTACCTCTTCACCTCATGATACCAGGGCTTTTCTGTTACCTCTTCAGTCTCAAGATCACAGCAATGTGCAGGTTCATCCAATTTCTCAATGATAATTCGGGGAGCTTCGTTGTCCCAATTGACTTTGAACATAGAAGACATCGTAGCCAATGCATCCGCCAACTGATTCTCCTCTCTAGGGAAGTGTTCAAAGGTTATCTCCTCAAAATGGGGAAGCAACGTCAACACATACTCCTTGTAAGGAATAAGATTTGGGTGTTTCGTATCCCACTCGCCTTTGATCTGACTGATCACGAGAGAGGAATCTCTGAAGACACTCAGAAACTTAATCCTTAGGTCAATTGCAGCTCGAAGACCCATAATGCACGCTTCATACTCCGCCATGTTGTTGGTGCAGTTGAAACATAGTCGAGCGGTGAACGGAGTATGAGAGCCTTTAGGAGATATGATCACAGTGCCAATGCCATTACCCAAAGCGTTCGAAGCTCCATCAAAGTACATAGACCATCGGGATCCTTCCTCAGGTCCTTCATCCGGTCCAGGTGTCTCATAATCAGTTATCAACATGATATTCTCGTCCAGGAATTCAAAGTTCATAGACTGGTAATCATCCACTGCCTGATGTGCCAAATGGTCAGCCATCACACTTCCCTTGATAGCCTTTTGGGTCGTATATTGGATGTCATACTCAGTCAAGATCATCTGCCATCTTGTTATTCTTCCGGACAAGGCAGGCTTCTCGAAGATATACTTGATGGGATCCATCTTTGATATCAACAGGGTAGTGTGGGTCAACATATACTGTCTCAGCCGGCGAGCAGCCCATGCCAAAGCGCAGCAAGTTTTCTCGAGCAGTGAGTATCGAGTCTCACAGTCGGTAAACTTTTTGCTAAGGTAATAAATAGCATGCTCTTTTCGGCCAGACTCGTCATGTTGCCCCAGCACACACCCCATTGAGTTATCGAGCACTGTCAAGTATAAGATCAAAGGTTTCCCTTCAACTGGTGGCATCAGAATAGGCGGCTCCTGGAGATACTATTTGATTCTTTCGAAAGCGGCCTGGCATTCATCGTTCCAACGTACCACTTGATCTTTCTTCATTAACTTGAAGATTGGCTCACAAGTAACAGTTAGGTGCGAGATGAATCGGGCAATGTAGTTCAGTCGTCCCAGAAAGCCTCTGACCTCTTTCTCTGTTCTGGGAGCTGGCATCTCTTGTATGGCTTTCACTTTGGCAGGGTCCACTTGAATACCTTTGTCGCTCACGTTGAAACCCAGTAGCTTACCAGATCTCACCCTGAAGGTGCACTTGTTCGGGTTCAACCTCAACTTGTACAACTTCAACCTGTCAAATAGCTTCTGTAGATGGTCAAGGTGTTCTCCCTCAGTCTGGGACCTTGCAATCATATCGCCGATGTATACTTCAATCTCATGATGGGTCATGTCATGAAACATAGCAACCATGGCACGCTGATATGTTGCCCCAACATTTTTCAACCCAAAAGGCATGACCTTGTAGCAAAAGGTACCCCATTGAGTAACAAAGGTGGTCTTCTCCATGTCTTCGGGAGCCATTTTTATCCGATTATAATCGGAGAAACCGTCCATAAAGGAGAAGACCTTGTGGTGAGCAGTATTGTCAACCAGAACGTCAATATGAGGTAGAGGGAAATCATCCTTGGGGCTCGCCCTGTTCAAATCCCTGTAATCAACACATATTCGGACCTTGCCATCTTTCTTCGGCACAGGAACCACATTGGCGACCCACTGAGGGTAAGAAGTAACTGCTAGAAAACCGGCGTCAAACTGTTTCATAACCTTAACCTTGATTTTCTCAGACATCTCTGGGCGCATTCGGCGAACCTTCTATTTTACGGGAGGACAGTCTTCCTTGGTAGGCAGGCGATGAACCACAATGTCGGTATCCAAACCAGGCATATCTTCGTAAGATCAGGCGATAATCTCAACATAGTCATGCAGCATCTGAATCAACCGTTGCTTCACACTAAGCTCCAGATTGCACCAACCTTGAATTCCTTCTTGTCTGTCTCAGTACCCAGATTCATTGTTTCCACTGGCTCTTCATGTGGCTGAATGGCCCTATCTTCCTAGAGTAGCAGCCTTGCAAGTTCACCAGGCACTTCGCAATCATCTTCACCTTCGTCTTTGGCTAAGTTGATCGGATTTTCGAAGTCATAACTGGAAGTAGCAGAGTCGTTACCAGTGAGATCCAGAGTGGATGTGGACCTGTATATGTGAGTGTGTGTAAAATAGATGTTTCGCAATATATAATAAAGAAAGACAAGGAGCACAAAATTTGAAATGCAAGAACGTCCAATGTTTTTATTAATGATATATGAAAATGACACACAAAAGCCCTCGCAAATGAAGCCACGATGCCCCGGGTAAGACACCGGGCCATAAAGTTTGAAACATTATCTATTATAAATTCAAAATAAAAAGTTTCATTATGGGGTAATAACGGAAACGGGCATAGAATCCTTCGCTGTCCAGTTGCTTAATCCACCATTGGCAGTTAGGTAGATCCAACTGTCGATATCAAACTCTTCATCATCGTCATCCCTGCTCGCATCCACCCCTGTGTCTTGTTTAGGCTTCTCTGGTTCTCCGAACTCGATCTCCTTAGCATAGATCAAGTCCTGTACCTTACTTTTCAGACTCCAACAATCATCTGTATTATGCCCCGGGCTATCAGAGTGATAAGTACAGCGGGCGTTAGGGTTATACCTTGGTGACGTTGTATTTGAATTCTTTGGGGCTTCCCTTAGAGTCACCAGATTAGTCTTCAGCAACTGTGGCAGAATCTGAGATAAGGTCATGCTAAGACGAGTGAATTTCCTCTTAGGTCTCTCGTCCTTTTGTTGATTGTTATACTGAGGAACACCAACAGGTTTTGAAATAACAACCGCATTGACAGCTTAGCGGTGTTCAGGTCTATTCTGTCTTCCTGCACTGTAGACAGCACTGGACTCTTTCTTAAACGACTTCTTCTCGGTACTCGATGAGGCACCCTTCTGTATCTTCCCGGCCTTAATACCATATTCAATTCTCTCACCAGTCAAAATAAGATCTGTAAACCCAGATGAAGAGTTTCCAATCAAGTGGTTGAAAAATGGACCAGACAGGGTCCCCAGAAACATGTCAACAAGCTCCCGATCAGCCAAAGGTGGTTGTACCCTTCCGGCAAGGTCTCTCCACTTTTGAGCATAATCTTTGAATCCTTCACCTATTCCCATTGACATACGCTGGAGTTGGGTACGCGTAAGAGCGAGGTCGGAGTTGTACTGATACTGCCTATAGAATATAGTAGCCAAATCTTCCCAGTAGTGTAAGGCTGGATCTTCCTGACATATGACCGGAGGTGCAGATTCGGACAGGAAACTTTATCATACTTGGAAAAGGCTGGTGCCTTGAATTTATGGGGAATCACCACCCCAGACGATAGATCTAGATCTCCGAAGTCCAGACCGGGCACCTTCTGAATTTCCATAGCGTTCAAACGGTCTTCCAGTTGTTTGTATTTATCCTCAGCAGGAGGATACTGTTCTTCATCGTAGTTTGTCTCGTTATCTAAGACCCTAGGGCTAGGAGCCCTCCTTTCTTGTGAACTATCTTTCCCTCCATATGAGGTGGTCAGATCAACTTCATTCTGTAACCTGTTCCCAAACCTGTGTCCTGTGTTGAACAGGACTATCCTCTTCTTCTTCTTCTTCTCTTTCAGAATCAAGGTCTTCAGGTCCTGCTGACCCTTAGCTAGATTCATGAACAGCTCTTGAAATTGGGCATTCTGGGCCTGGAGGGCCTTGATGGCTTGCTCAGTTGAAGGTTCAGTAGACATGATGATCGCTGAAATAAACAGCGAAGAAGATAAGAGACCTGTAAAGGGTACCTGTTTATGAAGTGCATGGGATGAAATGCGTATGATTTATGATTTCAAAGACAATCGGGATTCAAATTTGTAAACAAGAAAGGAAACACACTTTATTAGATTTAAACTTCAAAATTTAAATTGTTCAACAAAGTGCCCTTAAGGCGTTACAAGAATGGAAATACTGAAAAGTAAACAAAAAACTGGAAAGGAAATCATCAAAAGCCCATCAATGCTCCCATGGTCTCTTCTTATCAGTGCGGACATAGTCGTTGAGAATCCACTCGTTCTCTAACTGCCTAGTCAACCTCTGGATCTTCTGCTCTTGTTCATTGAACTTCTCTCGGTAAGAATCCCGTTCCTCCCGCAGTTGCATCTAAGATCTCTTTAGTGCCCCAATGTCAGTGGGCATATAAGGATGGAGAATGGTTGGAAGAACCCCTTCTTCATTAGCAACTTCAAGAGTGACAGGCCGGACAGCTTCATAAGGCATACCCAGCTTTTGGGCACGGATACGGACCCATCTGAGATAAGGCTCCATTGGCAGAGAAGTCTTTGGGCCTAGCTCATGTGGATCAGATTGGTGAACTCTATCCCAGACCTTTATGAATCTACGACGTTGCTCGTCGCTATCCCCTTGAAAATCAAAGATGATATGAGGCATTAGCATCTCGTGAGGTCCTTCTCTTCTGGCTCTTCCAAACTGACGAAGAGCTAAGCATGGGTTATAAGAAATTCCTCCATGGGTCCCTATTAATGGGACATTAGGATACTCTCCATAGCGATCAATGATAGTCACTTCATCCATACCTTTGAGAGTCCAGATAATGTCATTATGAGAAATAGACATCACCCTATAAGCCCATCCCATTCCTTCTTTGTTCTTCAACACTGACTTAGGGAGGTGCGAATTAAACCACCTCGACAATAAAGGAGCACAGCACATCAAGGTTCCCCGCTTTCGGGCAGTACGAGCATAGATCTGATGAAGAATGTCACCCAAGAGAGTGGGCACAGGGTTCTGAGAGATGAAGATCTTTATCGCATTCACATCAACAAAAGTGTCAGGATTCAGAAATAATACCAAGCCATAAATCAGGAGAGCCAGAATATCCTCGAATGCCTTGAAGTCTAGGCTATCCCAGAAATAGTTAGTCTTGCCAATCAAGAACTTAGTCAGAAAGCCCTTAGATCCACTTCTAGTCTCCCAATTAGCCATTACCTCCTCTTTGGTCAAATGAAGGGCTGCAGCAATTTCTTCGGGCCTAAGAGTCTTCTCCCACCCAGTAAACGGAGTCTGCTCCAGAATAGAGATACCGAGCAGCTCAGAGAACTCTTCTAGGGTAGGAACCAGCAGGAAGTCCTGGAAAGTAAAACAATGGTACAGTGGATCATATAATTGGACCAGGACACTCATCATCTGTTCGTCCAATTTGGAGGTGACCAAACTGAGAAGAGAACCATACCTCCTGATGAAGGAAGTAGTGTCAGGCATCTTGGCAACCAACTCTTTAAGCAAGGTAGGGACTTGGACAAAGTTGATCCGGATGGTATTCTTACGCATAGGCATCATGATGACCTACAAAAAAGAGCAAAGATGAAACCCTCCTGTCTTTGAAATAGGTTAGTCTTATGCAAGATGTATGCAATATTATGATGTCATGATGTCATGATAAAGGCACACCACAAGTATCCACAATAAGCAAACATGGTAAAGGCACACAAGTCACACTGAGAGCCCTTAGATTTCAGGCTGGCATGGAGCTTAGGTACTACCCTCTTTCAGTTCAGTTGGTTTAAACCTGTCCTAAAAATAGTAACCGGGTTCTAGAGGATCTCAATATCACTGACTACCCTCAATCGGTCATAATTCCAGTTTAGCAACCTTTTCTTGCGGTCGGAATCATCGCGAGAGTTTAGTCTCAATGAGTGTAGCATACTGCTACTGTTCTATGGCCAAGTTGGTCAATTTAAGGTTCTAAGGTCAGTTGGTGCTTAATGACCCCTTAGAAGACCCATATTCTCCTCGTTCCAACACAAGGGATATCGGTACAGACTAAAGTGCCACACCAATGTAGCTACTGCTTCAACCGTGTCGGTCTACGCCGGACAATTCCCTTACAGTTTATTCCTACTTACTTAAAGGGTACCCCCAGATCCGGGTTAGGATCTATAGAACTCCGATACAAGCCCACAAATATAAATCATACAAAGCATACAATTGAAAACACAATGATCTAATCCTAAGGTACACCTCACTTATGAGTCCCCAGCAGAGTCGCCAGTTCTGTGATCGGTGGGAATGAGAACTGACTGTTTTGGAATGCTGGTTCGCGTTTGCGTTTGTTTTTGCAAAATGTCGCGGTAAGCAAGAGTCGCCACTGTCTTTTATTTTATCCAACAAGGAAAGGACAAAAGCACAGAAAAATTCCTTTTCGAGATATTTCTCGGGTTAGGGAGGTAGATTATAGAAAGGGAAGGTGTTAGAAGCCTTTCTATCCGTGGTTATCCACGGGCTCTTAGGTACTTGCTCATTGTGTTTTCAAAAGTTTGCTTTTCTTTGTGTTTGTGAGTTTGAAAAGATTTTTTGTTTTGAAGAGAGTGTAAGTGCGAAAAGTTTTGTTTTATTTTTAAAAGGAGCAAGTACTTAATAACCATCTACCTACTCGAAAAGGAATTAAACTGTGCTAGTGTCCTTTAGACAATGTTATCCCACTATTGAGGAGTAGGTAGCATCGTCATTGGAGTTTTCGGGTCAATTCGATTAAGGGACGTGTGGTCACTAAAGCAATGTTAGGACGCCTTAGTGGTAACCCTAATATCCTAGATCATTTTTCTGAGGCAACCGTTTCGAGCCAACTATGATATTTGGACAAGAGGGAGACCTCTAAAACTTCATATACTCAATGACCACGTTCGAAGCAACCAAGTGAGGTGTACCCTAAGAGTGCGCATGTGTGAGTGTATTATTTCGGTTAATTTTATATGTACATGTTATGGGTGAGCTATGTTGATTTTAGGTTAAAGATTGATCTTGTCATGCATTGCCTAGTTATCAAACATCTAACATTGTATATTGTGCGGAAATTAAATTGCGGGAAATTAAATCTAAGCTATTACAAGGCGTCGGGTATTTACATCGCCAAAAACAAACCCTTTAATTTAAATTGCGGAAAATAAAAGAAAGCGATAAATAAATCAAGTCCTAATTAAAAGCTATTACATACCGGAAGTAATTACAATATTGGATAAAAATGAAACGCGTGCGAGAAAATTAAATCGGCGTATTTTTTAGGGTTTTGACCCTTTTTTGAAAGAAAGTATTTTTTTGTTATTTTGAATTAAATGGAATTAAAACTAAGTTAATTAATTAATTAATAAAAAGAGATATTTTTGGATTTTTTAATATTTAAGGAAATAAAATAACATTGATTAAAATTATTAAAAAAAACCTAATTCTATATTAATTTTAATTTATTGCAAAAAATATTAAAATTGTACCTAATTAAAAACTAAATTAATTGGTTAATAATTATTTAAAAATAGAGTGATGAAATTAAATTTAATAAATAAAAATAATATTTTTTATGTTTTTGGTTTTATGAGAAAAAATTAATTGGCTGGTAATAATAATAATAATTAATAAAACAATTAACTAAAAAGAAATATAAAAGAGAAAAAGAAATAAACCCAGGGGGGTGTTAGCCCAAATTGGTGGTGGAATCAGCATTTCTGAGGCCTAATACGTCCAAGCATGCCTTGACTTTTCCCATCCAGTGTGCGCTTGTTGACTTGGAGTATGATGAGCTTGCAATCTGGACCCTTTGATTTGGCCTGGAGGTCATCTGGCGCCTGGATCCATGAGGCATATAATGCTTTACACTTTGGGCATTGCATGAGAATATCTGAAGAAAAATTAAACAAATGTTTTGGGGGACCTGGGATTTGAACCCAAGTCCCAAGAGACTTTGACATAGCGCGCTCACCAACTGAGCTGGCTTGTTTAATTGTTATTAGAATACAAAACAAATATTATATTGAAAACTCAATCATTATGCTGGAAAATAAAAAAAGTGGCGCGCTATTTGAACCAGCCAATTAGGAGAGGACGCGTGGTCGTCTTCTTCGTTGAAACAAACAGGGTTTTTACCTGCGGATTTTATCCGCAGGAAGATTCGTGGGATGCTTCAAAAATTCACCCTAGGCCGTGAAAATGCAAGCTAAGACCATCATTGGATTCGTCTCTCTTCCCTGAACACATCCATGGTCGTTATTTGTCCTGATTTTGCCTGTATCAAAAATTCCCAAAAAACAAGAACACGAACCCTAGCTTCGGATCTAAGGTTATAGGCCATGAAAACAAAATTGAATAATGCAGACATGTTGGAAATTATGCAAGGATCAAGATTATGTCAATATTTTGGCAAAAAATGCAAGAACATGGATTCACGATTCCATGTTCAGAGCTAGGTTCATGGGCACTTACATCGCAATTCATGAGGTCTCAAGTCCTGGTTTTGATTGCTTTAGCTCCACTGGATGTCAGGCAAGGGAGTAGCGTTGAGATCTTGGGTTGAAACGTGCTCTAACCAAGGTTTTGATCTCACACTTTTGCAAGCTTTTTTCAATTCTTGTCTGGCCGTTTCTTGCAGTTTCAGATCATGCTCTTGTGTGCTTCATGTTGTATATGTATCATAGAAACAATTAGGTTAAATCTTGGGCTTGGAATCCATGAGTATTGAAGATTGGAGATTTGATATGATCTTCCATTAACAAGTTTCCAAAATTGTACCAAATCTGATTTTTTGTGCACAACAATGCTTGATACGAATTTGATTATGTGAATCATGATAATTGAAAGCTGCAATGATCAAAAAGATATCATTCCATCAATTTTTGGATTTTATTTGAATTAATATTGATTTAAAATGAATTAATTCAATAAAAATTAAATAAAATAGAAAAATAAATGAATGGCCATGAAATTGAAGATGGGACACGTGTGTGGTGTGACAAGACCAAATCAAGTGGAAACAAGTGGGCCCTTTTGTCAAAAATTGGAGTTTTGAGGATAGTTGACTTTTGGCACTTTTCGAAAAATGCCCAACTTCAACAATGCATAACTTCTTCAATTTTGAACTTTTGGAAGTGTTCTTTGAATTTTTAGAAACCTTGAGATGTTATATAACCAAACTTTTTGGTCTCGTCGCATTTTGATATTCCATTCTCAAGTTATAAGCTTTGGCAAAAAAGGTGTTTTTGTTGACTTTCAAAAATGACCTATAATGTCCAAATTTATAACTTCTTGTTAGTGCATTTCTTGATCTTGGGGTGTGAAAATGGATTGTAGTAAATTGCATCCTCTTCAAAATGAGCTTTGGATGGGTCATTTATTATAAAGTATGAGAAAGTTATGCTTGGTCAAAGTTTAGTTGACTTTTCCTACAAAACCCTAATTTAGCAACTTTTGAATCTTGATGAATCTTGAGCAATCCTTGATGAATCATGATCAACCCTTGATCAAATGATGAATTATCCTTCAAAATGAGAATGTTGACAAAAAATCTTGAGGTTTGACTATTTGTAGGTCACAGTTGACTTTTGCCCTAGCACGGTCGATTTTTGGACCTCTTGAGCAATTGACTGACCAAACTTCCTCTGCAAGGCTTGAAATTTGACATGGATGAACTTGAGAACATATTAGGACATTGGGGAGCACTTGAGGCCATTTTGATGCAAGGACCTTGATGCAACACAAAACCCTAATTTTGAATTGACTGCCTTAGGAGGTGATTTGACTGTCCAACTCTTGAGCCATCTTGAACAACTTGGAGATGATTCTTGACATGTCTTGAGAAATATGGGAGGGAAAATTTTGGGGTGCAACAGACATATTGGATGTCGTATTCTGATAGTAGCATCTTCCATCTTGCGATTCTTCCGGTAAGAGTTGGCTTTTCAAACACGTACTTTAGAGGATCCATTCTTGCTATTAACCACGTAGTATGGGTTAACATATGTTGCCTCAACCTCTTGGTAGCCCAAGCCAACGCACAACAAGTTTTCTTGAGGAGTGAGTACCTGGTTTCACAGTTAGTGAATTTCTTGCTAAGGTAATAGATGGCATGCTCCTTTCTACCTGTTTCATCCTGCTGTTCCAAAACACAACCCATTGACCCTTCGAGCACTGTCAAGTACATGATGAGTGGCCTTCTGGGGACTGGTGGCATTAAGACTGGTGGCTCTTGTAGATAATGTTTTATCGTCTCGAAGGCAGTTTCACAATCATCACTCCATACTACCGTCTGATCTTTTTGTAATAACTTGAATATTGGCTCGCACGTAGCTGTTAGATGCGATATGAACCTTGAGATGTAACTCAATCGCCCTAAGAAACCACGTACTTCTTTTTATGTCCTTGGAGCAGGCATCTCTTGTATAACTTTTACTTTTTCGGAGTCCACTTCGATACCCCACTGGCTTACAATAAAACCTAACAATTTGCCTGATCTGACGCCAAAAGTGCATTTATTCGGGTTTAACCTTAGTATGAACTTACGCAGCCGCTCGAATAACTTTTGCAGATGTATGATGTGTTCCTCCTCTGTATGAGATTTGGCAATCATATCATCTACGTATACTTCAACCTCCTTGTGGATCATATCATGAAATAACGTGACCATTGCCCTCTGATAGGTTTCCCCTGCGTTCTTGAGACCGAATGGCATTACTTTGTAGAAGAAAGTTCCCCAAGGTGTCATGAAATTGTTCTTTTCCATGTCTTCAGGTTCCATTTTGATTTTATTATAGCCTGAGAAACCGTCCATAAATGAGAATACTGAGGCTTGAGCTGTACTATCCACTAGGACATCTATATGGGGTAACGGGAAATCGTCTTTGGGGCTTGCCTTATTTAGGTCTCGATAATCTACACACATGCGTACTTTGCTATCCTTATTGGGTACTGGTACAATGTTAGCTATCCAGGGTGGATAATCTACCACTGCTAGGAACCCTGCGTCAAATTGTTTGAGAACCTCTTCTCTGATTTTGCTGGACATATCTGGACGAGTTCTTCTGAGTTTTTTTTCTGATTGGAGAACACCTTTCTTTGAGAGGTATTCTGTGCACCACGATGTCTGTATCCAACCCTGGCATGTCCCTGTAGGACCAAGCAAATATATCCACATACTCGTGTAATAACTTGATTAGCCTGTCTTTGACGCTCTGCTCCAACATTGCCCCTAGCTTGATTTCTTTCGGATCTTCCTTTGTGCCCAGATTAATGGTCTCAATAGGCTCTTGATATGGTTGTATGTTATTAGCCTTTCGCTCTATTTCCCTTTCCATTTCCTCTGAGAGTTCAAGGTCTTCTTCGTCTTCCTCTTCGACTTGGTTGATAGGAACATCAAAATCGTATTGGGTTGTAGCAGTAACGTTATCGGTAATTTTGGGCATGGATCTGCACATTTATCATGTTTTGGTACATATTTTAGTGCTTGGGATTTGAAAATGCGTGTGCATAGAAAGTATTCCCATTTTTAAATTTAATAGATAAATGCAAAAGAAAGACAAGGATCTTAATTGAAAACAAAATATAACTTTTATTAATTATAAATATTGTCTAAAACCATAAACAGGGAAAACCCTTACAAGCAACCCCTATGCCTAGGGTTTAACATAGCTTCTTTCAAAACAAGAAATATTACTTAGAAAAGAAAAATATCTCAGGAATCTGCACAACAGTCCATCCTTTGAGCTCTTCTCCCGGGGCGCCCTCTCTGATGAAGTCGGTTGCCCTTTTGGTACTGATTTTTCTTGATATCATTGCCACGTTCCCTCCATGCTTTGTTCCTTTGCTGACGAAAGTCTCTTGGATCGGAGGGAAACATGCTTTGCCTTTCAGAGTAGCCTTCGACGATTCGTAGCCCAAACCAAAGTGATTCTTCTTCTCAGGAATTTCTGGGAGCTTTCCCCAGCGTTTCGAGGCATCACCTCCCATAGTCGTTTGCAGATCTCTCCATGATGTCACTTTAGTCTTGTTACCCTTGTCAACTGGTAATGTTACCATTAAAGAAATTTCCAAGGCTTGGAACGGGGTAGCTATGTAGTCTTCGTCGGGACTGATATACCTGTATGATTCAATGTGGCTTACAAAAATTTCTTCCTCGTCGTCGATTATGATTAACTTCCCTTCCACTAGGAACTTAAATTTTTGATGCAGGGTCGAGGTTACTGCCCCTGCCGCATGGATCCAAGGTCTCCCCAGTAAGCAAGTGTATGCTGGTTCGATGTCCATGACCTGTGTCGTACCCCAAATTTGCCCTATCTCTTTTATTCTTGTCTGGCTTTGAACTCTGCATTCCATTTGCATCATTTCATCATTCAGTCATTTGCATATCCCGCATCTCAGGGAATCAGGCACTTTGGTTTGAAGTATTAGGGCTACGCCCTCTTTTGGTCTAATCTTGTTTTGAGGTTTTTCTTATCAGGTAAAAAGGAAGCACATCTGGTTCTTGATTAGCGGGTTGTGGAATGAATTTTGTCATCATGTTACAAGGTTGGTTCTTGCTCAATTCTATCAGAGCCTGGATTAGGGTTTATTTCCCTATGTGTGTTGGTCAGGATTCTCAGGGTTTAAGTCTGCACAAGTACAATTGGATCACATTGGATTTTCAAGCATCAAGTCAAAGAGGAAACTATTGAAAGAGCAAAACAGATAAAATATGATTTTGACAAATTTGGAGGAAAACAGGTCTCCTTTGATTCAGTACCCTTCGACTGACTCTTGGCCTCTTTCGAATCTGGACATTTTGCCTCCTGTATGCCTACTTTCGATTGGACAAGTTGTTGCCTGCAAGCCTGCTTCGAATCTGGACAAGTTGTTGCATGTATGCCTACTTTCGATTGGACAAGTTGCTGCCTGCAAGCCTGCTTCGAATCTGGAAAAGTTGCTGCCTGCAAGCCTGCTTCGAATCTGGACGAGTTGCTACCTGCAAGACTGCTTCGAATCTGGACAAGTTGCTGCCTGCAAGCCTGCTTCGAATCTGGACGAGTTGCTACCTGCAAGCCTGCTTCGAATCTGGACAAGTTTATTGCCTGCAAACATGCTTCGACTGGGCAATATTGCTTCCTTCGAAATCCGACTTTCGATTGGGCAATGTGTTTGTTTCAATCCACAAGCTTCGATTTGGAAACACAGTCTCCTTCAGTCACAAGCTTTGATTTGGAAACACAGTCTCCTTCAGTCACAAGCTTCGACTGGGCAATGTTTCCCTTTGAAACAACTAGCTTCGATTCAGATAACATTGGCCTTCTGTAAGTTTGTCTTGATTCACCAAGCAGCAACCTCCTACAAGAAAACTTCGACCAAGCTATGGCTTCCTCTGTGCTTGCCTTCAACGCACAAGTCAATGGCTTCCCTTCATGCTAGCATCCATAAAGAAAGTATCTGCCTGTAAGCCTTTTCGATTCACCAAGTTTATTGCCTGTATGCCTCTTTCAAATCTGGACATTATGCCTCCTGCATGCCTCTTTCGAATCTGGACATCTTGCCTCATGTTGGCCTCTTTCGAATCTGGACATTCTGCCTGCATGCTTGCTTCGTCTGGACAAGTTTCGATGGGACAAAGTCACCATCTCTTGCATCATTCGAATCCACCTTCACCAACCTGCCACAACACTCTAGAAACTTGTTGTTGCTGCTCCCACGCCTGCTGTAAGGTGCCAAAACAAACAGAAAAACCTACACCAACCTGCTACAACAGTCCAAAAACCTGCTATGCAGAGCCAGACCTGACGCCTGTAACTTGTACAAAAATGGAAAAACACAAAAGCAACATAAGAAAGGATCGAAACAACATTCCCAAACTGTTCAAATTATTTTGTTTTCCCCCCCAAATGCTTCAGCCAATCTGCCTATAAATAAGACTCCAATGCATGTTTGAAGAAAGGACTTGAGGGCCAGACGAATCTCTGCAGAAAATTTCTCAAACCACAAAATTCTCAAGTTCATCAACACTTGAGAAATTCAAAGAAAATCCAAAATTTTCTCAAACACTTATCCAAATTCAAACACATCCAGAACCAAAGACTCATCCAGAATCCAAACACATCCAGAATCCAAACACTTATTCCCTTTGAATCTGAAATGTCCCTATACCTTGTTACCCTTCAAATCCAGTAGGAAGAACCTCACCCTTGTTCTTCTCCTTCAAACAGTATCAAATACATAACCCCTGGTTCCTCCTTCGAATACAGAAGCGTTCAAGGAAACCACTTAAAGGCCCATCACACGTCCCAGCCACAAGCAAGGTAAGTCATTCTTAACCTTGAACCCCTTCATTTATAGCATAACATGTACATAACACGTTGTTTCTGTTCGTTTCCACCTACTTGATATTGTTTTCAGAGCTAACCCCCTTTCTTTTTGTTGTTTGTTTACTTAAATATGCATTAAGTGTTAACTGATTGTAAGACAATATTAGCATGGCCTTATGCCATGTTGCTGTTCAAAAAAGTTCAAATAGGAAACAGGAAACAGGAAATAGGACGAAGCTTTTGGCTTCTACTTTCTTTCTTCAGGTCAAACGAAAGAGAACCAGAAGGCTTCGCCATGTTGACTTCTGGGCCCAAACGAAAAGCTTGCCTTCACTGACTTCCAGGCTCAGTCGAAAGGCATTCCCTCACTGTTTTCAGTCTCCAGTCGAAGGAGGCAGAAAGGCAGATGGCACGCTTGCACTAAGTCCAGACTCAGACGAAGGACACTGTCATGCTGGTGTCAGCCCCCAATCGAAGTACATGACCTTGCTGCTACCTTTGCCCAATCAAAGTATAGGACCTTACCGTTGCCTTTGCCCAATCGAAGTACAGGACCTTGATGCTGCCTTTGCCCAATCGAAAGATGTGACTTTGCTGTTGCCAGCCCCAATCGAAGAAGGCCAACAGAATGCCAGTTGAAGGCTGCTCCTGCCAGAATCGAAAAACACTTATTTTTATTACTTTTGTCTTTTTTTCATTTTTTTTATGCTGTTTGATACGGTTGTAATAGCGTAGGATTTTATCTTTCTGCATTTTATTTACTTTATACAAATGCTAGTAATTAGGCAAGATAAAATCAACAAGTAGACAAACCAATCAAAAAAATCCAAAAACACTCTTTAATCACTACTTGAATTTATTTTAAAACTCGCAAAAACACTCAATCAATCAAAACTCCCCCAAAGGGCATGTCATCTCCGTTCTACCGTGATACCGGCCGTGCCTATTGCTAGAACACGTGCGTTAACGTAGCCCACTAAAAAACACAAACAAACCAACCATTTTTAGGAGGAACTACGGTGTTCTGATTCCTTCATTGGATACGTAGGCAAAGGGTCGCGAAACCCTCACGAACGCAATAATAAAAACCATCCATTTCCCTTTAAGCAAGTGTAGTTGTAGATAAACACACCCTTTAAGACAAACAAACAAAACGGATCCCATTGAGTACAACGGATGTGAAGGGTGCTAATACCTTCCCCTCACATAACCGACTCCCTTACCCTTTCTCTTGGTCGCAAGACCATCTTATCCATTCCCCTGTGGTTTTATCGATATTTCCCCTTCCTTCGGGATAAATAAAGTTCGGTGGCGGCTCTGTGTTTTCTGCTGGCGGTTTTAGCTGGCGACTCTGCTGGGGATTTTTTTAGAGAGTCTCTCCTAGTTTTGTTTACTTGTCTTTTTGGGTGTTTATTTATTTGCTTT
This sequence comes from Vicia faba, assembly GCA_948472305.1. NCBI lineage: Eukaryota > Viridiplantae > Streptophyta > Magnoliopsida > Fabales > Fabaceae > Vicia > Vicia faba. The sequence continues at coordinate 994,591,663 of OX451735.1, forward strand.
ATCTTGCTTTACTGTTTTATTTCTTTATTTATTCTTTTGTATATATTGCATATTTGTTGCTACTCACATATTTTGGATATATTGTGTTGTTGGGTTTGATGTTTACTTTTGATAAGTCCTCTACCCGGACTTGGGTTACACATAGGGTTAGGACGGGAGGTATAGTCATATTAACTTTGAGGGAGTAATCCCGAAGAAGGAGGCATGAGAATCCCCCACTCAGTGGAGGTCCCCTTGAAAGTAATTATGTTTACCGAGTAATCGGGAAGACGTCATTGCTTTCGACCTGGGAGCTCGAGAAGCTGAGGGCCGTAGAACCATTAACCCATCTTGGCCTTTTAGGTGCAATGCGGAGACTATAACAGAGTAATCTGGAAGTAGTTGTCACGCGATATTGCGCTCAGACGAGTTTTTCCTGCGAGTATTATCGATTACCAAGTAATTGGGACGTCAATAATATCCAAAGGAAGAATGTAGACTTCGGGAACTCTTTAGAACCTTGTTCGGCAGGTGATAAACCCCTAGTACATACCTCATGGGTGGTTACTCTAACTCCACGCCTGTGACGTCAAACTTTTGATCCTGTTACTTTCAACCTGTGCAACGGACTACGCAATGGTTATCCAGAATATGTGGAGCTGAGACTTCATGCCATAGCATACCATGACATCATATCATCATATACATCTCATATCTAGGGAAATCTAAAGACAAGTCTCGTCGATATATCTTTTCAAAATGGAAATTTAAAATAAATAAAAAAGGGGGATGGACGAGTCTTTGGGTCTCCTTAGAAATGAAGATAAAGCATTCATCCATACTACCATGCATTCATTTTTCACAGTAAAAACTCATTGGGGTCCCCTTTCACAGAATCCAGTAAACAGCAAAGACGACTCATCCACATCCTTACCGCACCAGAGGTAACCAGCAAAGGCTAATGGATCTTTTTGAAGAGAATCAGAATGCACTCCGTCGGGATATGGAAACTATGGGTACCCGCATGGATCAACTCATGGAAACTCTGCATGTCGTGATCAAGGGTCAAGAAGAACTACACCAGAGTGTTGCCAAGCTTACTACTGCTACTCCTTCCACTTCTGCTAATGGGAGAAATGACAATGCTAATGTTGAGACTTCTACCGGTGCTCCTAGGAATGATGTCGACGATCATCATGATGTTATTGATCTCGATAAACCCCAAGTGAATCTTGCTGCCGGGGTTGCCGAAACTGCGAAGATGTATCATGCTCTCGAAGAGAGACTTAGAGCCATGGAAGGAATCAAGGCATCCGGATTCAACACTGCTGCAATGTGCCTCGTGCCTGGGGTAGTCATTCCTCCCAAGTTCAAAGTCCCATAGTTCGACAAGTACAAAGGCACTTCTTGCCCAGAGACACATCTCCGTTCCTATTGTCGCAAAATGGCAGCCTATGCTGGAAATGAACCTTTGCTCATGCATTTCTTTCAGGACAGTTTGACCGGGGCATCCTTGGATTGGTATATGCAATTGGAGAGATCCCATGTCGGTACTTGGGGAGAGCTTGCCGATGCTTTTCTGAAACATTACCATTACAATACTGCTATGGCTCCGATACGTACTCAGCTCCAGGGGATGGTACAAAAGTCTGAAGAATATTTTAAAGAATACGCTCAGAGATGGCGTGAACTGGCTGCAAGGGTCCAACCTCCTCTTTTGGACCGTGAGTTGATTGATCTGTTTATGGGTACTATACGAGGCCCTTATCTCCAGCATATGCTCAGTAGCACTTCTACTTCATTTTCTGATATGGTCATCATTGGTGAATGTGTTGAGACATGTATTAAGGCCAGAACGATTCAAGGTGTTCCTAATAATGCTAACAACAATGCAGGCGTTAATAGGAAACCATTTTCCGGTTTTATCAAGAAGAAAGAGGGCGAGACCAGTGCCATCACCGTCAACCAAGGGAGAGCTCCCACATTTCCTCAAGTCCGATTCCCTTATTTTCCTACACATGTTGTTGTTCCCGACCAGTTTGTTCTGCAAGTATACACTGCTACAACTCCAGCACCTTGGATGGCCCAACAACAGCCTTTCTCTCCACAACCACATTATGTTCCGCATCAACAGTTCGCACCTCCTACAACTTATCAAGGACAAAGATCTCCTCCAAGACAGAGAGCCCCTGAAAGAAGGTTTGATCTCATTCCCATGTCCTATGCTCAGCTTCTCCCACAGTTACTTGCTATCCAAATGGTTCAATTGCGCGAGCTCGGTCCACCGCCTAATCCTCTCCCTTGGGGATATGATACTAATGCTCATTGAGAATTCCATTCTGGTGCCCCAGGCCATACCATTGAGAATTGCAGGGCTTTCAAGTGCAAAGTTCAAGATCTCATCGATGCGAAAGCCATCAACTTCAACCCTGTTGGTCCAAATATCCAAAATAATCCCATCCCTCCTCATCAAGGGGGAGCAGTCCATGCTATTGGAGAAGTTAATGAACGGGTTTAGGTGTCAAGACTGCAAGAGCGTCTCCTCAATTGAGCCAGGGCTGAAGGAGTCTCCCGAGCATGGGAATTTCTAATTTCATTTTGCATTATCATTTGTAACCTTTCTTGTTTTGTTCAGTGCCCATTGTATGCAAAATTGTTTGTCTTTTTATATTGAATCACCATGCATTGACTGTGTTTGTCTTGAACTAATCCATTTGTATTCACTCATTTACGTTTTGTTATTGTACTTACTTTTGATGCTTAACTCTTTTTAATTTAAAGAAGAAGAAAAAAAACAACTCTTGAGGGAGGATGACGAAACAATGCCATAATCTCATACAGTATGCTTTTGGACAGACCTTGCTGACGATGTACAGGCGTTTCTTTCAAATCCTAAACACTGGAGTTATAAGGAAGATAGACCCTCGTCAACCCTTTCGAGCTTTGAAGTAGGAGTTTTATGTTTCAAACACAAATTGAAACCTTTAATTTAAACCTGGGGCAGGGTAGTCTCTCAGTTAATTCAAAAGATGCACATTGAAGTCGCAAAACTCTCAGTTCATAATACAACGAACGACATCAAAAGCATTCCTCTGGAATCAAAAGACAGTGGTGGTTCCTTATCTCATAGGCAGTCAATCTCTCAAAAGAAAAAAGCCCACTGAGCCAAAACCTATAAAGGAGGCTTAAGAAAGTTGGGGCATCCCGCTGACTGTAATCTCGAAAACAGAAACAGTCAGGCAAAAATTAGGGATAATAAATCAAAAGAACGAGGTCATTACAAATCCTCGACAACATGAAAAATGTTGCAAAAAAAAATGATGACTGCCTTCCAAAATCCAACTTCTGTGAACCATCACCAAAACGTCGTTCTAAATTTGAATAGAGTTTGACGCACAATTAACTGAGTTTAGGATTGAAGAACATCACGAAGAGCGGGTGGGTACAAATATGCTTTGAGACTTTATCCTTTGTTTCTAAAACCGTGAAACAGGACACGTTACAACCCTTAAAAGTCCTAATTGAAGCATGGGTTAATTCGAAAGCAATACTGTAGCGAGAATACAGAAACCTGACTCCTTGGAGATGTACTAAAATTTGATTTGGTAACATGTCACTTATTCATAAAAAAAAAAAATTGATGCTTCGACATCTTTTCAATAAAAAATTTTCAAACTTCAAGACAAGCATAGAATTTGCATTAGAATCGTCATTCTTAGACAAACATTCGTTGCATATAAATAAGTTTTTGAACATCAAGTAAGTTTGCGTGATGAGCATCATTTGAAAACATGGTCATCTCGAAGGACGATTACTGCAGAAACTTGTCAAAAAACAAAGATGGATCTTATTCTGGGGCATTCCCTCAAGCTGCCAATCAGAGGCTATCACGTCGATGAATCTCTTCCATATTTTGCCAGTCAATCAGAAGCAATCATGTCGATAAATCTCTTTAAACTTCAAACTGGGGGAATCAGGCTGAGTAACCTATTCAAAATTTGTGCAACCTGGGGCAGTTACGTCGAGATTCGACAAGTCTCTACGAGAATCCATGATCAGAGGCAGATATTGGGGCATGCCACTTTGCACCGTATTATGACACGAATCTTCCAGCATTCCACCCGAAGAGATCCTTGTAGACAGGGGCATTCCTCCTCCCCCCTTATGGAGCTACTCAAGCAAATTCCTGTCATCCGTACAAATGCAAAGAGTCATGACGTTCACTTGGGTTTAGTTAACATCCTAGGAATCGTCATTATTCCCTGCAGATGTTTAAACACGCAACTCCCTAATAATGAAGTGAACTCGGGGCATCTGAAGACACTAATGTCCATTTCCTATCCCCCAAGTGGTTCGTGAAGTAAGGAAAGTCAGACGGGGCCCTTTCCTCCCTGGCAATAGAGAAAACTTGGGGCATTTGGCGAGATCCATGTCTCTATTCAGTCATTCACAAGCAGTCCAGCAGGTGAAGGAAGTCAGATCAAGCTACTTCTCCTCAGCAAGATTTTATTCCCCAGTGAACTCGGCAAGGCTAACTCTTTTCTCTCAGTTTCAAGCACCAGTCCATATTAGTATCTCAAGATGACGAGCAACAGATCCCAATGATTTTTTGACATTTTGCATACAATAATCATCATGACATATTGCATTGCATCCTCAAACGCATAACATATCCATGGATCATCATGTCACACCTCAAATGCATATGAAGCACGAGCTAGATCAATCCCAAATCAACAAAACATCCCCACAAAGAATTTCATCCTCATAACTCCCAGTTAACATCTGTTATTACCTTACCAACTTAAATAAACTGTGGTGCCAGTACGTCGTACTCCCCCAACTCTCAACCCTCATTTTATCTTTCATAGGGTCGTAGGTCGCTCATAGGTCTTACCCTCATTTTATCTTTCATAGGGTCGTAGGTCGCTCGTAGGTCTTACCCTCATTTTATTTTTCATAGGGTCGTAGGTCGCTCGTAGGTCTTACCCTCATTTTATCTTTCATAGGGTCGTAGGTCGCTCGTAGGTCTTACCCTCATTTTATCTTTCATAGGGTCGTAGGTCGCTCGTAGGTCTTACCCTCATTTTATCTTTCATAGGGTCGTAGGTCGCTCGTAGGTCTTACCATTATTTTATCTTTCATAGGGTCATAGGTCGCTCGTAGGTCTTACCCTCATTTTATCTTTCATAGAGTCGTAGGTCGCTCGTAGGTCTTACCCTCATTTTATCTTTCATAGGGTCGTAGGTCGCTCGTAGGTCTTACCCTCATTTTATCTTTCATAGGATTGTAGGTCGCTCGTAGGTCTTACCCTCATTTTATCTTTCATAGGGTCGTAGGTCGCTCGTAGGTTTTACCCTCATTTTATCTTTCATAGGGTCGTAGGTCGCTCGTAGTTCTTACCCTCATTTTATCTTTCATAGGGTTGTAGGTCGCTCGTAGGTCTTACCCTCACGTTATCTTTACCAGGGTCGTAGGTCGCTCGTAGGTCTTACCCTCACGTTATCTTTTTAGGGCCGTAGGTCGCCCGTAGGTCTTACCCTCAATTTACCTTTTCTCTTGGGTCATAGATCATACGTCTATCTTTACCCGTTGTCTTTACCTTTCTTTTTGGGTCGTGGAATACCGCTTGATAGATCCTCTGTCGTCATCACGTTCTACTCACTGCATTTAAGTTATCATTTTGTCAAGTAATTCTACTTTCAGTCATCACGACATCGTCAACCATATCCTTTCAGTCGCTTTACTACTCATTCCCTCAAAAAATAACCTTGTATTGGCACTGTTACCCCAGTACGAGCTACCCTTTTTCAACCATGTTTTATCCATCAGGACCAGTCCACCAGAAGACCAGTTTGTCTTTCCCTAAGCAGACATCCACACCAGTGAATAACACTCACACCATATCTCCAGGGAAAATTCCAGGTTCTGGTATTTAATCATCTTCTACTTTGAACTTCCGAAAGGCTGACGCCAATCTCATATTCAGGTTTAAGACGATTAAATAGGGGCTGTTGTACCCCAAAATTTACCCTCCCATATTCTTCAAGATTTGGCAAGATCAAGCTTCAAAATCTCTCAAGGGTTGCACAGTCCAATTGCCTCCTAACACAGTCAAAATTAGGGTTTTGTTTCTTGCAAAGAAATTGAAGTTTTCCAGGGTCCAATCAAGTCCCACATGCTTACATACATTGTCAAGCATCCATATGCCAAGTTTCAAGACTCACAACATCAAATTGCACAGTCAAAAACCCTAAATTGCTTCACAGTCAATTGCAGGGGTAAAATGGTCATTTGACAGTCAAAAGTTAAAATTTTTGGTCAACATCTTATTTTTAAGCCACAAACATCATTTTATCAATTCTTGATCATGATTCTCAAAGCATGGCTCAAAAAGTCTCAATATGCAAAAGTTTCTATTTTTGGACAGTTGAAAAAGTCAACTACAAATTGACCAAGGCATAACTTCTTCATGGTTTATCAGAAAAATTCCATCCAAAACTCATTTTGAAGAGGATGACATTTCCTACAACGCATATTCACACTTCAAGTCCAACAAATGCTCTCACAAAAAGTTATCAATTTCAACATTATAGGTCATTTTCAAAAGTCAACAAAAAGGCACTTTAAGTCAAAGACCATAACTTGATATTGGTAAATCAAAATGACATGGGACCAAAGGCATTGGTTAGAGGACTTCAAGACCTTTCCAAAATGTCCAAGAACATGATCATAGCTTCAAAATTGAGCAAGATATGCCTTGGAGAAGTTGGGAAATTTTTGGGAATTTTGAAAAGTCAACTTTGCTTCAAAAGCTTCAAAAATGCTAATGGGCCTCAAATTCTTCCTTGAATCATTACCCAAAGCCTATGCACGACCCATTGAGCTCAAAGGGATTTATTTTCTTATTTTTAATTAATTAATTGAATTTTTAATATTATTAATTCACTTAATTAGATTTAAATATGAGAAAAATATCAAATCATGGTTTTAAATCTTTTTTGTGCAGCAAATATCTTCCACACATGCTAGAGATTTCGTGCACCATCTCAAGGGGACAATATCTTCCACAATTGGCAAGGATTTGCATGAAAAAAGATTGAAAAAGATGTGACAAAAATCTAATATTCAAAACATAAATGCATGAATCCATGGGCTTGTTTTTGACCTAATTTCATTCATGTACTTATGCACAACCAAACCTAATGCACAAGGACACGAAAAACTACTCCGAAAGGCATAACCAAATTGAAACTTTTCATCAAAATTTTGGAATCTAAAATCATATTTGCAGGGCATTTCAAAGCATAACAAGTATTCCATTGCGTTGCTGGACCTTCCAGGAATTGATTACAATCAAGAACACGCTTCCACACTCAAAGAAACGGTAGAACAGCATCGCGTTTGGCACAAACATGTCCATAATCGATTTTTGATTTCCATGCATTATTCATGTGTTTTATGTGTTGATTTACACTAACAATGATGTTCTGAAGCTATTGGTAATATTTAATTGAACTAACGATGCTTGTATCCAAATCTTCCATGGATGAAACCTAGGGTTTCAGAAGCTCCAAATTAGGGGTTCTCACATATGGAAAAATTGGCCCTTAAAACCTATGCCATTGAATTCGTGGTATCAAGACGAAGCAAACCAATACCTCGCGCCCTTTTTATATTTGTCCATGTTCTAATCGCTATTTTTGCAGTTTTCATTTAGTGGGGGTTTAAAACCCCCGCTACTTGTTCTATATTTTTCAGGAAGATGAAGAAGAAAGCTAGCGTGTCATTCTATGGTTGGGGCATTAAAAATCTGGCGCGTTTTTCTTGTTGGATATCATTAACTTTTGTTTCTTTTATATTATTTGTGTTCCACTAATATTACAAATGCGCACATTAGCTCAGTTGGTGGGTGAGTTGTCTTGCAGGTATAGGGACCTGGGTTCGATTCCCAGGTCCCCCCACTTAATTCATAATTTTGTTGTAACGTATTCCCATGCAGCTTCCTTCAAACGTTCTACCATACGTCCTAACGCTTAGGCTTGCCAAGTGTCCCTGATGCTCCATCCAGTGGCCAGATGATGTCGTCCCATGGTACACTCAGTCAACCATCCCACACGCAGGCGCAGAAAGTCAAACAAGGCCTTTGTTTCATGGGCCAAAATTGCTTCCAAAAAACCTCCAAAATGGGCCAGACACCCCCCCTGGTTTGCATTCTTCAGTTTTATTTTCTTTTCAATTCTAATTCTTTTTAATGCTTTAATTATTTTATTTAATTCACCAAAAATATTTTTCATAATATAAAAATCAGAAATCAAAAATTGTTTTTTAATTAATATTTAATTTCACCATTAATTTATTTTGTAAATAAACTAACAATTAATTTAGTTAATTTAGGTTTTAAAACTTTCATCTTTTCTTAATAAATAAAAAATGTAGAAATTAGGGTTTATTGACATTTTTATCTTTTTTTTCTTAATTAAATTTTTCCTCATTATTCATTATTATTATTAATTATAATTTTTGTAAATAATCATGTACATAAATTAATTAGTAAATTAGGTTAAACTTTAACATTTTTCATTAATAATTAAAAACAATCTAGAATTAGGGTTTCTCTTGATTTTTAATTCTCTTTATTTCATAAATACAAAAAACCTAAAAAACATTTCTTTTCTTTAGTTTAATAATAATTAGCCTTTAATTTCAATTTAATTTCAAAAGGGTCAAAACCCTCGGACGTCCTAACTTTTATTCTTTCGCGCATTATTTTCTTTTCGAATATTATGTAACTGCTCAAGGCTTGTAATAGTAATTAGGTCTCTTTTACTTTCCGCATCTTTTATCAAACGGGTCTTTGTAATTTGGCGATGTATAGACCCGCGCCTTGTAATAGCGTAGGATTTATCTTTCCGCACTTTTAAATTCTATTTGCATGAAAGAATGTATGGATAATTAAAAATAACTCGTAGCTCACAAATTCCCTGATCAAAGATAAATATTGACATGAAAACAACACACAAGTTCACACACCACTTCTAGGGTACGCCTCACCTGTTGCCTTCGAAACGTGGTCGTCAAGTATGGGACGTCTTAGTAAGTCCTTATGTCCATGATCCGGTTGCCTCGAATCAGTTGCCTCGAAATAGTTGCCTCGAAACGGTTGCCTTGGAATAAAAAAGGATCAATGGCATAAGGGTAGCTTCTAAGGTGTCCTAACTGTTGCTTCGGTGAGCACACTGTCCCTAAACTCGAATTGACCCGAACACCTCCAACGGTGGTGCTACCTACCTCTCAATGGTGGGATGGCACTACCTTAAGGACATTTACACAGCCTAATTCCTTAGGGTAGGTAGATGACTCATAGATACTTGCTCTCTCTATTCAAAAACAAATCAAAACTCTTTTCACACCGACACTTTCAAAAAGCTTTCAAAACAATTTTTCAAACACTCTTGAGGACTGATACAAGAGTTATTCAGAAATCTTTAAACGAAACTTTTTCAAACCCACTCACAATTGAAAAGCAAACAAATTTTGAAAACACAATGAGCAAGTATCTAAGAGCCCATGGATAACCATGGATAGAAAGGGTGCTAACACCTTCCCTTTCTATAAATCTACCTCCTGAACCGAGAGACAATCTCATAAGGAATTTTGCTGTGCTTTTGTCCTGTCCATGTTGGAGAAAATAAAAGACGGTGGCGACTCTTGCTTCCGCGACATTTCGCGAAACCAGCGTTAAACAGTCAGTTCTAAATCCACCGATCACAGAACTGGCGACTCTGCTGGGGATACTTAAAGTGAGGTGTACCTTAGGATTAGCTCATACTTGTGTTTTCAATTGCTTTGTTTTGCTTGCTTTATTATTGTGGGCACTGTCTTGGGAGTTCTATAGATCCTAACCCGGATCTGGGGAATACCTTCTTAGAAAGTAGCAACAAGACTGTGAGGGAACTGTGCAGGGTATACCGACATGGTTGAAGCAGTCTGCTACGTTGATGTGGCACTTTGGTGAGTACCGGTAACCCTTGAGTTCAGTCAAGGAGAGTACGGGGCCGCCGCGTGGTGTCGTGAAGCATCAACTGACCTTAGGAACCTTAATTGAACCATCTTGGCCTCTTTAGGGTAGTGAGATAACTGACTTTGGTGCAGTCCAAGGTTGGTTGATACTCGATACTACACTCAATTGAGGGTTGTTTTCTTGGAATATTTCGGTCGCCAGTTTAGTGGCTAAATCGAAACGATGAACAATGAAAGCAATCCAATGATATTGGGACCCTTAGAACCCGGTTACTTCTGATAGGACAGGTTTTTGAGCCCACCAACTTCAAGAGGGTAGTACCCCAAAACTTCATGCTGGCCTAAACTCTAAGGGCTCTCTTGTGTGTCTTGTGTGCCTTCAAACTTGACTCTTTGCATGCTTGTTATCTGACATTTGAGTTGCTTGCAGGTTTTGTTTACAGTCCTTAATTAGGACTCATAACAGGGTTACCCACATTACCCCATGCATAGCATAGCATCATACCATTGCATGCATCATGTATAAAGACTAACCTGTTTCAAGGATCTCAAGGGCTTGTGATGCAGGTCATGATGAACCAACTGTCCAGCAAGGGGCAAAGAGGATTTATTTTCCTCTAGCCAAGGTTGTCAGGGGCTATGACCCACTCGATATGGTGAGCCTTGACTCTTGAAGAAGGACTCTCAACAACATGAAGTTCCTTCTATCAAGTTACAAAATTCTAACCAATTTCTTGTTTACCCCACGATATCCTTGAAAACATTGCATGCATACATACATATCATTGCATTACAAGTACCCCTTTTACAGGTTGCTTACCTTCTTCGCTGTTTATTTCAGCCGATCGTCATGAATCCTGAATCATCTACTGAGCAATCCATCAAGGCTCTCCAGGCTCAGAACGCCCAGTTCCAAGAGTTGATCATGAGTTTGGCCCAGGGGCAACAAGATATGAAGACCTTGCTTTTGAAAAAGAAGAAGAAGAGGACGGTGATGTTCAACCCTAGACGCAAATCTGGGAATGGATCACAAGATGAGGTTGAGCAGACTACCGCATCTGTTGGAAAAGACAGTCCCCATGAGAGAGAGGTGCCTAGTCCAGTAGTCTCCGACAACGAGACGGAATTCAATAATGATAAGTACCCTTCGGCTGAGGACAGGTATAAACAGTTGGAAGACCGGCTAAGTGCCATGGAGATACAAAAAGTGCCCGGCCTGGACTTCGAAGATCCAGGTCTGTCTTCTGAGGTAGTGATCCCACACAAGTTCAAGGCACCTGCTTTTGCAAAATATGACGGGGCTTCCTGTCCTAAGTTGCATCTCAGGTCATACATAAGGAGAATCCAGCCCTACACGGCTGACAAGAATTTTTGGATTCACTTCTTTCAGGAGAGTCTGTCAGGAACTCAACTCGACTGGTTCTATCAACTGAATGGAGCCAACATCCGCAGTTGGGAGGACTTGGCCACTGCATTCTACAAGCAGTACCAATACAATGCCGACCTTGCTCCCACACGCACTCAGCTTCAGGGGATGTCTATGGGTGCAGGTGAAGGCTTTAAAGAATATGCTCAAAAATGGAGGGATCTTGCTGGAAGGGTACAACCACCTCTGACTTACCGGGAACTCGTTGATATGTTCTTAGGGACCCTATCTGGGCCGTTCTTCAACCACCTGATTGGAAATTCTTCTGCTGGGTTTACAGATTTGATCTTGACTGGGGAAAGAATTGAAGCTGGCATCAAGGCTGGGAAGATTAAAGAGACCGCACCTTCTGACACTCAGAAAAAGCCTTACATGGGGAAGAAAGAGTCTAATGCTGCATACAGTCAAAAGAGTCGTCGTGACCAACATGCAGGGGCATTCATGATCTCTGGTTCTGCACCACGCCGACAACCACAAAAGGGAAATCAGCGAAGGCCGGACGAGCCTAGAAGACAGTTCACCAACATCAACATGCCTTTGTCACAAGCATTGCAACACATGTTGAAGATGAATCTGATCGCAGTGATCAACCCTCCTGCAAATCCCAAGACCTCTTCTCCAAACTACAACCCAGAAGCGAGGTGTGCTTATCATTCTGATAGCCCGGGGCACGATACTGAGGATTGTTGGGCGCTAAAATACAAGATCCAGAACATGATCGACGCTAAGGAGATTGAATTAGAGCCTGCTGAGACTCCCAATGTGACCACTGCTCCCTTGCCAAAACATGGCTAGGATTGGAATTTCTTTTGTTCATTCGAATGTTCAAATTGTAATTTTCTTTGATTGTTCAAACATTTTATTTCATGTCAAACTTGGTTATTTCATTAATGCATTACACGTGTCTGTTTTGAAGTAATTGTGTTCACCATATTCAAAATTGCTTTTATTTTTTATGTTCAACTCTCAATTTTAAAATTCTAAGCCTCTTGAGGGAGGATGATGAAAACGATACCACAATTTACAGTATGCTTTTGAACAAACCCCGCTGATGAGGTACATGCATTGTTTCAATTCCTAAACACTGGATTTATAAGGAAGATAATCCCTCGTCAACCCCTTTGAGCCAAAGAAGTAGGAGTTTTTTCTTTTTTACAAAAAAATTAAAACCCTTAATCATAACCTGGGGCAGGGTAGTCTTCTCAGCTGATCCGGGTGCACAACGAATGGCATCAAAAGAAGTCCTTCTGAAACAAAAGACAGTGATGGTTCCGAATAATCATAAAAGATAGACAGTCATTATTTCCCAAAAATAAAAGCCCAATAAGTCAAAACCTATGAAGGAGACTTACAAAACTGGGGCATCCCGCTGACTGTGATCACAAAAGAAACACTTCAGGCAAAAAACAGGGATAATAAAAACCAAAAAGAAAGAGGTCATACAAACCCTCAACAAAAAGAAATGACTGCCTATTCAAAATAAATCGTCAGTAGCCGAACCATCACCGGAAGATCAAAGCAAAGACTCGAACAAGGTCTAACGCATGATCAACTGAGTTTAGGTTTGAAGAACATCACGAAGAGCGGGTGGGTACAAATATAATTTGAGCCTTTATCCTTTGTTTCTTAAACCGTGAACCAGGCCACGCTACAACCCTTAAAAGTCCTAGATGAAGCATGGGTTAGTTCGAAAGCATACTGTCACAAAGGTATCCTGACTCCTTAAGGCTTACGGTAAAATAACGAGTTGACATCACAGTTTACAAAAAAATTCACTTGTTTTTATGAAAAAATGCATTTTCAAAAAAAAACTTCAAGACAGACATAGGCTTTGCATTCTTGATATGATATTGTTTGCATATGATGATTTGTTTGAACAGCATAGAAATTCGCACGAAGAATATCTAGTGAACAAAAGCACTTCCAACCAAAGGGGCACGGCATGATCATTGTCCATCATCTGGGGCAGTTAAGTCAAGATTCGGAGAATCTCTCAAAAGGCCAACCAGCTTGGGGCAAATCTCCATCTGGATCACTTGGGACATTAGACGATCAAACGAAGATCTTCTGGTAATATGACAACACAACATTACCGACAGTGACAACTCCCTACATTCTGAGAATGTGGACATAGTCGGAAAAAAAATACTATGCAAAATCAAAGACCCGCTAGGTCGGCTGGCCTAGGCAAAAATAAGGGCTTCCCGGCGAACCAAAAGGGTTCAGGCAAAAATAAGGGATGAAATGAAAAAAATTTGTACACCCGGCAAGTCGAAAACCTGAAAAGGCGGCTTGGGCAAAAATGGGTATCCCGGTGGACTGAAAACCCGAAAGGACGGTCCAGGCAAAAGTTAGGGATCACAGCGTACGACTATGTCCCGGCATCTCATCTTGCCTTCCAGAAGAATATTTGTCAATCGACAGCCGTCAAGCACCTCCACAGGTATCTTCTAACATCATAAACAGGGGCAATAATGAGTTGTCCAAGCAATCTAGTTGCTCTGTCCACTAAGGTACCAAGGTAGTTCGGCTGAAGAATGTAACCAAGATGCCTTAATTCCCCAGAGAGTGAGCCAAGAGTCAACAATACTCTCCCCAAGCAGAGTTAGCCTACTCAGTCAGCCTTAAGGAAGCTGGATAATCCCCAGCAAGTCTCAACATTCCCCAACGAAGTATACAACATTCCTAACAAGCATCCCCGGCAGTCTTGATCTAAGATTGTTCCCCGGCAGTATACCAGACATCCAGTGGAGCCATTCCCCAGTACAGTTCAAAAGTCTCCCCGGGAGAGTTCAATCAATCTCCCCAGCAGGTCCTGAAGCTTATCCCCAGTAGATTCTGGAAGCTTGTCACCCGCATAGCACGAACGCTCCCCCCGAATTTATTCAAAGGTTATTTCCCCACCAGGATATAACTGGGTTATCCTCAGCCAATTGCCACGGAAAGATCGTCCCCGACGAAGTTTCCCTATCCCCAGCGGAGTTCATCAATTCCCCCAACATGATTCAACAATGGTATCCCCAGCGGAGTTATCATCAACCTCAGCAAAGTACCTCTCTTCCCACAGAGTACTCCCCGCAGAGTAATCTATTCGCCAAGTTTATTCCCTAACGGAGTCATCTTCTCCTACCGGTATTCTTGCAATCATCATCTCCAGCGAAAACAAAAAGCTCTATTCCTCAAAACATCAGCCCAGGATTCAACTTCCCGACACCCGTCAAGGATTTACCTTCCTAGACAGAAAATACATTCATGAACATCATATCTTCATACATTATAGCATGCATATACGCATCGTAAACATACAATCTCATTTATTCTCTGAATACCATGACCTCACGCATGCCATACATCATGACATTGCATACAACTGATGTTTTGTCTTTTCAGGACAAAGGTCAATACAAAGATAATTACTATCAATAGTCGTGATTCCAGATCCGATTCCTGTATCTTGCCAGGGTGTATCTGTTGACGACTAATTCCAGACTCGATTCCTGTATCTTGCCAGGGCACGTCTGAAGAGTTTGAAGATCGGATTCCTGTATCTCGCCAGGGTGTATCTGTTGACGACTAATTCCAGACTCGATTCCTGTATCCTGCCAGGGCACGTCTGAAAAGTTCGAAGATCCGATTCCTGTATCTTGCCAGGGTGTATCTATTGACGACTAATTCCTTCTCAATTTTTAGAAGAAGTCTTACACGGACTTATCATCAAAGTAACCCTACACCTGTTCCTTTTATTTCATCAAGAAGTCTTACACAGACTTATCTCAAGATGACCTTACCCCGGTTCATCAAGGAGTCTCACACAGATTTATCTCAAGATGACCTTACCCCGGTTCATCCAGAAGTTTTACACGAACTTATCTTGCAGTAACCTTACCCCGGTTCCTCCAGAAGTTTTACACGAACTTACCCTGCAGTAACCTTACCCTGGTTCCTCCCGAAGTCTTACACGGACTTATCTCAAGATAACCTTACCCCGGTTCATCCAGAAGTTTTACACGAACTTATCCCGAAGAAACCCCACACAGGTTCTCTCTTCCCAAAGATGCAGTTTTACACGGACTCGTCATCAAAAACCCTACCCAGGTTCTACTTCTTCAAAGATGCAGTTTTACACGGACTCGTCATCAGAAACCCTACCCAGGTTTTACTTCTTCCAGGATGCAGTTTTACACGGACTTATCATCAAGGTAACCCCACACAGGTTCCCTTCTCAAACTCCAGACGTAGTTTTACACGGACTCGTCATCAGTAAACCCTACAGAGGTTTCCTTCTCAGCTATAGATGCAGTTTTACACGGACTCGTCATCAAAGTAACCCTACACATGTTCCTTCTCCATTTCAGATGCAGTTCTACACGGACTCATCATCGGTCAACCCCACACAGGTTCCCTTCTTTCAAAGATGCAGTTTTACACGAGCTCATCATCAGTCAGCCCTACACAGGTTTCCTCCTTTCAAAGATACAGTTTTACACGGACTCATCATCAGTCAACCCTACACAGGTTTCCTTCTTTCAAAGATGCAGTTTCACACGAGCTCATCATCAGGCAACCCTACACAGGTTCCCTCTTTCAACTTACAAAAATTATAATTCAACAGACCACCTCCGGATGGCATCTATAAGCCCATCCACATACCAACAGTCTCCAAATGGCATCTATAAGCCCATTCCCGACAAGGCTCTGTCACAACTCCAAATGGCATCTATAAGCCCATCCTCCTATCTGTCATCTCTCTAAATGGCATCTGTAAGCCCATTCCCACCATCACACTGCTGGCATTCTACTATGTGAGTGCAAATTTCTGGGCACTCTAGTGTTCAATCATCTTCCACCTTCGGATCACGAAAGGCACGCAAGCCAATCTACATCCTCAGGTCTAAGAAGATAGAACAGGGGCCACTGTTGTACCCCAAAATTTGCCCTCCCATATTCTTCAAGATTTGGCAAGATCAAGCTTCAAAATCTCTCAAGGGTTGCACAGTCCAATTGCCTCCTAACACAGTCAAAATTAGGATTTTGGTTCTTGCAAAGAAATTGAAGTTTTCAAGGGTCCAATCAAGTCCCACATGCTTACATACATTGTCAAGCATCCATATGCCAAGTTTCAAGACTCACAGCATCAAATTGCACAGTCAAAAACCCTAAATTGCTTCACAGTCAACTGCAGGGGCAAAATGGTCATTTGACAGTCAAAAGTCAAAATTTTTGGTCAACATCTTATTTTGAAGCCACAAACATCATTTGATCAATTCTTGATCATGATTCTCAAAGCATGGCTCAAAAAGTCTCAAGATGCAAAAGTTTCTATTTTTGGACAATTGAAAAAGTCAACTGCAAATTGACCAAGGCATAACTTCTTCATGGTTTATCAGAAAAATTCCATCCAAAGCTCATTTTGAAGAGGATGACATTTCCTACAACTCATCTTCACACTTCAAGTCCAAGAAATGCTCTCACAAAAAGTTATCAATTTCAACATTATAGGTCATTTTCAAAAGTCAACAAAAAGGCACTTTAAGTCAAAGACCATAACTTGAGATTGGTAAATCAAATTGACATGGGACCAAAGTCATTGGTTAGAGGACTTCAAGACCTTTCCAAAATGTCAAAGAACATGATCATAGCTTCAAAATTGAGCAAGATATGCCTTGGAGAAGTTGGGAAATTTTTGGGAATTTTGAAAAGTCAACTTTGCTTCAAAAGCTTCAAAAATGCTAATGGGCCTCAAATTCTTCCTTGAATCATTACCCAAAGCCTATGCACGACCCATTGAGCTCAAAGGGATTTATTTTCTTATTTTTAATTAATTAATTTAATTTTTAATCTTATTAATTCACTTAATTAGATTTAAATATGAGAAAAATATCAAATCATGGTTTTAAATCTTTTTTGTGCAGCAAATATCTTCCACACATGCTAGAGATTTCGTGCACCATCTCAAGGGGACAATATCTTCCACAATTGGCAAGGATTTGCATGAAAAAAGATTGAAAAAGATGTGACAAAAATCTAATATTCAAAACATAAATGCATGAATCCATGGGCTTGTTTTTGACCTAATTTCATTCATGTACTTATGCACAACCAAACCTAATGCACAAGGACACGAAAAACTACTCCGAAAGGCATAACCAAATTGCAACTTTTCATCAAAATTTTGGAATCTGAAATCATATTTGCAGGGCATTTCAAAGCATAACAAGTATTCCATTGCGTTGCTGGACCTTCCAGGAATTGATTACAATCAAGAACACGCTTCCACACTCAAAGAAACGGTAGAACAGCATCGCGTTTGGCACAAACATGTCCATAATCGATTTTTGATTTCCATGCATTATTCATGTGTTTTATGTGTTGATTTACACTAACAATGATGTTCTGAAGCTATTGGTAATATTTAATTGAACTAACGATGCTTGTATCCAAATCTGCCATGGATGAAACCGAGGGTTTCAGAAGCTCCAAATTAGGGGTTCTCACATATGGAAAAATTGGCCCTTAAAACCTATGCCATTGAATTCGTGGTATCAAGACGAAGCAAACCAATACCTCGCGCCCTTTTTATATTTGTCCATGTTCTAATCGATATTTTTGCAGTTTTCATTTAGTGGGGGTTTAAAACCCCCGCTACTTGTTCTATGTTTTTCAGGAAGATGAAGAAGAAAGTTAGCGTGTCATTCTATGGTTGGGGCATTCAAAATCTGGCGTGTTTTTCTTGTTGGATATCATTAACTTTTGTTTCTTTTATATTATTTGTGTTCCACTAATATTACAAATACGCGCATTAGCTCAGTTGGTGGGTGAGTTGTCTTGCAGGTATAGGGACCTGGGTTCGATTCCCAGGTCCCCCCACTTAATTCATAAATTTTGTTGTAACGTATTCTCATGCAGCTTCCTTCAAACGTTCTACCATACGTCCTAACGCTTAGGCTTACCAAGTGTCCCTGATGCTCCATCCAGTGGCCAGATGATGCTGTCCCATGGTACACTCAGTCAACCATCCCACACGCAGGCGCAGAAAGTCAAACAAGGCCTTTGTTTCATGGGCCAAAATTGCTTCCAAAAAACCTCCAAAATGGGCCAGACACCCCCCCTGGTTTGCATTCTTCAATTTTATTTTCTTTTCAATTCTAATTCTTTTTAATGCTTTAATTATTTTATTTAATTCACCAAAAATAATTTTCATAATATAAAAATCAGAAATCAAAAATTATTTTTTTAATTAATATTTAATTTCACCATTAATTTATTTTGTAAATAAACTAACAATTAATTTAGTTAATTTAGGTTTTAAAACTTTCATCTTTTCTTAATAAATAAAAAATGTAGAAATTAGGGTTTATTAACATTTTTATCTTTTTTTCTTAATTAAATTTTTCCTCATTATTCATTATTATTATTAATTATAATTTTTGTAAATAATCATGTACATAAATTAATTAGTAAATTAGGTTAAACTTTAACATTTTTCATTAATAATTAAAAACAATCTAGAATTAGGGTTTCTCTTGATTTTTAATTCTCTTTATTTCATAAATACAAAAACCTAAAAAACATTTTTTTTCTTTAGTTTAATAATAATTAGCCTTTAATTTCAATTTAATTTCAAAAGGGTCAAAACCCTCGGACGTCCTAACTTTTATTCTTTCGCGCATTATTTTCTTTTCGAATATTATGTAACTGCTCAAGGCTTGTAATAGTAATTAGGTCTCTTTTACTTTCCGCATCTTTTATCAAACGGGTCTTTGTAATTTGGCGATGTATAGACTCGCGCCTTGTAATAGCGTAGGATTTATCTTTCCGCATTTAAATTTGCGCACTTTTAAATTCTAATTGCATGAAAGAATGTATGGATAATTAAAAATAACTCCTAGCTCACAAATGCCCTGATCAAAGATAAATATTGACATGAAAACAACACATAAGTTCAAACACCACTTCTAGGGTACTCCTCACCTGTTGCCTTCGAAACGTGGTCGCCAAGTATGGGACGTCTTAGTAAGTCCTTATGTCCATGATCCGGTTGCCTCGAATCAGTTGTCTCGAAATAGTTGCCTCGAAACGGTTGCCTCGGAATAAA
Organism: Vicia faba; assembly: GCA_948472305.1. NCBI lineage: Eukaryota > Viridiplantae > Streptophyta > Magnoliopsida > Fabales > Fabaceae > Vicia > Vicia faba. The sequence goes on from OX451735.1 coordinate 994,611,186, forward strand.
AAAGGATCAATGGCATAAGGGTAGCTTCTAAGGTGTCCTAACTGTTGCTTCGGTGACCAGACTGTCCCTAAACTCGAATTGACCCGAACACATCCAACGGTGGTGCTACCTACCTCTCAATGGTGGGATGGCACTACCTTAAGGACATTTACACAGCCTAATTCCTTAGGGTAGGTAGATGACTCATAGATACTTGCTCTCTCTATTCAAAAACAAATCAAAACTCTTTTCACACCGACACTTTCAAAAAGCTTTCAAAAACAATTTTTCAAACACTCTTGAGGACTGATACAAGAGTTATTCAGAAATCTTTAAATGGAACTTTTTCAAACCCACTCACAATTGAAAAGCAAACAAATTTTGAAAACACAATGAGCAAGTATCTAAGAGCCCATGGATAACCATGGATAGAAAGGGTGCTAACACCTTCCCTTTCTATAAATCTACCTCCCGAACCGAGAGACAATCTCATAAGGAATTTTTCTGTGCTTTTGTCCTGTCCATGTTGGAGAAAATAAAAGACGGTGGCGACTCTTGCTTCCACGACATTTTGCGAAACCAGCGTTAAACAGTCAGTTCTAAATCCACCGATCACAGGGGCAGTTGTCGTACCCCAAATTTGCCCTATCTCTTTTATTCTTGTCTGGCTTTGAACTCTGCATTCCATTTGCATCATTTCATCATTCAGTCATTTGCATATCCCGCATCTCAGGGAATCAGGAACTTTGGTTTGAAGTATTAGGGCTACGCCCTCTTTTGGTCTAATCTTATTTTGAGGTTTTTCTTATCAGGTAAAAAGGAAGCACACATGGTTCTTGATTAGCGGGTTGTGGAATGAATTTTGTCATCATGTTACAAGGTTGGTTCTTGCTCAATTCTATCAGAGTCGGGATTAGGGTTTATTTCCCTATGTGTGTTGGTCAGGATTCTCAGGGTTTAAGTCTGCACAAGTACAATTGGATCATATTTGATTTTCAAGCATCAAGTCAAAGAGGAAACTATTGAAAGAGCAAAACAGATAAAATATGATTTTGACAAATTTGGAGGAAAACAGGTCTCCTTCGATTCAGTACCCTTCGACTGACTCTTGGCCTCTTTCGAATCTGGACATTTTGCCTCCTGTATGCCTACTTTCGATTGGACAAGTTACTGCCTGCAAGCCTGCTTCGAATCTGGACAAGTTGCTGCTTGTATGCCTACTTTCGATTGGACAAGTTGCTGCCTGCAAGCCTGCTTCGAATCTGGACAAGTTGCTGCCTGCAAGCCTGCTTCGAATCTGGACGAGTTGCTACCTGCAAGCATGCTTCGAATCTGGACAAGTTGCTTCCTGCAAGCCTGCTTTGAATCTGGACGAGTTGCTACCTACAAGCCTGCTTCGAATCTGGACAAGTTTACTGCCTGCAAACATGCTTCGACTAGGCAACATTGCTTCCTTCAAACACCGACTTTCGATTGGGCAATGTGTTTATTTTGATCCACAAGCTTCAATTTGGAAACACAGTCTCCTTCAGTCACAAGCTTCGATTTGGAAACACAGTCTCCTTCAGTCACAAGCTTCGACTGGGCAATGTTTCCCTTTGAAACAACTAGCTTCGATTCAGATAACATTGGCCTCCTGCAAGTTTGTCTTGATTCACCAAGCAGCAACCTCCTACAGGAAAACTTCGACCAAGCTATGGCTTCCTCTGTGCTTTCCTTCAACGTACAAGTCAATGGCTTCCCTTCATGCTGGCATCCATAAAGAAAATATCTGCCTGCAAGCCTTTTCGATTCACCAAGTTTACTACCTGTATGCCTCTTTCGAATCTGGACATTTTGCCTCCTGCATGCCTCTTTTGAATCTGGACATCTTGCCTCATGTTGGCCTCTTTCGAATCTGGACATTCTGCCTGCATGCTTGCTTCGTCTGGACAAGTTTCGATGGGACAAAGTCACAATCTCTTGCATCATTCGAATCCACCTTCCCCAACCTGCCATAACACTCCAGAAACTTGTTGTTGCTGCTCCCACGCCTGCTGTAAGGTGCCAAAACAAACAGAAAAACCTGCACCTACCTGCTATAACAGTCCAAAAACCTGCTATGCAGAGCCAGACCTGACGCCTGTAACTTGTACAAAAATGGAAAAACACAAAAGCAACATAAGAAAGGATCGAAACAGCATTCCCAAACTGTTCAAATTATTTTGTTTTCCCCCCCAAATGCTTCAGCCAATCTGCCTATAAATAAGACTCCAATGCATGTTTGAAGAAAGGACTTGAGGGCCAGACGAATCTCTGCAGAAAATTTCTCAAACCACAAAATTCTCAAGTTCATCAACACTTGAGAAATTCAAAGAAAATCCAAAATTTTCTCAAACACTTATCCAAATTCAAACACATCCAGAAATTCAAACACATCCAGAACCAAACACTCATCCAGAATCCAAACACTTATTCCCTTTGAATCTGAAACGTCCCTATACCTTGTTACCCTTCAAATCCAGTAGGAAGAACCTCACCCTTGTTCTTCTCCTTCGAACAGTATCAAAGACATAACCCCTGGTTCCTCCTTCGAATCCAGAAGCGTTCAAGGAAACCACTTAAAGGCCCAACACACGTCCCAGCCACAAGCAAGGTAAGTCATTCTTAACCTTGAACCCCTTCATTTCTAGCATAACATGTACATAACACGTTGTTTCTGTTCGTTTCCACCTACTTGATATTGTTTTCAGAGCTAACCCCCTTTCATTTTGCTGTTTGTTTACTTAAATATGCATTAAGTGTTAACTGATTGTAAGACAATATTAGCATGGCCTTATGCCATGTTGCTGTTCAAAAAAGTTCAAATAGGAAACAGGAAATAGGAAATAGGACGAAGCTTTTGGCTTTTACTTTCTTTCTTCAGGTCAAATGAAAGAGAACCAGAAGGCTTCGCCATGTTGACTTCTGGGCCCAAATGAAAAGCTTGCCTTCATTGACTTCCAGGCTCAGTCGAAAGGCATTCCCTCACGGTTTTCAGTCTCCAGTCGAAGGAGGCAGAAAAGCAGATGGCACGCTTGCACTAAGTCCAGACTCAGACGAAGGACACTCTCATGCTGGTGTCAACCCCAATCGAAGTACAGGACCTTATTGTTGCCTTTGCCCAATCGAAGTACAGGACCTTGCTGCTGCCTTTGCCCAATCGAAGTACAGGACCTTGCTGCTGACTTTGCCCAATCGAAAGACGTGACTTTGTTGTTGCCAGCCCCAATCGAAGGAGGCCAACAGAATTCCAGTCGAAGGTTGCTCCTGCCAGAATCAAAAGACACTTATTTTTCTTACTTTTGTCTTTTTTTCATTTTTTTATGTTGTTTGATACGGTTGTAATAGCGTAGGATTTTATCTTTCTGCATTTTATTTACTTTATACAAATGCTAGTAATTAGGCAAGATAAAATCAACAAGTAGACAAACCAATCAAAAAAATCCAAAAACACTCTTTAATCACTACTTGAATTTATTTTAAAACTCGCAAAAACACTCAACCAATCAAAACTCCCCCAAAGGGCATGTTATCTTTGTTCTACCGCGATACCGGTCGTGCCTATTGCTAGAACGTGTGCGTTAACGTCGCCCACTAAAAAACACAAACAAACCAACCATTTTCTAGGAGGAACTACGGTGTCCTGATTCCTTCATTGGATACGTAGGCAAAGGGTCGCGAAACCCTCACGAACGCAATAATAAAAACCATCCATTTCCCTTTAAACAAGCATAGTTGTAGATAAACACACCCTTTAAGACAAACAAACAAAACGGATCCCGTTGAGTACAACGGATGTGAGGGGTGCTAATACCTTCCCCTCGCATAACCGACTCCCTTACCCTTTCTCTTGGTCGCAAGACCATCTTATCCATTCCCCTGTGGTTTTATCGATATTTCCCCTTCCTTCGGGATAAATAAAGTTCGGTGGCGGCTCTGTGTTTTCTGCTGGCGGTTTCAACCTGGAAAGTGATATTGAAGATATGCGGCCCAATCATAACTGGAAGGTCCACATCTCCTAACACCGAGCTTCGAGAACCATCAAATGCCTTTACTATCGTAGAACTTGGTCTCATTATCACATCGTCTATTTTTAACTTTATGAGACTTGACTTTGGCAACACATTAATAGCGGAACCGGTGTTAGTAAGAACCCTGGACAAATGGGTCGTACCTATTTTCATAGTGTTGTAGAGTAATTTGTTATGGGCCCGACCCTGTGGCAATAATTCACTATTGCTGAAACCCAGGTAGGATCCGGACGTGAGATTTTCTACGACATTGTCAAATTGATTTACTGAAATTTCTTTTTCGACATGAGCTGAACTTAACACCTTCATTAAAGAATCTCGGTGTGCTTCAGAATTGATGAGTAGCGAGAGTATGGAGATTTTTGTTGGAGTTTGGTGGAGCTGATCCACCACTATGTAGTCACTCCTTTTCATTATTTTCAGAAACTCTTCTGCCTCTTGATCAGTAAAGTCTTTGCTCGGAGACTCTGTTTCTTGATTTGTATCAACCACTGCTTTTCCTCTATCCTTCATTAGAATCACATCCTTATTTTTTGATAGTTAGGCTCCAAAAATTCGACCACTTCGGGTCATACCTCATGTTCCTGCTATGTTTGAAATTACAGGTCCCTGACTCGGGGATGGCCCGCTTTCCTGCTTCACTCCATTGATGTACACGGCTGAGTCATAACTCCATGGTATTTCCTTGTTATTTTCATAAGGGATAGGCAAATGTCCTTTAATTACCATCGTGGCTTTTGGAGTGGTGGGTATTAAGAGAGTCTTCTTAGGTGCCCTCCCCATAATCTCTGTTGATTCTCCCCACGGGATGACTAGAGTTTTCTTGGTAAAACTTGGGCCCTGGCACGGGATTACCAGTGGATTTTTTCCTCTAATTGTGGCTACATATTTTTCCTCAGGGTACAATCCGAATTGGACTATCCCCTGATCCACCAACTTTTGCAGAGTTGTTTCAAAAGCTTTATTATGCTCTAACAAGAATCCAAATTCGAACAGATATTCTTTCAACAAGTTGATAGGGGTTTTTGCCTTTATGCTTGCCCCAAAGTTAGTGACCACCTCGATTGCATTTATTGTTGGCCCATCGTGCGGAGGCATATGGTTTGATTTGATATTAGGCTTCTCAAAGGTGATGTCTTGAGACTCTAAAAAATACTGAACCTTATGCTTGAATGCCCAACATTGTTATATGGTGTGCTCTGGATAATTAGCATGGTACTCACACCTGGCATCGGTATTGTATCTTTACGGGAGTGGCCCGACTAGAGGAGCTAAAGGCTTGATTTCTACCAAGGATGCCTTAACCAAGTGTTGTAATAACTGGCTTGGTGGCATGGGTAGTGGATTAAAATTTTTGGGTGGCCTTTTAAACCTATCTTGCCTTTGTCCTTGTGGGATCACCAGTGGTTGTGATGTCCTTAGTTGTAAGGCCATAACATTGACCTCTCCCTCCTTCCTTCTTGGGAAATTTGAAGCCAGTCTTTTTGAATTGTACGGGGCATTTGACGACCCCCCCCCCCCTGATATCTTCCCACTTTTCAAACCAGTTTCGATTCTTTCGCCAATAGTCACTAGGTTTGAGAATCCTGACGAGACACTTCCCACCATTTTCTCATAATAAAGCCCTTGTAAGGTTCCCATGAACATGTCTACGAGTTCTTTTTCCAGCAGTGGGGGTTATACACAGGATGCCATCTCCCTCCATCTTTGAGCACATTCTTTGAAGGACTCTTCCTTCTTTTGGGATAGATTTTGGAGTTTCAAGAGGGTAGACGCCATGTCCAAGTTATACTTGTAATGCTTCAAGAAAGCATTAGCAAGATCCACCCAGGTTCGGATATGCGTTCGTTCCAACTGCATGTACCATTCTAAAGATGCCCCACTTAGACTGTCTTGGAAACAGTAAATCATTAGTTTATGATCATCGGAATGGGCATGCATCTTCCTGCAATACATACGAAGATGATTCCTTGGACAAGTGAGCCCTTTATACTTTCCAAAGTCGGGTACTTTGAATTTTGGCAGTATCACCACATCAGGGACTAGACACATTTCCAGAGCGTCTACTTCGAAAGCGTCGAAGCCCTCCATAACTTTTAGTCTTTCTTCCAGGGCTTTATATTGATTCATTACCAGTGGGTTATCTACAGCATGAGTACCAGTTGTCTTCAAGGGTGCCTGGTGAGCATCCTCTGGGTCATGATCTCTGTATTGTAAGTCTAGGTAATTATCTGCATTATTGGTTGGAATTTGTAGGGTATGTGATGCCTCTACTTTTGATGGTTGTGAGATAAATCCTTCAGTTTCAACCTCTTCCTGGGCCATGGCGAACTTTTGGGGTCCTGCTTCCGACTCTTTCCTTAGTTGGTGACCGCTCGATGCACTAATGGTTTGGGCTACCTCTTCAAAAACTACCCTGGGAATTTGATCTTGCATGTCAATAATGTTCTTCAAATCTAGAAGAACTTGACTCAAATCTCCTTTCATTGAGCTTACGTCACCCTTCACTGGTCAAAATCCTCTTTGAATACAACTTGAGTCTCCTCGATCTGTTCCATTGCTTTTTGTTGATGGGCCCTTGTCTGATATGGAGGCCAAGGAGGTGGATGTCTTCTTTTAACAATGGCTTAACTGGAGAGATTTTTAAAGCAAATGAGTTTTGATATGAGATGCATGTATTTTATAAATGCATGCGTGCAAATGGATGTGCATGATCATGAAATGATTTCTTGTTTTAATTGTCTTATTCACTTGGGTACATGCTTGTATTTTTACTTATTGTTTTATTTGGTGACTAGCTTTAAAATAGAAACGCCTTCGAGATAGGGAAACAAAATGCCTTTATTAAGAGTAAAATAATCCAGATATTGAAAAATATTACAAATTGAAATCAAAACTTGTTTGCAAAAACATAAATAAAAGGAACTAAATTTTCTATGTGCGCCTGCGGATGTGTGCTCTGAAGCCATAAACCATTGCTCGGCAAAGCTGTAGAAAGTCTTTAACGTCCTTCGGAAGAGGAACCATTACATTCTCTGCATCTTTTAAACTTCTAGGGATGTCCTCGATGAGATTTTTGGCTAGGAAGACGAGCTTTTCATGTTTGTCTTTGTAATACCTGTATTCCTGATAAAGATGTGGGATTATCTTATGGTTATCCCTCCCAGCTTGGGCGATATTGGTATACTGCTCTTCCTAATACATCTTTTCACCCCTCATTTCTGTGTAAAGCCTTCATTGGATGAGGAAATCCTTTTGAAGACCCTGCAGCTCTAAGCATACATGCTCATATTCTCGAGTTCTCTGAGTCAGGAGTTTCTCTACTTCTACCCTTTCAAGGCGTGCTTTGACCTCTGATTCCTGGCTGTCTTGAAGTTCAGTGGCGAGGTACCTTACTTGGTCTTCTTTATCTAAGGAAGCTTGTGCCAAACTTTGGATCTGGGCTCTTATATTTTCCTCTAGCACCTTCTTGTCATGTGTTGCCTTTTCATACCATTGAGTTAACCTTCCGATTTCAGCAGCAGCCTCTTCTAACCTTTGGTTGTGAGAATTTAGGTTGAACGTTGCACTCAACAGCCCTTCAGTTGTACGCTTTTGTTTGAGACTTTCTTTCTCCAATTCCTTTTGACTTTTACCAATTTGTTCGTCCTTTGACTCAAGTATAAGCTGCATCTGTTTCTTTTCTTTGGTCAGATTGAGGAGAGTGAGTTCCAATGCTTCTTTCTTCTTTTAAGCTTGCTTTAAGGCATTTTTCAGATTGTCGACTTCTTCCAAAGATATGGGTGTTATCTCAGGGACCTCTGACTTGTACTCTGGATCTTTCTCAAATGGCAGCTTGATAATTTGCACCCTATCTTGGACCCATTTGGTGTAGGGTTCTCTTGCTATGGCATTCTTTCTTTCGGCCTTCCTCTTGTTAACCTTGTTTCAGGCTCGAATAACCTTGTTGAGCAACCCTTGGTATTCTATACCCATATTGTGGATGATAAATGGTCGGAATTGTTCGTCCGAAGGTTTGTCTTCCAAAGAATACCCTAGCTGTCGTAGGTCTAAAGTAGGGTTGTAGTTAATACAGCCTCGCGATCCAATTAAATGGATATTAGGAAAGTCCCCATAGCCAATAGTGATGTCACCAATATCCAACTTCCTTGCATACCATAATATGGAGTTTGCAGTGAGAGATCTTAATTTATGTGGCCACTCACATCTGGTCAATTATGGGATCATATAGTCTTCCTTGTAAAGATGAGTCATGAACCAAGTATATAAAAGTGGGATGCAACAATTTAGCGTGCCTCTTCTATTTTCATACATCATATGCAAAGTGTAATAAATGTCATCATTGGATGAGGATCCGCATTAAAGACTTTTGCACCCCAAAATATGCTAATGACCACGGGGTCAATATAGTCCACAGTCCGAGGAAATAAAATTACACCAAATACCAATAGTCCTAAACAATCAACACAAGATTCCCACTCCTTATAATTAGAAAATTCTAGTGCCTTAGCTTCCAAGTATATCCTTTTTATTCCTTGTATTGGACCTTCTCTTCGATAATTTTGCACCAATTCAGGGTAGGGGATCCCTAGGCCTTTTGCCAAAGCTTTGACTTCCACAATTTATCCAATACCCACATAGGCCTTTTCTTTGGAAAAATTCAGGACTCTGTCAAATTCTTCCAGATCTAGTGCTAGCTAGAAGACTTGGAAGGTGAAACATCTCAATGGAGGGTCATAAAATTGAATTAGGGAAGAGACTGCACCCATCTGAACCTCTACTTTAGTCAAGTCAAGGGTATCCCCATAGCGGCGAGCGTACATCTTCAGAGCTCTCTCAGATAATTTACCCTTTATAGTTTTGATTTCAGAAAGGTCAGGCTTGCAGGCATTGACACAGACAAGTTGTTTTCCTCTGGTATCCATTTTTAAGACAGTCACCAAAAATCTTGATTTTTGTTATATTTTTTTATTTCGTACCCTATGAATAAGACAAATAAAATAAGCGAACAATGAATATGATATATATATATATATATATATATATATATATATATATATATATATATATATATATATATATATATATATATATATATATATATATATATATATATATATATATATATATATATATATATATATATATATATATATATATATATATATATATATATATATATATATATATATATATATATATATATATATATGAATGCATGAATGTATAAATGTTGGGTTGAGTAACGGGATTTTGTGACGGGTTTTTTGCGATAATTACCCTTAGAAGGTAGGCTCCTTAATTTTTACCTACGGTAAATCTACCCTCCCAGGAGGTGGTTTCCTAAAGGGTATCATGAATAACACCGGAGGGAAAAGGCACAAGGGCCTCCCTTAGGTGGAGCCTCTTTACGGACTGAAACTTTTGTCTCAAAGTCGTGAAAGGTCTCGTCATGAGATTTTAGGCTAAGGTCGTTACAAAGAGTCATGGGTGACCTTCCAAAGTCCTACTCGTCAAGAGGATGTCTCCCGATAAGTATTCCTTTTTCAGAAGTTCACCGACTCTAGGCGAAGTCGTCACATAAACTCGCAGGGATGATGTACCCCCTAAGCTAATAGACGAACCTTCTTTTTAAGATTTATTGAAAACATTTTTTTTGAAATAAAAACCTGCCACGCAGTAAATATATAATAATAAAAAGAATAGACAAGAAACAAAAAAATGCAATAAGTAAATTAATGCAAATAAAAATAAACCCAAAAGAGACCTAAAACCTAGGGTTAAGGAGAGTCCTCAGCAGAGTCGCCAGCTGTCGCAACTGGTTTTTAAATCAAGGGTCGCCACTATTAGTTTTTATTCTAAGGAAGGGAACCTAACAAAAAACATTAATTGATAGACAGAGATTCTAGGTTTCAGACTCAACTGGACGAAAGGAAGGGGTTAGGCACCTTTCATCCACCTTGTTCACAAGGATATTAGACTTTAGGTTTAGGTTTGGGGTAAACTGGATTTTAAGTTTTAATTAGAAAGAAAAGTGTCTTAATTTTTTAATAGGGGAACTCGCTACGATTTTTGATTGTATGCCTACGTATCCTCTTATGAGGAATCAGAGTCTCAATTCGTAGTTCGTATGGGTTGGTGTTTTTTAGGGGTTTGCAAACATATTTTGAATCACTTCGCACTCGGTCGGGAGTAGTGATTGTGGAGATTTTGACTGAGTGCGTAGTAAGTCAAAACTAGTTTGAAACCCATTTGAAAAAAGACAGTTAATTAGTTTAGTTTATTGCGAAAATAGTTTGTTGTTTGTTGAGTGTTTTTTAATTGTATTAATTGCGAAGATCTCTTGATTAATGCATGATAAAAATATTTAATGCAATAATATAGAAAATATGTACATGAACTTTGAGTAAAATAATTTATTTGCTAATATGATAATATCTACATATAATAAATAATAATAATAATAATAATAGATAAAATATGATAATAAATATTAATAATAATAATAATTATTATTATAAATGAAAAAAGATATAAATAATTAATAAGAATAATAAGAATAAAATATAGTATAAAAAATAATATAAAAGAAATAATAAAAAATAATAATAGTTTAAGTAAATCTGGGGGAGTGCGTTTCTTTGTTGATAAGTAAAAATGAGGGGTGTTGTTAGAACATTGGGCCAGGCCCATCACAAGTCCAGGCAAGGGGGTGTATGTTGTTGTTGTGTTTAGTAAACAGAGGCAAGGGGGTGCAAAAAGAATGGGCTATGCCCAAACACGTTTTTTTGGAATGGCCTGATTAATTGTTGTGTGAGGGTGTAGGTGAATTACCATGGACTTGGCCTATCGGCCGTCCACTGATGATCTAATAGACGGAAATGCGAGTATAACTTATTTATCGTGGGCCTGCACGCACTGGATTATTTGACATAATAAAAATTTGTTTTTTCCATTTTCGTTTTCATTTGATAGCATAAATCTCCTTCTTTCTCTCTCAGTACATAAAACCCTCGCCCTGCAAACCCTAGCGCCGCTACCGGCGGCGGAGACTCACCCCTTTTCCTAACGTTTATCCACCTCAAGCCCCAATAAAAAAACAATAACCCAAAATCAATCAACAAAAAAACAGTGAGCTAAGTGTTTTTACCCTTCTCGTGATTTCTGTACTTTAAGTTTCAATTTCCAGTCCGATTTGGGTGCTAATTCGTCGTTCTCCTTCTCAATTTGCAGGTTGCAGTAGAAGCGGAGCTTGAAGTGGACGGCGATGGTTCAACTACATGATTAGGGTTTCCGATCGGAAACTCTAATCGCCTCCTCTTTTGGTCTTCAATGGCAAAAGGGTTTGCCCTCAGTTCTTTCTGGTTTCAAGATTTTTCTTTCTTTCAATCTCTCCGTCTCATAATCTCTTTCAATTTTCCGTCTCAGAATCTCCTCCTCCTCTTCGTTTTTGTATTCCAGTATTTATAATACTAGGTTTAAATTGTTGTTACAAATTAGTTAGGTTTGATTTAGGATTTAGAGAAATTAGGGATTTGCCTTTCTGTATAATTGATTTGAATTGTAATTTTTTAGATTCAGTTCATATGTATTATAGATTGGATTTGAATTAATTTTGTATATTTTGGATTTGATTATGTGGTAAGATTCTGTAATATAAATTTTGAAGATTTTGTTGTAACAAAGATTTGATTCTGGTTTTGATTTATTGGAGATTTGTTGTTTAAGATATTTGATGATGATTTAAATTGGTTTTAGTTCTGCGTATTTTCTGTAAAAGGCCAAAATTTGATTCAGTAAAAGTTTTGATTTGTACAGTGTTGGTTAATGAGAGAAACGTGTGCATTCTTTGGTCAAATGGTACAGTAATGTTAATTGCATTTTGGGCCTGCGTTACAATTTTTCAGCCCAGCAGCATTATTTTTTTTTTATTACAGTAAAAATGTTTTTTAATGCAACCAGGCCCAATTGGCCCTTCCGTAACCCAATGTTTTAAACAAACTTTTAATAAATAAATAAAATTCATAATAAATATTTAATGATTAATGAAAGCATTATTGTGGTAAGAAAAAGTCTAACAGCATTTAGAACATATATCACGTTCTCTTATTACTTACTATATTTATTTTAATTAAAATAATAACAACAATTTTAATATTTTTTTCTTAAAACAACAAAGCATCAAATGAGCTAACCTAGAAATTGTTTAATGTGCCTGTTATTTTATAATTGCACCCCTTATTCTTTGTTATTCCTAAAATAAAAATGGGCCAACATGAAATGGGCCTTTGATTCGAAGTTTTCACCTCCTCTTTTACTAACGACAATAAACTTAAAGTGGACTTTATAATAATTAAGAGCTTAATCCTTATTTGAAATAATTTTCCATTTTCCAATTGCATGGGCCATTGGCCAACATGCTTCGCGAATGGGTTTACGAATATGTAGGTCTTTCTAGTTTAGAAAGCCCCCATTTTCGTGAATTAAAATACACCCCCTAGTCTTGGATAAGGATGCGCCATCGGATATTGTTGTGCCATCTTTAATTAAATATTTTTCTTCTATTTTAATCTTAAAAAATAAAATCAACCGGGTAGGACAAATTTGGGGTACGACACATACAAATCAAGTCAAAATAGAAGATAAACTACCTAAGTACGCCACAGGATTCTCGCTCCCGAGGAGCTCCTTAACATTTAATAGACCATGTTCGAAAATCAAATTCCCATCCTCATAAACTAACGGCCTTCCCTCTTTGCCCATACGCTGGACTGGGGGGATCCCTGCAACAAAGGTCGACAAACGGTCCTAGCCTGGTCCTCGACACCCAGTTGGCCCTTCTTCCAGATATAGTGATCGGTCCCTTGGGTATAATGCTTCCTCGACCAATGAAAATGAAAATTCGGTACCAGCTTCGCCATCGGGTTCCCTACCTCGTTTAACATGAGTTCACCGGCCTCGTCGACCAGTGGGATGCTCTTGAAAACGTTCAACAAAGCCTTCCCCGATACAGACTGGATCAGTATGTACCTCCCCTTAAAATCTTGGACTGACTCGAGATAGGCTTTGAACAACTTCCCAATTTCCTGTTTGAGAGAGACCCATCCGAACTGAGTGCCAAAAGTGCCCCGCTGAAGATGGAAGCAATAGAAGAATAGAGAAACGGTGGCCTCAATCGACATATAATCACACATAATCTCGAAAGCCCATAATAAGGCAATCTAGTTGGGATGTAGCTGCGATTGAGCAAGGCGAAGGTGCCGAAAAACGGCCACCGGAAGATCGGTAAAAGGAAGTCGGGAACCCATCTCTCGAAAGGGAATATTATACATGGGAATATGGTTCGCCTCGAACTTCAAAGAAATTCGATGGCTCTTCCAGGGGATATATATCGACCATTCCTCCTCAACACCCTCCAACTCTATCCCCAGGGTCACCGAGGTAAACACTTCATCTGGATGCTCACAAAAATATGAGGCATGTTCCAAGGGGATCGACGTAACCTAATCTAAAGGATCCGCTGGAACCGCGGGCGCATCGTGAACTGCAGGTGCATTTTACTCGGCCTCGCCCAGTTGTGGCATGACCGATTCAGGATCGGGCATTCCCGAGGTGCTCCCCTCTGTCAACGAATACTCAGATAAGCTTATCGAGGAATCACTGGGTTCGCCCATGGACCCATCATCAGTACTGCTGTCCATTATACCTGAAAAGCAGAGGATAAAAGTGATTTCGACATTGAAATCAAATTCACCCTTCCACCATTAGTCAAGTGAAAGGGAGCAAAAGAACGAGGACCATATCCCCGACCAGAGACCTCACTCAAATGACAATAGGAAAACACTCCCATCGGGCGCATTCGTGTCGAGCTGGAGCATAAACCACACAGACAACTATCTCCCTAACCTTTTTGGATCTCTGTTGTGATGATTCATCATTCCTTGTAAAAATTATAAACCCAGGAATGGCCCCAACACCACCAGAAATTTCATCGCGAACCACCGTCACTAACCCTATGTCTAAAAAATCTCTAACAAGCTCACGGAGGAACCACCTTTCTCAAGCGACGAAACCACCGTCAGACAATGGCCATACGCTCGAAATTCCCGCACTAAGCTACTCTAAACCCTAGCCACATGAATTTCTAGGAAAAGAAGCAGAAAATATATCCTAGAACAGAGGCAAAAACCATTAAAACAAGGAAAAATCGAGAGACTTACCAGATTATTGATGATTATAGGAAGTGAACAGTGAAATGAGCGAGATATTCGAAGAACAGTGATGTCGGGAAGAACTGAACAACAACGAGCAGAAGGAGAGCAAGCGAAAAATACAAATGAAGCTCCCTCTCTCCCTTTTACAGACGGACTTCTCTAGCGCATTAGCGGGCATGCACCTAGGGCAACCTAAGGGTCATCATCATTACGCCCTAGTGCATAGGCTTTCCATCATTACACCTTTATACTAGCGCGTGGCTTGATGCAAGTGTAGCACGCTGTCTCTTCTGAATTCAATCAATTGTTCTTCTCCTTGTAAAACAGGCTCTCCAAGCATCGCTCGAACTCCTCACACATACCTACCCACAAAATGTCCCCCTCTTTCGGGCATGCCTTAAGTCATTACTCCTCTGGCCAGAAGCAACGACTCTGGGAGACTCATGTTCTGGACTGGCTCAATGACTAGAATTGGCCCAATTCACTTGCACCTTTGGTACGGCCCAATAACACTGGCCCAACATCCATGCTCGACAAGCCCTCGAACGACACAGCTAACAATTCCCGAAACACATGCCTTCCCGTGCGGGAAGCTTCCTACAAGTCTGCTCGACACACGAAGAACAAACGCCCAGGGAACGCTCATAAATTCTTATGCTTGTCATCTCATCCTTTCTCGATGCAACGGCTAGTTACGGGCACGACTGCCCGTTTTGAACAAGTCCTGGCAGTTACCTATTTTTACGGATCCACATATATAGGCCTAAAAATAGGGACCAATGGCTACACGTCTGGGGCATTATATAAACCCTCACACTTTTGAGGGCCAGGTATCGAATACTCATACTAAAAACCCTAATATATTTCTTGTATCTCTTTGCATCCTTTCTCACTTGATCGTCAGAGTTCCTTGCAGGTACACCCCCTCATCTCCTCATATTTCCAGCCAAGCAGACGTCATCATCAAGGCCTACTTTCAGGTTCTGATCAACCGGTAAGATAAAAAACATAGAGAGTGAATGGGTGATCTAAAAGAAATGTCAAGATTTTTAAGATGAAAACACTACATAAGAAATAATAATGATGTTAAATGAATAAAAGAATAGCCTTTATAATGAAAAAGGAGATACTCAAACATTACTATCCAAAATCATACCATTTTAGCCATTTCTCACAAGGATCTAACGCATGAGAAGCAGAAAGTAGGAGTCATTTGTTATAAAGATGACATTTGTTATATATGGAAATAAAAAAAAAGAATAAATTATGTCTTAAGGATAATATAGAAAGTCTTGAACAGGAAGAAAAAGAGGATTGTATAATTGAGTTTGTGATCAAGGTGCAAACCCTGCAGGAGAACAAGGTACAATATTTGCCAAGTTTCAGTTGAAATTCCTTTTGTCGACATGATTCACCCCCGTCATATAGTGGCTCTGATGAGCTTCTACATTTTCGATATTTCCATCATTTCGCCATATCGAGACTCTTTGGTGAAGTGATGATGGCACTGCTCTTATGCCATGAACCCATTCTCGACCCAGGAGTAAGATGTAATTGGCCCTGGACGATATAACCATGAAAATAGTGGGCCTATTTATTAAGTCGATCGTCAAATCAACTTGAACCACTCCTAAAGTATGTCAAGTTTTGCCTTCATAGTTTGACAAGACCATATTGTGTGGCCTCAAATCTGTGTCATACTTTCCTATCCTCTTTAATATGAAGTGAGGCATCAGGTTGAGTGTTACGCCTTCTTTAATTAGCATTTTGCTAACTCCAATATTTTTCAACTTTTCCCCTTATGAACAAGGGCTTCAAATGGCTCTTCATGCCTTCATCAGGTTTTTCAAAAAAATCATTTTGCTCCTCTATGCAGCCATTATCCATCACAAAATAATATAAAGGTCTATGTTTGGCCATCTCTTGCTCGTCATATTCATGAGATTCTATCACCTCTATGACACAATCATACTCAATTGGTAGTACCGAAACCACATTACAAAGTACATGGAAGTCATCTTCTGACCCCGAGTCAAAGTTATCAGTCACCATCATGTCATCCAGAGGTGGTGCCACTTTCTTGCTTTCCCTTTTGTCTTCACTAACATAGGGGAAAACAATTGTCTTCCGATTTGCTTTCTGGCCAGACAATGACAGAATGAGGTTGTGGTATGTTACTGCTCGATTTTGCAGCCTCTTTATCTTCCTTTTCATTTCTATGAAACCTCCTCCATTGAGTTTTCGACATTAGATTTTTTTCCTTTATAGTTGCCAGACCTGTAGGAGTGTTTCTTTGATGCTTGAAAATTTTCTCGATATGCCAGTGATGTTCCCTTTCCCATCTCGACACTTTCCCATTTTTGATGTTTAGGTCCATATTTGCACATAGGTCACATCCATTTTTCTTGGGGAGCATTGGATGGCAACACATAGGTATTTTGTTTGTTCCCATGGTAAGTCAGTTATTCTGATGTTTTTTTTTGTACACCCCTTTGGTCGAAGAAGAACTGGGGCCATTTATTTCCTCATTTCCCTTTTTACTTGGTAAGTCGAGCACTCTTTAGGTTCTTATCAGCTTCTCTTTTGAAAAAATACTTCACCTAGAGTACAACATTACCTCATAATCCTTGAGTTTATAGCGGTTGAGGAAGTCGACCAAACCCTTTTCATCTCTGAGATAGGCCCTTCATCTGGTTTCCACTACTCTCAACAACATCTTCTTCAACCTCCATATCAAGATCTTCAGTAATCTCGACCATGTTGATCGCAATTGGTTCAGCATAGTGGATTTCTTCAATTTTCAATGGGTCGGAGTCAATTTTCATTTGTGCCTTTCCATTGTTAGCAAATTTGAGCCTTCCTTTCTTTAAAGAATTTTGGAAAAGATCCTTGAAAAGAAAACACTGGGAAGTTTTATGACCCAAAATGTTATGGTATTTGCAAAAAAACTATTTTCTTCCTTTGTTCTAGTGGCGGCATTTTTGCGCCTTATGGCACTAAAATTTGGCTGTCTGCAACCAACAAATGGGAAATTTCTTTACATTTGGTTACATCAAAAGTATAGGTTTTCTTTAGGAATTCGTCATTCTTTTCGGCCTCGACAAAGTTCTTCCCATTTGCTGGTGTAAGAAGTTTACACACATATGGGGGTCCTGATTTTAATTTGGCCAGATCAACCTCGTTCTCTTCGACATGGTTGAATTCGATGTCTGACCCTTTGTCATTTTCGACTATGTCGACATACACCACTCTTCTTTTGTATTTCTGCTTTCCCTAGCCTTTTCAGCATTTAGTCGTTCGACTTGTCAAACTTTTTGACATGATTGAATTTGATGTCTGACCCAACATCCATTTTGACTAATTCATGTTGAGGCACTTGGGTGAAACACCTTGCTTTCAACAGTCGAAATCTGTTAAGATAATCATCAATCGACTCGACAAATTTTTGCTTCACACTTGCCAATTCTTTCAGACTAATCTTAGATTGGCCCATGTAAAATTGTTCATTGAATAATCTTTCTAGTTGAGTCCAATTACAAATGAAGTGCACATGGAGTGTTGTAAACCATGTAAAAGTATTTTTTGTAGAGAAATAGGGAAATATATCATCCTTAGATTATCATTATTTGCTATATCTCCCGCTCCAGTCAAATATCAAGCAATATGTTTGATTGTAGAATTGCTAGTGTCACCAACAAATTTGATTTTGTTTTTTTTTCTTTTCGTTTTTCCTGAAAAAAACTCCATGTTTTTGTTTTTACGAAAAACTTGGTTTTTCGTTTTTCGAATAAAAACTCAACTTTTGCTTATTTTCGAAATACTCAATTTTTTTAAAAAAATTCAATTTTTTTGTATTTCCGAAAAAAACTGTTTTTTTTTGTATTTCCTAAAAAATCTCATTTTTTTGTTTTCTTATAAAAAATTCAATTTTTTCGTATATCTGAAAAACCTCGATTTTTTCGTTTATCCTGAAAAAACTCGATTTTTCATTTTTCGAAAACATTGGATTTTTTCGTTTTTTCTGAAAAACTCGATTTTTTCCTATTTTCGAAAAAACTCAATTTTTTCATTTTTTTTTTGAAAAATCTTGTTTTTTTTGTTTTTCGAAAAAAAACTCAATTTTTTCGTTTTTCCTTAAAAAACTGGATTTTTCATATTTCTTGAAAAACTCGTTTTTTTGTAATTTTGAAAAAACTCGATTTTTTTTCATTTTTTTTGAAAAATCTTGTTTTTTTTTTTGGAAAAACTCGATTTCTCTTTTTTTTTTTTGAAAAAATTGGATTTTTTTTTGTATTTTCTAAAAAATTCGATTTTTTCTGAAAAATTTGATTTTTTTATTTCCGAAAAATTTGTTTTTCGTATTTCTGAAAACTTATTTCTTATTACGAAAACTTATTTCTACTAATTTTTACTAAAATTGTGTTTTTCTTTGCCTTTCTTAAAGTGTCCTCATAGCATGGGAATTTAATCGGTTGGTTTGTATTTACAAAAAATTTACATTCAGAATTTAGATTATCTTTAAGTGAAATTTTTAATCACCTGAACTCAATTCATTTAATTAAATAAAAAATTTACTTTCTTCGACTCAGTTTAAAAAAATATTTATTAAATAAAATAAAACATAATGAGAGTATAAATTTTTTATAATTTTCTTAAAATGAATTTTGGAAAAATATCAAATTAGTTTTAATTGATTATTTGTTAGTGATTGTAAAAATCTATGTAGAATAATAATTAACAATTGAGTTTTGACCAAAGGTAATGATTTTTGTAAAGTGTACATATAAATCAAGTACAAAATCTATTTGAGAAATGATAATCATATACTTGATGTTACAACTACACCGTATTTTTATACGGTTTGATTCCTTTTACTATATTTAATAATAATTATTCTTTTTTTTTTTTCAATATAAAGAAACACATGCCTTCTGTAATTTACATGCTGTAGGTATATGTTGTAAAAGTTTTATGTAAGAATAGTAATTCTCAATCTTTTTTTACATATATTAACATGTCATGGATAAAAAAATTATTTTGTTGGTTGATTTTATTTTATATTTATGTTTTATTTTCGAATGTTCTTTTATCAATAATCATGTTTTAAAGAAAAATATATATAAATAATTATGTTTCGGAGAAAATTACGTATATAACCATATTTCAGAAAACGTTATAATGCATAAGTCATCTCAGATAGCGCATGCATTGATTTTTTTTAAGAAATCATCTCCTAAATCTTTTTTCAATTTATCTCTGAATTTTCCTACCGATTTGATGTCTCCTACAGATTAATTATGGATTTACCTGTGGATTAATTTCTCGCAGATAATTCTGTAAAAAAGTCCGCAGATAAGTCCGTAGATAATGTCAAAAATGTAAAAAAATTTATAGATAAATGAAAAAGTTTAAAAATTATATAAAAACAACCGATTCAAGTGATGTCTACCCTTTAATTCACTTTTTTTTTTAGAAATATGGTTAGATTAAAAATTATTTGTAAGATTGGTTAGTTTAATATTAAAACTTCAAAATTTGATTATTTTAAAAAAAAATCTTTATTTTCAATATATTTTTGTTTTTGCATGTATAACCACGTGAGAGATAAAGAACATTACAACCGCTATTTTAAAATTTTAAATAAGTGTTAGTAATTTATTATAATTATTATTAATTTTAATAAACTTTTAAAGACATTAATAAATCTATAATATTAACTCCCATATCTCATGTTATGATTTTTTATTTTTATTTATCTATTTTACTTTATTTATTTTAAAATTAAAATAAGATAAATATAATATGTAATTTTTCTATTAAATTTATAGATTAATTTTATAAATTTATTATTATTATAATAATTTAATAGCATGTTCCGTGCATCGCACGACCGCTAGTTTATTCATATATTTCTTAAGGTTAATTCAATTTTAACTATTACTACTAGCTTAAATTTTTTACAAACAACTTCCAAATTAAATGGCATTAATATGTTGAAACTAGGGTCGGTAAAATGGATCCTATTTATCATGAAATAAACTAAGATTTTAAATTTGTACCCTCTAATATATTTGTCTCGTACAATTTTGTTTTTTTGTGCTTTTGCGGACTTTAGCATTAATATTTTACAATTTTTAAATTTTTAAGGTTTAGTGTTTGCTCTGTTCTACTCTCATTTTTTTAGAGAAATTAAAATTGACTTAAATGCACTTTTGGTCTCCTTAGTTTCAGTTATTTGAAGTTTCAGTTCTCCAATTTAAAAGTCAGGTTTCAACTCCCTAAAATTTATCAAAGTTGAGATTTTTATAGCCCCTTCCATCTGCCTGACCATTTGTTGACCTGGCATGGATGTGGTACATCCACGTCAATTTTTTATATATTTTTATTTAGAATTACATTTTAAATATTTTAAATATTTTATGTATTATAAAAAACATTTTTAAAATAATTGTTTCTTAACTTAAAGAACTGAACCTTAATTTTATATTCTTCATCCTTAATTTCGTATGATACACCTCCATCTTCATCTTCTTGAACGCAACCTTCATCCATCGTCATAATCTCGTGCTTCCAAAATGTCTCAAAAATTAGTCTCTAATGTGAGCTACAAGAATCGTTCTCTGAGAAATGAATGTCATTACGATCTCGATACTCTGTTGATAATGGCATGGACTGATTCAAACCCAGAATGTTACTTCTATGGTTGTGGGATATATAAGGCATGATATCCTTAATATAATTTCTGAAATTTATTTCATCTTCCATTGAATTTCTTTCATATCCACTGCTGCAACTTCAAGATTTCAAGAAGTGCAATAATTTTGTTTGGTTGGATGATGAAATGAACCTTAGGGCAAAGGAAGTTGTTGTACCCCAAAATTTTCCCTCTCATTTTATCAATATTTCCCCTCACAAGACTCTTTGAACTCCAAACAGGATTAGGGTTTTGCTCTGCTCAAGACATCTCCTTGCACTGATGACCTAAATCAGGGTTTGAGTTTACACAGGGATTTTTGGACTTTCAATGCTCCAAGTGACCTTCATACTTCATGTTGGACTTATAAGATTTCCTCTACCAAGTTTCAAGCTTTGAATCAAATTTTTGCCCAGTCAATTGGACAGTTGACCTAGAAATCAGCTGTATTGGGGAAAAAGTCAACTATGGCCAATTTATAGTCAAACCTCATAAATTTTGATCCACATCAAAATTCTAGGCTCCTATGAACCATTTGATCAAGTTTGGACCATAAATCTTCAAGAAATTTGATCAGATCATCAAAAGGGCAAAATGGTCATTTTTAGGGTTTTGACTGCACAAGGAAAATTTCTGATTTTTAACCTACACAATGGCAAATTAGGTTCAAGCATGGATTCAAGGACTCAATGGAATCATATTGACCTATTTACAAGGTTCAAAAGATCTCAATTACATTGGATTGACAGATGATTTTTTCAGTCAACTGATCAAAATTTGACTATACACTGAAAAGTCAAACTTTGACTTTTTGGTCAAAACCAAGTGCCAAGGGTCATTTTTCATTAAGATGTGTCAAAAAATGAAACTTTTTCATCAAGAAACCCAATTTTGCAAATTAGGGTTTAAAATTGAAAAATTTCATAACTTAGAATTTTTCTAAGTTATGAAATTTTCTTATTTTTTCCCAACTTTGCCCAACATTTTCACCTTGATGTAATTGGATTCAAACAAAACTTCCAAAATTAAAGTTGTATTCCTCCAAAAAATATACAACTTTGATTCGCAAAGTTTTCCCAAAAGAAGCTTGGATCTCAAGTTATGATTTTTGGAACAAGGGTCCATGAAACTTTTAACTTAGTGAAATTTTGCCCTAGTTTAGGCAGGATTTTGACATATCTTCATGGAAATTTTTCACATAGTTCCACTTGGAATATCAAAATTAATTTTAAAGATGGATTGTAGAGCATGTTACAAGCTTTCTAAAAAGTCCAAGAACTCTCCAAAATCATTTGTGGTTAGGGAGAATAGAAGGCTTGAAGTTGGAAAAAACTCACTTTTGATCCATGGCATGTTCATATTGATACAAGTTGCAAACTCTAATCAGCCTTGTTTGTACTTGATTACAGGTCCCAAAACCCTTCCATACTCAATAATTAAATGCAAATCCATTGGTCTAAGGCTTTGTTTTGGTCATTAAAGGATTATACATTAGATTAATCCAAAAATAGTAAAAGGTAACTTTCCCATTTTTGTCAAAATCTTGCTTTATGTCAAATAGAATCCTTGAGCCTTGAACAAGATCTTATGCAGCAAATCAAATCCACCAACTTGAGGGTCCAAGATCACAAGGTGAAGGATGATAGATATCCTGTACAGGCTTGTCTTGCATCATTGCTTGTTTTTGCTTAAAATACAAGAAACTTATCAAATACACGAGAACTTGAACATCTGAAGGAACCAACTCTTGCAAGCATTTGAGACAAGTTTCACACATCCCCTTGAGCGAGAAACACGAGCCATTGAGCCCTCAAACCTTCCATAGCACAAAATCACCTTCCATTGGCAAAACATGGCACTCCCTGTAGTTTGACTTCCATAGCAAAAACCCCTCGTGTGTTTTGCCTCAAACTTGTTCAAACACCTTCCATATAACCTATCCAAGCTATCCCAACCTCTAAACACTGACTGTAACTCTATTTGCAAGGTTTACCATTTTTTATTTCAGCTTGTGCAGGTTGAGTTCTACAGGCTTGTTCAAGCACATTCAAGGCAAGCTAGGCATTGGGGAAGGTCAGGGGAAGTTCAAGCAAGCTCCCAAACATCTCTGGCCTCACTGAAAAGGTCCACAGTGCCATACACGAAGTCAACTGAAACAGGTTTTTTTCAACTTCCTATCTCTCTATTTAGGAATCATTAGGCGTAGGTTTGTGAATGAAAAATGTAGTATTCATAGCCATGAAGTTGTACATATGCTCAGTTTTCATTTAAGTTAATCGTGTTAAGAGAATTTGATCCATGAACTTCCTAAAAAATTTAGGTTAGAATTTAGGGCCAGAGAAATTCTCTCTGGTCTTTGAGAGTTAGAATGAGTTCTTTACATGGTTGAATTTGTTTTGAAAAATGCTACAACTTTGATGTTATGGGTTTTTGCATTAGAGCACTTATGCAGGTTGTTCATGTTTGAAGTCAGGCGCGCGTTTTTTCTTGACAAAGATTGAAGATGAAGTCCAAGTGGGTTGGGCTTGGTTTCTGACTCACTTTATGCACCCCCTTTTACTGACTGCACCCCCCCTGGCCCATTTCTTCATATTTTTATATTTTTTGTATTTATTTTCATTTCTGATTTTATTTTATTAATTTCTAAACATAAAAAAATACCAAAAATATTTTTATAAATTTTCACATTTATTTTTGTATTTTATTTTATTTTTATAACATGAAAATAATTATCAAATAGTATATATTTTTATTTTACTTAATGAGAATTTGAAAATAAAGCATAAAAAAATATTATACCTTTATTTTTTTTATCATTTATACTTAAATAATATTTTTTTAGTATATTTTTATTTTGTATATATATTTTTTTTTATCATACATGAATAAAACAATTAATATATATTTACTTTCTTAAAAGAAATTAGGGTTTTTACCCTCATTAAAAATAATATTTTTCTAATATATTTTCATTTTTGACATTTGTATATATTTCATTTATTTTTATTTTATTGTATATAATATATATATATATATATATATATATATATATATATATATATATATATATATATATATATATATATATATATATATATATATATATATATATATATATATATATATATATATATATATATATATATATATATATATATATATATATATATATATATATATATATATATATATATATATATATATATATACTCTCTTAAAAGAAAATTAGGGTTTTTTACCCTTAAAAAAATATAGAATCTTCTATTTCCTTTTTTATATACCTTAAGTATTTTTTACATACATAAAAAATAAACAAAAACATTTTTTTGCATATTCATAATATTTTGTATACTTATTTAATTGACTATTTAAATACTTGTCCATTTATTTATTTGTACCATTTATTCAATTTGGAAGTAATAGTAAATATTAGGGTTTTAATTTTTTGCCAAATAATCCCCATTCAAAAATTGTATTCCCCTTCCCATATCAAATGTTGTAATAGTGTAGATTTATTTTACGCATTTATACTTTCAATTATGCCATGATTAGAGATTAGGGTTTGTATGCAAAAAAAAATCCAAAATCAAACAAATAGCTTGACTAATACAAAGACAAAAAAGCATGAAAATGATAACACAATGCACACTTGCACCCTTAGGGTTTCATCCACTTATTGCCTTAAAATGGCCATGTTATGCATGTTGAGTATCTTGGCAAAACAAAAACAAAACAAAAGATCATAGTCCCTCGATGACGCTATCTTGGTTGCCTATACAAAATGATCTAGTCCCTCAAAAATTTGCTAAAGATACTTAGCACAATTGCTATCATGGTCCATACGATGACCCGCGCCTGTCCCGTTTAACATCCTAATACAAGGTTGTTTACCAAATGCAATGGTAAAACAACACTATCAAAAGGGTTAAAAATGTGTAGGAAAGATCTTTGAGAAAATAGGGTAGACAACTCTTAGTTACTTGATCAAAACTTGCATAAACATCCTTGCTATTTTCAAACACACCTCACAACACAATTTCAAAACATTTCCCAAATCAAAACTTTCAAAACATTGAAAAATATTTTCAAAAGACAATACACCTTTGTATATATTCAAACAAGAATCATTACAAAGGTTGCCACAACGATGGCCTCTTTTCAAAAAATCTTTCAAAACCACACACAAAGCACCATTTTAAACAATTTAAGAGCAAAGCAAGTGATCTAAGCAAGTAACTAAGAGCCCATGGATAACCATGGATGAAAAGGGTGCTTGCACCTTCCCTTTTCATAATCTACTCCCCGAACCCAAGAAAACATCTCAAAGGTCTTTCATGTGCTTTTTGACCTTTCCTTTGGATACAATAAAAAGTCGGCGGCGACTCTTGCTAAACCGAAACATTTGCGAACACAAACACAAAATCCAAAGTCAGTTCTCCCACCGCATCACAGAACTGGCGACTCTGCTGGGGATATTATTTGAAAGTGGAGTAACCTTAGGGTTTAGATCACCTCTTACATGCTTATCTTGTTTGCTTTGATTGCTTTACATTTGGTTCTCTTGTTTGGGTTTGAATCCTCCACCCAGATTTTTGGGAAACATTCATAGGTAAATAGCAATACATTGTGGAAACTATGCAGGGTATACGGACATGGTTGAAGCAATAGCTATATTAGTGTGACATATTTGTGGGTACCGGTAGCCTTTGAGTCAATCAAAGAGAATACGGGGCCGCTGAGTGATGTCATGAAGCACTAATGAACTTCTAGAACCTTTACTTGACCATCTTGGCCTTTTTAGGGGTAGTGAGATGACCGGTTTTGGTGCAGTCCGAAGTTGGTAGATACTCGATACTACACTCATTGAGGGTTGTTTTCTTGGAATATTTCGGTCGCCAGTAAAGTGGCTAAACTGAAACAATGAACATGGAAAATAATCCAGTGATATTGAGCTCCTTAGAACCCGGTTACTATTTATAGGACAGGTTGAGCCAACTAAACTTCAAGAGGGTACTTACCTATGAAACCCCATGGAAGCCTAAAACTAGGATCTTGTGTGATTTGCTTGTACATATACTTGTGCATACATCATGAACATCATAAAGCATCATATGCATCCACTAACCATTTCAAGGGTTTGGATCTTCATCTTTGTTCTTGTTTTGTAGGTAATGGAATCTCTTCGCAGGAAAACAATCCATGTCAACCTTGTGAGAATCCCTCCTCAACTCAAGGAGCTTAATTCTAAGATTCCAGAGAATTCTATCTTCAGTGAAAGACATGGCAGACTTCTCAACTTGGTCAACTCCAACATTGAAGAAGACATGGTGAAAGTTCTCTTCCAGTTCTTTGACCCCCTACACCATTGCTTTACATTTCCTGATTACCAATTAGTGCCTACTTTGGAGGAATTTTCTCAACTACTGAGGATTCCTATTCTCCATCAACTACCCTACAACGGTATGGAAAGAGAACCAAAGCCTGAAGATGTTGCTCAAGCCCTACACTTGCAACCATCTGATATCAAAGGTCATTGGGAAACCAGAAGTGGTGTCAAGGGTTTCTTAGCAAAGTTTCTGTTTGAGAAGGCACAAGACTGCTGAAATTCTCTAGATCTGCAAGCTTTTGAGGAGATTGTAGCACTTCTCATCTATGGGTTGGTCTTGTTCCCAAACCCTGATCAGCTTATAGATGTGAATGCAGTCAAGATTTTCATATCTCGGAGTCCTGTTCCTACATTGCTTGGGGACATCCTCCACTCATTTTACACACGAACAATGAGGAAAAAAGGTGTTCTCATGTGCTGTACTCCTCTTCTAGCAAGGTGGTTTATTTCTCACCTTCCCCAGTCAGTCTTGAAGAATGAACAAGGCTTGAGGTGGTCACAATGATTGATGACTCTTACACATTCTGATGTTCATTGGTGTTCTCGGTCTATAGAAAATGTCATCATCATTGATCGTTGAGGAGAATTCCCTAATGTCCCATTACTTGGCATTAGGGGAGGCATTACCTATAACCCTTGTTTAGCTCTGAGACAATTTGGGTATGCCCGAAGCGATGGCCCTCATGACATGCTGATTCCATACTTGGTTTTTGACTTTGACAACGACGCTCAAGGACTTCGATAAAGGTTTATCCGAGCTTAGAGGATGCCCAACAAAGTGGACAGTAAGACACTAGGACACAAGAATTCCATCCCCGTTGAGCCTTACCTCAAGTGGGTGCGAACCCGCGCCCAAAGTCTTATGATGCCCTACCCCTATATTCTGCCTATGATCAAAGAGCCTGTTATAGAAGGAGAGGTTCCATACACCCTCCTACATCCTGACATGCCAACATCATTGGAAGAATTGCAAAAGAGTTAGATACAGCTCAAGGAAGAACGGAATACTTTTGAAGCCAGCTTCTACGCCAGTGAGAAGAAGGTTTTGGAGATTACCCATCGACTCCATGAAGAGAAGAATCTCAATACCTACATAGCACCAAAGAGGATGCGTAACGTCTTTTTACATTAGAATTTTGTAATATTTTGCCCATGGGGCATTTATGTACTAACAAATTTCTTTTTATTAATATGACGTGTGTTCTTTTTGTTTGCAACAAATTTGAATTTCTGAATCCTTGAATGCATTACATGAATACATATCATTCATCATATGCATAAACAGGTCTTCACACCAGGTTTCCTTATCTCTCTGCTGTTTATTTCAGCAAGATGGATATAGAGCAGACGGTCAAAGATCTACAAGCACAAAATTCGCAGTTCCAACAACTCCTCATGACCTTGGAAAAGGGTCAAGAGGACCTTAAAGCACTGTTAGAGAAGGAAAAGGAAAAAGAAACTGAGAAAAAGAAAAAGAAAAGAATTGGTGTGGCCACTATGGGAAGAAGATTTGAGAACCAAGCTAGAAGAGTCCTGGATTTCCCCTCGACGTCTGATGAAGGGGTTGGCAAAGGAAAGGGAGCTGCAGTGCCCTCCGAGTCTGAAGAAGAGGAAGAAGAAGAAGAGGAGGAAGATTACTCTAAGCAACAGTATCCCCCCACGGATTATAAGTATAAGAATCTGGAAGATCGGCTGGCAGCCATGGAGGTACAAAGAGTACCTGGGCTGGATTTCGAAGAGCTAGGGTTGGTTGCTGGGATTGTGATTCCCCCTAAATTCAAAGTACCTACATTCGCTAAATACGATGGTTTGTCTTGCCCGAAGATGCATCTGCGGTCTTACGTCAGAAAGATCCAACCTCACTCTTCTGATAAGGATATGTGGGTCCACTTTTTTCAAGATAGTTTGTCGGGTACGCAATTGGATTGGTTCTATCAGCTTGAGAGATCTGATGTACATAACTGGGAGGATTTGGCTGCTGCTTTCTACCGACAATATCAATATAACGCAAATTTAGCACCTACTCGTACTCAATTACAAAGTATGGGTATGGTCTCTAATGAAGGCTTTAAGGAGTATGCCCAGAAGTGGCGGGATTTGGCTGGAAGGGTGAAGCCACCGTTGTCTGAAAGAGAGCTTGTTGATATGTTTTTGGGGACCCTGTCAGGTCCATTCTTTAATCACTTGATCGGGAGCTCATCTGCAGGGTTCACCGAGCTAATTCTGACGGGTGAAAGAGTCGAAGCTGGCATTAAGAGCGGTAAAGTTCAGAAGGATGCATCTGCCTCCGCTGCTATCAAGAAGACCTTTCCAGCCAAGAAAGAAGCTTCTGCTGTTTACACCCAGAGAAATCAAGGAAGAATGGAGCGCCGACCAGCGGTGGGGGCTGTGATGATTCAGAACTCCTCAGCTGATCAACATCGAAGTAGTCAACCCAGAGCTAACCAAACCAGGGTGGAAAGGCCTGCACGACAATTCACCCGGATCAATATGACACCGGCTCAGGTTCTACCTCATCTGTTGAAGTTAAACCTTACCAGCTTGAAAGAGGAGCCAAAGAATCTGAATACCTCTTCTCCCTATTATCATTCAAATACAAAGTGTGTCTATCATTCGGATAGTGTGGGGCACGACACCAACAACTGTTGGGCCCTTAAAAACAAGATCCAAGATTTAATAGATGCCAAGGAGGTGGAGTTTGATGCCCCCGAAAAACCTAATGTGATATCCGCTCCTATGCCAAAACATGGTCATAATGTCCATGCTATTGTAGAATATCTTCATGTTACCGTTGTTGATAACTTAATGACTCTGTTGCCAATGATCAAGATGAATCTGTTGAAAGCCGGGATTTTCCCGGGCTGTGAAAAAGATTTTTACCTTTGTTCAACCTTGGAATCCGACTGTCCGCTATTGAAGTCAGGCATCCAACGCCTGATGGATACTCAAGAAATCCTCTTTCAGAAAACTCCCGTTACTCCTGTTACTCCAATCAATGATGTTGCTATAATTACCATTTCCGACAATCTTTCCAAGGTCTCCAAAAGACCTGTTAAGATTACACCCGATCCAAAGTTTGTACCGCTGAAGATTACAATGCCGGGGCCTATCCCATACAAGTCCAATAAGACAATACCGTGGAATTATGGGGGAGAGATCTTCTACCACGGTGTTAAGCAGACCGAATCAGTTAAAGAGAGTTCCGATGAAGAAACTCTTGACATAGGAAATATTGCAGGGACAAGTAAGATAACTCGTAGCAGAATAATCTTCTCTCTGAAGATTGCTCCTCCAAGGGAAATCTTCGGACCCTCAAGTGCTCCTGTGCCAGTCAAGATATCTGTGCGAAGTCCAGTGATTGAAGAAATTGTTACTCCCAAAGTTGTACACTCTGCTGTTACTGCTGATAAAGGTAAGGGGATCCAAGAAGCGCCCGTCAGGACGAGGCCTCGGCCTTTGGTTATCCCCGAGACCACCCAAAAGGAGATGGAGGAGATTTTAAAGATAATTAAGAAAAGTGACTATGATGTCGTAGAGCAGCTGGGGAAAACCCCTTCAAAAATCTCTATGTTGGCTCTATTACTCTGCTTCGAGGCTCATGCCAAAGCCCTGATCAAATTCTTGAAGATGGCGCACGTACCTCAAGAAACTTCTGCGGACCAGTTTCAAGAGTGTGTAGCCAGCCTTACAGCCGACAATGGTCTTGGCTTCTCTAATGCTGATCTAACATCTAAGGGAAGAAAGCATAATAATGCGCTGCATGTCTCGGTAGAGTGCAGAGGGACCACACTTGCTCACGTTCTGGTTGACACCGGTTCATCTTTAAATGTCCTACCAAAGAAAGAATTGGACAAACTAGACTGTGAAGGTTTGACCTTAAAGCCCAGCAATATCATCGTAAGAGCCTTTGATGGTTCTAAGCGGATGGTCCACGGGGAGGTGGACATCCCAATTAAAGTGGGTACGGAAACTTTCAACTCCACATTTTACGTCATGGACATCCGTCCCTCCTACTCATGCTTGTTAGGAAGACCATGGATCCATTACGCTGGGGCAGTCACTTCTTCTCTACACCAGATGCTCAAATACCCAGTCCAGGGTAAAATCATAACAGTTCATGGTGAGGAGGAGTATATGATAAGCCACCTTAACTCTTTCTGCTACATGGAGTTAGATGGTGAATTCATAGAAACACCTTTCCAACACTTTGAAGAGGTTTCTTCTGAAGTGGCGGTAGCTAAGACAATGACTGTTGTGCCCATCATTACCAAACCTGTGTCCCGGATGTCATCCCTTAAAGATGCGGAGGCTGTAATCAAGGAAGGAGGAAGCACAATATGGGGTCAACTGCCAGATTTTCCTTACAAGACAGATAAGTTCGGTTTGGGTTTCACTGCTGTTGGTCAGAAAGCTATGCGTCTCTCCCAGGCAGGAGGACCGCCATTGAAAATCACTCATCATGGAGTTCATGCTTTAGGGGATGATGAAGAAGGAAGAAATTTTGAAGACTGGATCTTTCCAACCATTGAAGGAGGACTCAATAACTGGGAGGCGAAAGACTTCGTTCCCATTACTTTCATCAATCAGTAATTTATCTTTTGAACATTTCCTGTTGGTCTGTAATAATTTTAAAACAATTCGTACACTTTTTGCCTTATGCCTTACCCGGGGCATATAGGTCCATTTGTAAGGGTTTTGATTCTTCATTTTCATATGCCATTTTTAATGAATCATGGACGTTTTCATAAACTTTTTTGTTCATTTTCTTTCTTTTTACATTTTTTTTTGTTTAAAGGTGGCTATCCCTTACACACACCCACACTCACAAAATGCAGGTACCCATCCACTCCGGATTCCATGGGTAACAATTCTGCTATAGCCTTTAGTGACTCTGAAGATCTGATCAATCAGGCCGAGTAGGAAGGTGATGAAGACTGTGAAGTGCCTGGAGAGTTGGCTAGACTGCTACAACAGGAAGAAAGGGCTATTCTACCTCACGAGGAGTCGTTAGAGACTATCAACTTGGGAACAGAGGAAGACAAAAAAGAGATTAAAGTGGGTGCCAATCTAGAGCCAAGTGTCAAAGAGAACTTAGTTCAACTGCTGAATGAATATGTTTAGATCTTCGCTTGGTCCTATGAAGACATGCCGGGACTGGATGCAGATATTGTGGTTCACCGTCTCCCTACAAGAGAAGACTGTCCACCAGTCAAACAGAAAGTCCGCCGAATGAGGCTCGATATGTCTGAAAAGATCAAAGCTGAAGTGATGAAGCAGTTCAATGCGAGCTTTCTTGTTGTTACTTCTTATCCACAATGGGTTGCTAACATTATACTAGTGCCTAAGAAGGACGGCAAAGTCAGAATGTGTGTGGACTACAAAGACTTAAATAGGGCTAGCCCTAAATATGACTTCCCACTACCGCACATTGACATCTTGGTTGACAATACAACTCAACACAAGGTATTCTCTTTCATGGATGGATTTTCAGGGTACAACCAGATCCAAATGGCCCCTGAAGACATGGAGAAGACTACTTTTGTTACGCAGTGGGGTACCTTCTGCTATAAAGTGATGCCATTCGGACTGAAGAATGCCGGGGCAACCTATCAGCGAGCCATGGTAGCTTTGTTTCATGACATGATACATCATGAGATTGAAGTCTACGTAGACGACATGATAGCCCGTTCACAAAAATAAGAAGAACACCTCGACCATCTGCAAAAGTTGTTTGTCAGATTAAAGGAATACAAACTCAGACTGAACCCTAGCAAGTGCACTTTCGGAGTCAGGTCCCGTAAACTTTTGGGATTCATAGTCAGTAACAAAGGCATAGAGGTTGATCCTTCCAAAGTCAAAGCTATACAAGAAATGCCTGCCCCTCGCACTGAGAAGGAGATCAGAGGTTTTTTGGGACGCCTAAACTACATTGCAAGGTTCATCTCTCACCTAACATCTACCTGTGAACCAATCTTCAAGCTGTTGAAGAAAGATCAGGTGGTTGAATGAAATGATGACTGTCAAGTTTCTTTCAATAAAATCAAGGAGTATTTGCTGGAACCTTCTATCTTGATGCCACCCGTCGAAAGAAGACCTTTAATCATGTATCTGATTGTCCTGGAGAATTCAATGGGGTGCGTGTTGGGCCAACATGACGAGTCTGGCCGAAAAGAGCATGCCATTTATTACCTTAGCAAAAAGTTTACCGACTGTGAGACTCGCTACTCACTACTCGAGAAAACTTGTTGCACTTTGGTATGGGTTGCTCGCCGACTAAGGCAGTATATGTTGAACCATACCACTTTGTTGATCTCTAAAATGGATCCGATCAAGTATATCTTCGAGAAGTCTGCTCTATCCGGAAGAATCGCTAGATGGCAGATGATCCTCACCGAATATGATATACAGTACACGACCCAAAAATCTATAAAGGGGAGTGTGCTAGCCGATCATCTGGATCATCAAGCTGTCGAAGATTACCAATCCATGAGATTCGACTTCCCCGACGAGGATATTATGACTTTGAGCAACATTGAAGAGAACAGACCGTATGACGGACATGAACAAGGATCCTGATGGACTCTGTACTTTGATGGTGCCTCCAACACACTTGGGAATGGTATCAGCGTGGTACTTATCTCTCCATAAGGTTTCCATACACCTTTCACTGCTAGACTCTGCTTCAGCTGCACCAACAACATGGCCGAGTATGAAGCTTGTATCTTTGGTCTCAAGGCCGCTATTGACTTGGGAATCCAATCTTTGATTGTATTTGGGGACTCAGCTTTGGTTATCAGTCAAATCAAAGGAGAGTGGTATACTAAGCACCCTAACCTCATCCCTTACAAAGAACATGTCTTAACATTGTTACCACACTTCGAGCAGATTACCTTCGAGCACTTCCCGCAAGAAGAGAATCAGCTAGCAGATGCGCTAGCTACAATGTCATCCATGTTTAAACTTAACTGGGATAATGAGGCACCTCAAATCACCATTGAACGAATGGACGAACCTGCACATTGTCACGAGATTAATGCCGAAGAAGTGGTGGACCGACCGTGGTTTCATGACGTCAAAAGGTATCTCGAAGAACAAGAATACCCTGAAGGAGCTTCAGTCAACGACAAAAAGTTCTTAAGGAGGTTCGCTGCCAAGTTCTTTCTAAGAAATGGTATCTTATACAAGTGCGATCTTGATTGTGTCCTACTCCATTATGCGGATAAGGTTGAAGTTGAGCAGATCATGGATGAACTACATAATGGCACTTTTGGCACCCACTCAAGCGGTCATACGATGGCTAAGAAGATTCTACGGGTGGGCTACTACTGGTCTACCATGGTGTTGGCTGAAGATTTTGATAATGTTATTTAGAATTTAAAATTGGTTAAGAGTTCTGATCGAAATGGAATTGAACACCATGTTTCGAAGTTGCAGAAGCAGTGTTTCGAATGAGTGTGTCAAAGCTTGAAGCTTCGAACGGTGATCATGGGAAAATATCCAAAGGGGTCTCGAAACAACAGCGAGGCTAGGTTTGGGAAGAGCGTTCGAAACGGAAGAACACTAAAGCATTTAAAATTCAAATGGAAGCGGGACTTTCAAAGTTTGAAAGTTTTGTGTTGGAGCATTTGGGGACACGTGGAAAGATGAAAGAAGCATTGTCTTGCATGTTAGAAACGTGGCATGATCCTATAGCGAGACCGTTAGGGTCGAATTAGTATAAATAGAAGTCTTAGTATTAGGATTTCAGTGTGTCATATCTGTTATACAAAATACTCAATAACATTCAAACTACCACATGGCAAGGGAAACGAATGCAAGAGAGATGTATGTATGATAGCACCATGTATTTTTAACTTAATGAAAGCCTTTTTACCATTTCCAGTACTTTCCTCTTTTCTTTTTATCGAATAACATTTACAAGTTTCTTTATTTACTGTCTTTTCATTTCAAAGTCTTTTCCTCAAAGTTTTACGTTTTATTGCTTTCTTTATATTTCGAGCACTTTATATTTCAGAGAACTGTTACGCTTTCAATACCTTTACTTCCAAGTATTGTTTTTCAAACGCATCCTTTTACTTAAAATTGCATTAAACGCTTTCTTCACATTTTAAACTTCTACATTCCAGAAATCTTTTATGTTAAATGTTTTGCAAATCGAAACCATTTACTTCATTTTTCATACAGTTTTATATGTCTCTTCAATCAGCATTACAATTAGCATTTATTCGTATAACTTAGTTTTCATGTACAATTTGACCACATTTTTAAACTCTTAGAGAGAAGGATCGAAATAAACCAAACACTTGTACAATAGCAACCATGAATAATTGTTCGATTGTGAGAGTAACTTTAATATCCAAGGAGTCCTAGGATCAATCTAGTCGATCCTGTAAGTTACCAGAGAGATTGAGTAGCGTTAATAAAGATTATTCGATAGTTTGGAAGACTAGCGGTTATTTACCAGAAATCACTGGAAACAAATTGGCACACCCGGTGGGACCAATAGTTGGATATCAGAATTAGGGATTGTCGAGACATAGCCATCCCAAAAACGTAGGAACCATAAGAAATTTGCTGTTTTATGAACCTGAGAAGTGGTAAGATAACCAACAGCAACCAACATTTATCCAGAAGAAAACGTTTGGACAAAATGTCTAATTCAGACAATCAACAAGGAAACCAAGGCGACCCACATGCAACAAGCACTAACGCGTCCATTTCGAGCGGAACATCTAATGTAATCCCTTCGAATGCACAGTCTGTTGCATCTTCAACCAGTAACATAGCCACCACTGGAGTAAGTGGCATATCAACTAACAGTTCGATCTTAGGAAATACTGGAACTATGGGCTACCCTGGGGGATTCGTTCCACCACCAGGAACACAATCCCATTTAGCCACACCATTAACTAGACCACCCGGCTTCGATGGGAATAGAATTAGAAGTTCTTCTTACGGAATGCCAACATCTTTTATGGCAGGTTTACACAATTCCACTTCGAATTCATCCCCACAACTAGGATCTGGGTCTGGGGCGAACCAATTTATGACAAATAACCAAGGGTCAGTGGGTTATAGCACGTTGCCTATCCTAACCACAGATAACCAGTTGGCTTTTAGGAAATTGATGGATGACAGCAACCACAATATGATAGGGGTGTTAGCGCAAACCATGCAGGAAATATTTGCCCCAATAGTTCAGAATGTGACTGTGACGAACAGGGAAAACACTGACAATATGAGTCGAATAGCAGATTTCTTTGCTCCCACAGAAAGGCGTAGGCAGAACCAGGCGGGATTGCAAACAAACATGCCTGTTATAGAACGAATTGCTAACGACCCAATTCAGAGACTACCCAGAGAAGAAGCTAACTTAGGGGCCAGAGCACCAAGGTTAGAAGCCCCAGTAATTCAGGGCCCACAAAGGGAAGTTATGGAACCAGGGGCAAGGATCGAAAGGCCAGAAGCCCCAGAACTTCGAGAAGAACAACCCAGGGGAGTTGTTTTTGTTGGTCGAAATCAAGATGCCGATGCCGTCGTTCATAGGATTCGAAACGATAACATCTTGGCAGAAAATAACCTAACCACCATGATAGAGAGGATCATGGCCCAGAATGGCCTCAATACGGGAATGAGGAGGCCAAATTACGCTTCTCCTATATTGGATTGTATAATGCATACTGATTTACCAAGGGGATACAAAATCCCTAAATTTACAAAGTTCGCTGGGGATACCAACGAGTCAACAGTCGAACACATAGCGAGATATTTAACCGAAGCGGGAGACATAGCCAATAATGAAGATCTCAGGATCAAATACTTCCCAAGTTCCTTGACAAAAAACGCCTTCACTTGGTTTACCACGTTGCCTCCCGGATCTATTGACACTTGGCCCCTTTTAGAGAGATTATTCCATGAACAATTTTACATGGGACAAACGAAAATAAGTTTGAAGGAATTGGCCAGTGTTAAGAGAAAGTTCACTGAACCCATAGATGATTATTTGAATAGATTTAGGCTGTTAAAATCCAGATGTTACACAGTAGTGCCTGAACATGAGTTAGTCGAAATGGCCGCTGGGGGTTTGGATTATTCTATTCGAAAGAAATTAGATACTCAGTATTTGAGGGATATGGCTCAATTAGCCGACAGGGTTCGACAGGTCGAAAGACTAAAAGCTGAAAAAGCCAGAGTCTTTAAGAATAGTAAGAAAGAAAGGGTTTCCTATGTTGGGACTGAGGAAGTAGAAGAATATCCTGAATTCGAATTCGAATTCGAAGAGGTCGAAATCGACCTCGCTGAATTAAAACAGGCCCCACCTTACTCCTGCAAAATGTTAGTTCCCACGAAAGGGAAAGATATTGTCGAAAATGAGAAAAGTGACAAGTTTCCAAAGAAGGTTTATACCTTCGACGTCACTAAGTGTGACGAAATTTTTGACTTGCTTGTCAAGGATGGCCAACTAATTGTGCCATCAAATGTCAAAATACCTCCCTTGGATCAGAGGAAGAAAAGGGGATTTTGCAAATATCATAGTTTCCTAGGCCACAAGACCTCACAATGTTTTCTTTTCAGGGACTTGATTCAAAACGCGATCAAAGATGGCAGACTAAAGTTTGCTGATAAGGTGAAGATGAAAGTGGACGAAGATCCTTTGGACGTCGCAGACACCAACTACTCCGAGCCTGCATGCATTGGAGAGGTCAACATGGTGGAAACTGATCGAAGCGACGCCCTAACAGGAGAGAAGGACACTGGAGTCGAAAACTGGGTGATGGTCGAAGTCAGCGAGGAAGTCACTGAAGACATCCAGAATACGCCAGATACTTCGATTGTTGCACCTGTGGCTGTTGCAGGAGAAACCCAGGCTACTGAAGGCCAAGGAAATCAAAACGAAGGATTGACACAAGTCACTGAGGGCTTGAGGCTGGAATTGGAGAAAGTCCAAATTACGCAGCCAGTTCCCCTTCAGAAGGAAATATGGGACACTCTGGGGGAACCCAGTGGAAAGTTCGACTATCTGGTCAAATATTCTGCCCCAGAAAGTTCGAAGGTCCAGATCAAAGATATAAAGCCCACAGGATGGGGCGATGACGAAACTAAAGAGGGGGATGTGGAAATAAATATGGTGGATATGGAAGGACCCCGTTTTGAGATGGAGGAAGTGGAAAAATATTTAGAAAAAGAAAAGCACAGAATGGGGGATAATCACACTGGAGATGCTACTCTCAAAGACTATCTCATGACATGCCACAAAGGAGATCCAGGCATGATATTGTGCCCTAGGTGCAGCATCCTCTGCAACCAAAGAATTGCTGCAAATTTCGAAAGGGTACAGAGGGCTCGAACTGGCAACAATTGGCGCCAGGATAACCAACTCTTTAGGTGCTATCCCAAGGCTGGAGAGAGTCTGTTGGAGTTTGTTTTTTGCTGCTACAAAGGGGTAACTAAGTGTTTGGTTTGCCCAAGATGTTCTG
The DNA here is from genome assembly GCA_948472305.1 of Vicia faba. Classification (NCBI taxonomy): domain Eukaryota; kingdom Viridiplantae; phylum Streptophyta; class Magnoliopsida; order Fabales; family Fabaceae; genus Vicia; species Vicia faba. The sequence goes on from OX451735.1 coordinate 994,648,988, forward strand.
CTGTGTATGACCAAAGCATGGCCAGGGCCTTCGAAACGATCCCCTTCGCCCCTTGCTGGAACCATCAAGAAACTGCCCAGATGGGCCCGCGTTTCGACAGCAGATACAAACAGCGAAGACCTGATAGCCCTCACCCCAAAGTTGCTCGAAGAGTGACTTTCAAACTCCCTGCTGAAGTGCCAACCGATAGATGGCTGCAAGTCAGAAATGACAAAGGCAAAGACAAATGGAGGAGTGCTGAACGAAATGCACGCCATGCTGTGACGTACAGGAGGCAATTCAACACACAAAAAAGGGAGGAAGTGAGATTAGAGAATTACAAAGGAAGGAACCCCATGTCAAGATCCCAGTGGCGCAGACAGCAAAGGATTCGAAAGGCTGAGAGAGAAGCTATGGCAAATAAAAGGGATACTTCAACGAAGATACAAGGTGAATCAAGCACCAACAAACCAAAAAATCAGACTGAAGAGAAACCTCCAGTCAATAGGAGGCTTTTTTCTGAAGACCAACGAGACGAACCAAAGGAATACACTCCAGGCCCGGAAGAGGACGAAGATATGATAACAGATAACTTCGAATCGGAGGGGGAGTCTTCATTCAACCTGAACTGTAACGTGGTGTCTGTGCTTCCCTGCGAATTTGGACAGGAAACCGAAATCAATGAATATGAGGAGGAAGACACCACAGATTTAATGAAACATAGGCCCGTGTGCTACTACGTGATGGACAATGGGGCTGTTGAGGAACAAAATGCGTTCTTCGAACGTCCAGAGCCTGCAATGAAGAATCATCTCAAGCCACTTTTCATTCGGGCGAAAGTAGGTGTCCATGGTGTGAACAAAGTTCTAGTGGATGGGGGTGCTGCAGTCAACCTGATTCCCCATTTCATGCTAAAAAGGTTAGAGATCCGTGAAGGAGATATCAAGCCCCATAATATGGTTCTATCCAATTATGAGGGAAAAGTGGGCAAAACACTGGGGGTGGTCCAGTTGGAATTGACAATGGGCTCAAGTTGCAGGCCCACCATGTTTATGGTTATCGAAGCCAAGGCCAACTATAACCTACTGCTAGGAAGAGAATGGATTCATGGCGTGGGGGCAGTTCCTTCGTCAATGCATCAACGACTAGTTCTGTGGAGAGATGACGGAATCGTGGAAAACATCGAAGCAGACCAGAGTTACTTTATGTCAACTGTCAATTTAGTTGACAAAAGGGATTATGATAAAAATCTGGCAAAGATTGCTCTATGTGTTCCAAACGATGAGATGAATGAAACTAGAAACGCCCACTACTACATGACACTTCGTCATGATGGTCTTTACTGGGATAGAATAATAATCAGTGAAGAAGAGGAAGTTGAAGGTGCTATGCAAAAACGGCCAGCAGGCTGGGACTTCGATAACCTTAACCATGACTGAGTCTACCTTCTTCGAAAGGATTTCGGCCTATATGGCTGAGAATGAATCGAAAGCGGCCTTAGAGGCTGAAATAAATGAATCAACTGTAAAGACGAATGAAGTTAGTGGGGGGGGGGGGGTTCGAAATGCTCACCCATCAAAGAGTTAGAGATGGATCAAAGGTTGGATGCCATCTATGACAAAGAACCCTTAGGCTTCGAAAGGGACCCCATAAACTCAGGTGTCAAAATGTTGGCACAGGACCCGCTCGAAGAAGTCAACTTAGGGGATGAAAAAACGAAAAGAGTAACTTACGTAAGTGCTAAACTTAGCCCAAGCCTCAAGGAAAAAGTGATCAAAGTCCTTAAGGAAAACAAAGATTGTTTCGCATGGGATTATGATGAGATGCCTGGTTTAAAGAGGGAGTTGGTCGAACATAGGCTGCCAATCAAAGATGGCAAGAGGTCCATCAAACAAACTCCCAGAAGATTCGCACCAGCGGTTCTCACAAAAATTAAAACTGAGATCGAAAGGTTGCTGCGCTGCAAATTCATCAGAACAACAAGGTACGTTGAATGGTTAGCAAACATAGTACCTGTTATTAAGAAAAATGGTTCTTTAAGAATTTGCATAGATTTTAGGGATTTAAATACTGCAACCCCTAAGGATGAATATTCCATGCCTGTGGCAGAAATGCTAGTAGATTCTTCTGCAGGATTCGAATACTTGAGCATGTTAGATGGATATTCTGGATATAACCAGATTTTCATTGCTGAAGAAGATGTTGCAAAAACAGCATTTCGTTGCCCAGGAGCCTTAGGCACCTACGAATGGGTGGTGATGCCTTTCGGTTTAAAAAATGCTGGGGCAACTTATCAAAGGGCGATGAATTCAATCTTTCATGACTTCATCGAAACCTTCATGCAGGTGTATATTGATGATATAGTCATCAAATCTATATCTGCAGAAGCACATTTGCATCATTTAAGCCAATCATTCGAACGAATGAGAAAACATGGCTTAAAGATGAATCCCCTTAAATGTGCATTTTTTGTGCAGGCTGGAGACTTTCTCGGTTTTGTGGTCCACAAGAAAGGAATTGAGATCAACCAGAACAAAACCAAAGCCATAATGGAGACGAAAGCACCTGCGTCAAAAAGGGAGTTGCAATCTCTACTAGGGAAAGTTAACTTCCTCAGAAGATTTATTTCGAACCTGAGTGGAAGGACCCAAGCTTTCTCTCCGTTACTTCGTCTGAAGCAAGGTCAGGCCTTCGAATGGAACGAAGCTCACCCGGAGGCGTTTGACAAAATAAAAGAATATCTTTCCCAGCCTCCTATTTTGTCTCCACCATCATGGGGGAAGCCCATGAGACTGTACATATCTGCTTCTGAAGTTAGCATAGGTAGTATGTTAGCACAAGAGGATAACAATGGCGTCGAAAGAGCCATATACTATTTAAGTAGAGTGCTAAATGATGCAGAGACCAGATATAGCAATTTAGAAAAGCTATGTCTCTGTTTATATTTCTCTTGTATGAAACTCAAGTATTATATAAAACCTGTTGATGTTTATGTTTCGTCTCACTTCGATGTCATTAAACATATGCTTTCAAAGCCAATAATGCATAGTAGAGTTGGAAAGTGGGCTCTGGCCTTAACAGAATATTCATTGACTTTTATGCCCTTAAAAGCTATGAAAGGTCAAGTGATTTCTGATTTCATTGTGGATCATTCGTTGGTTGAGCAGACAAGCATGAGTTACGTCGAAATGCAACCATGGAAATTGTACTTTGATGGTTCAACCCACAGGAATGGAAGTGGTGTTGGAGTCCTTCTAATTTCTCCTGAAGGAATTCCAACAAAATTCAAGTATAAATTGGATGGTCCTCGTTGTTCGAACAACGAAGCTGAATACGAAGCGCTCATTGTTGGACTTGAAGCTTTGTTGGAATTGGGGGCAACCAGAGTCGAAATTAAAGGAGACTCTGAACTGGTGGTCAAACAAATCACAAAAGAATACAAGTGCATAAAGGAAAATTTAATGGTATACTTCGTCATAGTCAATAGGCTATTAAGAAAGTTTGAATACATGGACATTCAACACATACCAAGATTAGAAAACCAAGAAGCAAATGACTTAGCGCAGTTGGCTTCAGGTTATAGAGTATCTACCAAGAATCTTAAAGATTTGGTCGAAATAAGGGGAAGAGTTATGGCTACTAGATTCACACCATCGGATCTGGAAAGTATGAGATTGGGATATGCTGAGAAACAAGGATTCGAAATCCTAGCCATAAATACTTTGTCAGATACAGACTGGCGAAGTCCATTAAAGAGTTATTTAGCAGACCCAACTTTAAAGGTGGATAGAAAAACAAAATATAGAGCATTGTCATATCTCCTCATGGGGAACGAATTGTTCAAAAAGACCCAAGAAGGTGTATTATTGAAATGCCTAGGAGAAAGTGAGGCATATTTAGCATTGTCTGAGGTCCATAATGGGGCATGTGGGGCACACCAAGCAGGCCATAAAATGAAATGGTTGCTATTTCGATATGGTTTGTATTGGCCTAGCATGCTCAAAGATTGCATAGACTTTGCTAAAGGATGTGAGGAATGTCAGAAACATGCAGGAATTCAACACGCCCCTGCAAGTGAGTTGCATTCGATCATCAAACCATGGCCATTCAGAGGATGGGCATTGGATCTGATAGGGGAGATAAATCCTGCTTCGTCCAAAGGTCAGAAATATATCTTGGTAGGAGTAGATTATTTCACCAAATGGATCGAAGCTATACCTTTGGTAGTTGCTGATCAAGAGGCAATTATCGAGTTTATACAAAAGCACATTATCTATAGGTTTGGATTGCCAGAAAGTATAACTACAGACCAAGGCTCTGTATTTACTGGTAGAAAGATGCAAGGATTTTCCCAAGAAATGGGGTTTAGATTGCTAACATCAACGCCATATTATGCTCAAGCAAACGGACAAGTCGAAGCAGCAAATAAAGTAATAATAGGATTAATCAAGAAGCATATTGGCAAGAAGCCAAGAAATTGGCATAAAACTCTGGACCAAGTGTTGTGGGCTAGTATAACATCTCCTAAGGAAGCCACCAACACTACGCCTTTCCAACTTACATTCGGCCATGATGCAGTGTTACCAGTAGAAATTCATCTGCAATCAGTTCGAATCCAGAAACAAAACGAAATCCCAGCTGCATTATATTGGGAAATGATGATGAATGAATTAGTTGAGTTGGACGAAATTAGATTACATGCGTTGGAAATTCTGATGAGGCAAAAAGAAAGAGTGGCCAGAACATACAATAAAAGGGTGAAGAAAAAAGTATTCGTTATTAATGACTTGGTTTGGAGAGTCATATTGCCTATGGATAAGAAGAACAAAGCGTTAGGTAAATGGTCACCTCATTGGGAAGGACCTTTTCGAATATTAAAAGTATTCTCAAACAATGCATACGAAGTCGAAGAACTCTTGGATGATAAACGTGTCCTAAAGGTTAATGGGAAATATTTAAAGAAATATAAGCCAAGCCTGCGGGAAATTCGAATAATAACAACGTAAACAAAATATTATAAAAAGCCAAGATGGCAAGATAGAATGCCAAAATGGCGTTGTTCGAATATTACATGTAAAAACCAAAGTTATGGTCAAATAGACATAAAAATCTAGAAATAAACATTATTTTTCAATCGATTAAAGGTGCTTCGAAATGTTTCAAGTCTCTGCTGAGCAAACCGCCTGGCACCTTCCAAGGTTGCCACTTCTCCTTTAAGTTGTTCTGCAGTCTCCATTTCTGCAAGCCCCCGGTTGAGAAGCTCTTCGAATTGGTTACCTGCAGGATTAGTTTCGAAGGCTAGTTGTTGTTCCTTAGCCTCCTTAACTTTCTGCTGAAGTTCCAGAATCTGCCTTTCCCAAATGAGAATGGACTCAGCTCGAGCCTCATATTCAGTTTTCGCCTGCTTCAGATGCATAGCCTGATCCTCAGCTTCTTGAGAAAGCTTCGAAGCTTGTTCATAGGCGGCATCCATGGCAGTGCGTTTCTCATGAACCTTCTTGGCAGCAGATTCGTCTTGAAGAAGGTAGCCAGTTACGTTGTCCAGCAAATTCTGAAGATCAAACAAGAGAGTACTAACTGGCAAAGAGCAGTTGGAAACATTAACCTTTGTGAGCAGCTCCTTCATGGTATAGCAAGCAGTACTATCTTGCTTAAGCACTTCGAAGATATCCACATTGAGAATAGTTCTCCTAATTTTGTTAAGAAGAACGACTCTTTCATCTGTGGGAAGAGGATAGCTGGTTGAACTTGTGCCAGCCCTAGCGATTGGAACATCCCTCTGAGCCAACTTTGCCTTCATATACCCAATGGGGTCATTTCGCCTCAGAAGTGCCAGTTCCTCGTCAGTCATTCGAGACAGAGAGGATTGGGGGAATTCCACGCGTAGGGGAACCACGTTTGTTTCAACCTCTAGGGTTTCGTTGATTGCATCACCATCCCCTTCATTTGCTTCGTGCTCTTGGTCTTCTTCATCTTCGTCCAAATCTACCACTTCGATACCATCCCTTTCGCCGCTATGTGCGTTAGACTCCGTCCCGGCAGTCGAACCATCATTGGCGTTTTCCTCGTCATTGGCGTTTTCCTCCTCAGATTCTTCGCCTGCAGATTCTTCGAATTCTCGCCCAGAATCAGCTTTTTCTTCTTCAGTCTGAGTATCCTTTGGGTCCTCTTGAAGAGTTTCAAGAGGGGACTTTTGAAGAACCCTTTGTGAATCCTCTGCAGACGTTTGAAGTATCATTTCGTTCACCTCTTTCAGAGGAATGGAGGTACCTTGGTCATCTGGCTGTTCAGAAGTTCCAGCCAAAACCGCCACATTGGAAGAACCTTTGTTTTGGACCAAATTGCTGGAATCTCCTTGAGGAGAGGAGTTAAGCGGAGCAGCAGCTCTGGACGGTGAGGTCGAAATGGTAGAAGTGGGATTCAAGATGTTCTGCAAAGAGTGGCAGAATGTTAAAGAAAAATATTCACCAAGATAATAAGAAGCTAAACGTTTTAGAAGTAGTTCGGTTTACCTGTGGGCCCTCAGAGGAGAGGTTACTAGCTATGCGTTCCAACTGTGGGTTGGAGGTCGAAGGTGGATTTTTGGATTTTGGTAAGGGAGCAGCATCCCTGGAGTCGAGTCCAGAGACGCTAGTCGGAACAGTACTTTTAGGTGTAGCTTTCTTTAGCTTCTTCTTCGAAGCAGTATTTGAGTTTCCTCCAGCAGTGGGATCTTCCCCAGTAGTGCTTGGTTTTCGCTTCTTAGGAGTAGTGGGAGGAAGCTTGTTGGTCTGAACGAATTTTAACGAAGTTAGATATAAAAAGCTTGAGTGAATTCGAAGCATCAAAAACTAAGTGATTACCGTTGGAATTGGGGCACTTGTTGTTGGCGTTATTGTTGTTGTTGTAGTTGCAGCAGTAGCAGTTGTTTCGGGTGGATTAGCTTTTTCAGTAGTTTCAATGGAGGTCTGAGAGGCACTCCCTTCCTTCGATTTCGAGGCAGCAGTCTTTATCCTGATAGCTGAAAATCAAAACAATTAAGGCAAAGGTTAAAGATATGGAAAATAAAAGACATTTGGGATTGTTCCCAAACATTCGCACCTGTGCCTTGATCAGATTTAATTGACATGGCAGAAAGGTCATATCGAAGATGTCCTGGGAAATCATGAAGCCAGTGTCGAGCCCATGTCACAGTCTTAGATGGCTTTGGTTTCCTTTGAAGATATTTGAACATCTTTTTGCAAGTAAACCACCATGGATATGGGGGAAACCAAGCCAGAGCCAGTTCTGAGGTAGGTAATCTGGGAAATTTAGGTGGATGCATTTCGAATGCCAACCTATACCTATCCTCAGGTGACAACCCTGAAGGAAGTTTTAGCTTAGAAACTTTTTGTTTAAATTTTTCCTTCAAGGTCTCAGCTGCTTGATGCACAGTGGAGTCCAAGCGCGTGGGGTCGTAAGTAGTTTCAAAATAATTTTGAAAAGCTTTTATCTCTTTGGCATGAGTAAACATACCTTTCTTTGCTGGTACCTGCACATCGAAGGCATCAATTAGTTTATGTCGAATTGTAAGTGTATCGAACATGCAAGTTTGATAAAACTTAATCCACCACTCCAGAAATCCTTTAGCCACGAGATGGGTAGGTTCGAAGGCTATCAGCTCAAATTGGGCAAAGCCTTGATATTGTTCTTGTTGGATCTTGGCTTCCCTTGCCTTGAAAGTTCGACCAGATGTGATGGCGCTCTCAGTCTGGAACAAAGGTTCAGGAATCAGTTGGCATAAGCCAAACTGCCTCGAAACGAAGTTTGGTTGATAGGCAAAGAGGAGAATTTGATTCTTAGCTGGGGTTATCCTTGAAGAGATGAGTCTAGGAAGCAAAAAAGCTCTCCATACATCTTGGATCTCCTTGCTCTTGATGGCTTATGAGAGAGCCATGGTGAACCAAGAAGGTCCATGAGCCCTCGAAGCGAAAGGCGCCATGCTCTCTTCGAACTTATGCCTTTTAGAGAGGATCATGATGTACTTCGAGAATTGAACCTTGAAGTCATCCTTGTCATCATTAGGAGTTAGTCTTCGAAGCCTAGTGCCTTCGACTATCCTGTCACTTATTTCCGAATCTTGCTCATCTATAGTGTTAGCGGTTGATAAAGAAGGTTCGAACATGGCGTTTAGCCATAATTGGAGTAACCAAAATGGGCCAGCTAATAGAATGTTTTTAGAGGTGTGGGATTTGAGACTCGAAACGGCTGACCTCAGGCTCTCATAGAGGTCAACTAAGAGTAATTCACTTAGGCACACTTTGCGATTTTCGTGTAAATCCCTAGCTAAAGGAATGAACCTACTAGCTACCTGCAGGGATCTACTGCAGAAAACGTACCTAGACAGCCACAGGGTTAAGAATGCAATATGCTCTATGTCAGACACATTATCCCCTTCAGCATGATAATGGCTGATAAATTTGGAAAAGCTGGCTAACTTGACTTCGAAGTCAATTATGCTGGAGTGCTCTTCATTGTCAGGAACATAAGTTTCTCCCACTGGCGACAGCCCAGTAATGGCCGCTATATCGAAGAAGGTTGGGGTAATCATTCCACCTGGGAGATGGAAAGTGTTGTAGGTACTATCCCAGAAATAAAGGGACGCGAACAGCAGAGGGTGGCTATAGGTGAATCCAGGTTTCGATAGCTTAATGAGGTTATAAATGCCTAATTCTTCCCATTGCTGGGATTTCTTGGCTTCTACTTTCGTGAACCAGTTTTGATAGGCAATATCAGAAGTAGGGCAAGATCTAAATGGCTTAAAATTGCTTTTTACATAATCCAAAATAAATGGGTCCTTGGGAGGAACAGTTGGGGTTTCTGCGGTATTCGAACTAAGAGATTCTACTGCCCTAGGGGCATCCATTTTGTTGAATAAAGGTTTGAAGCTATAACATACGGGAAAAATTGTCCTGGTGTCCTTTAGTATTTCAAAAACTGTAAGAGGACCATTTAAGGCTAACCTCTTACCAGCAACATGGGTAGGGATGAGTACCTGTGATGCGTACAGCATTTCTTTTTCTTTGGAAATCATTTGAGGAGCAAGAGCAGATTGGCCTTGAATGGTGACGATTTTACTCTCCATGGTTGCTCCTGTAGTTTTTCCCTTCTTCTTTGAGACTTTCTTGAGTTGGGAAGAGGTGGAGGAAGACATTTTTGTTGTTTGAGAGCTTAGATTGTTTATGAGAGAAGAAGAGTAAAAATCCAGAGTATGAAAGATTTAGAGTGTAAAAAGAAAAAGGAAGAGTGAATTAACGTTTTATAATGAGAAGATTAAACATCCACCGAGTAAAAGTGTGATACGTGGAGATCATGGGTTGGTGTGATGAAGAGGTGGCGAGAAGTTGATATAGGTAATAGGCGTGATTTAAAAACAATCATTACTTATAACTGCTCCACGCTGTGAAGTGACTCTGGGCGGTTAAGGAACTCAAAAGGTGCTATGATTGATGTGACTGGAGTCAAAGGCATTAAATGTTATGATGATTCGAAAATCCTATCAAAATCTTGTATAAATGTTTAAAATAGGTATTTCTCAAAGAGATCGAAATACATATTTTAAAGGGGCAATTTGTTGGCTGAAGATTTTGATAATGTTATTTAGAATTTAAAATTGGTTAAGAGTTCTGATCGAAATGGAATTGAACACCATGTTTCGAAGTTGCAGAAGCAGTGTTTCGAATGAGTGTGTCAAAGCTTGAAGCTTCGAACGGTGATCATGGGAAAATATCCAAAGGGGTCTCGAAACAACAGCGAGGCTAGGTTTGGGAAGAGCGTTCGAAACGGAAGAACACTAAAGCATTTAAAATTCAAATGGAAGCGGGACTTTCAAAGTTTGAAAGTTTTGTGTTGGAGCATTTGGGGACACGTGGAAAGATGAAAGAAGCATTGTCTTGCATGTTAGAAACGTGGCATGATCCTATAGCGAGACCGTTAGGGTCGAATTAGTATAAATAGAAGTCTTAGTATTAGGATTTCAGTGTGTCATATCTGTTATACAAAATACTCAATAACATTCAAACTACCACATGGCAAGGGAAACGAATGCAAGAGAGATGTATGTATGATAGCACCATGTATTTTTAACTTAATGAAAGCCTTTTTACCATTTCCAGTACTTTCCTCTTTTCTTTTTATCGAATAACATTTACAAGTTTCTTTATTTACTGTCTTTTCATTTCAAAGTCTTTTCCTCAAAGTTTTACGTTTTATTGCTTTCTTTATATTTCGAGCACTTTATATTTCAGAGAACTGTTACGCTTTCAATACCTTTACTTCCAAGTATTGTTTTTCAAACGCATCCTTTTACTTAAAATTGCATTAAACGCTTTCTTCACATTTTAAACTTCTACATTCCAGAAATCTTTTATGTTAAATGTTTTGCAAATCGAAACCATTTACTTCATTTTTCATACAGTTTTATATGTCTCTTCAATCAGCATTACAATTAGCATTTATTCGTATAACTTAGTTTTCATGTACAATTTGACCACATTTTTAAACTCTTAGAGAGAAGGATCGAAATAAACCAAACACTTGTACAATAGCAACCATGAATAATTGTTCGATTGTGAGAGTAACTTTAATATCCAAGGAGTCCTAGGATCAATCTAGTCGATCCTGTAAGTTACCAGAGAGATTGAGTAGCGTTAATAAAGATTATTCGATAGTTTGGAAGACTAGCGGTTGTTTACCAGAAATCACTGGAAACACATGGAAGCTGATTGTCATCAATATTCCCGTACTTTTCACAAATGCCAAGTCTATACTGACAAGGTACATATTCCTCAAGTTCCTCTCAATGTCCTAACAGCTCCCGACCATTCGCGATATGGGGAATCAACATGATTGGAGAGATCAAGCCTACAGTATCCAATGGACACCATTTCATCCTGGTGGCCATTGATTACTTTACCAAGTGGGTCGAAGCAGCGTCCTTCACAGCCGTTACAAAGAATGTTGTTACCCGCTTTATCAAGCAGAACCTCATATGCCAGTATGGTATCCCCGACAGCATCATCACTGACAACGGTACAAATTTAAACAATACTATGATCACCGCTCTGTGCGAGCAGTTCAAGATTCAACATCACAATTCATCTCCCTATCGGCCTAAGATGAACGGTGTTTTCGAAGCTGCGAACAAAAATATCAAGAAGATCATTCAAAAGATGACAATCACCTACAAGGACTAGCATGAGATGTTACCGTTTGCTTTGCACGGATATCGTACCACGACACGCACTTCAACTGGGGTAACACCATTTTCTTTAGTATACGACATGGAGGTTGTTTTACCCATCGAGGTTCAGATTCCCTCCTTGAGAATCATGAAAGATGCTGGTTTGAGTGAAGACGATTGGATTCAAACCCGGCTTGATCAACTTAACTTGATTGATGAAAAGAGACTTACTGCTGTTTGCCATGGTCAGGCGTATCAAAAACGTATGTTCAAGGCCTTCAACAAGAAAGTCAAGAGACAAGTATATCAAGTCGGGGACCTTGTAATCAAGCGAATCATCTTGCCGCAAAGTGATCCTAGGGGAAAATGGACTCCTACTTACGAAGGACCATTTGTGATCAAAAACATCTTTTCTGGTGGGGCAATGATCCTGACCACCATAGACGACGATGACCTGTCGCACCCTGCGAATGCAAACATAGTCAAAAGATACTACGCATAAACAACCCGACAAGTTGAAAACCCGAAAGGGCGACTTGGGAAAAAATGGGCATCCTGGTGAATCGAAAACCCGAAATGGCGGTTCAGGCAAAAATTAGGGATAAATAAAAAAAATATGTACACCCGGCAAGTTGAAAACCCGAAAGGGCGACTTGGGCAAAAAAGGGTTTCCTGGTGGACTGAAAACCCGAAAGGGCGGTCCAGGCAAAAGTTAGGGAAATAAAGCGTATGGCTATGTCTCGTCGGATCACTTTAAAGACAATCTCTTCACGGACAAGCTCCAAGCTTCTGATCAATCAATCATCTGCGGACGAAGCGACGAATGGACAAGATACTCAGAATTACGAAGGCTATAGCAGAATGGGAACCCCATGGAATTGTTACACATAGCCATCTTTCTTTGTATAAATTTTTTATCATTTTTATGACAACATTCTCTTACTAGGATGTCTGTCTCCTTTGTACAAAATACTTACACAAAGTTAATATAAAGATACTTCAAATTGCAAAAATTTGTTTGCCTTTTCTTTCTTTTTACACTTATGTTTTATTTGAAAACGTCCAATGATTTATTAAATGAGCATATGCATTTGAATATAATCACTGCTTACAAATAAAATGAAATGAGAAAGGATAATTACTGATAGGTTGAAAGTATAGGAAAATGTCTTTAGGCTATTCCAGAGGAAATCCCCTGCAGTACATCATCCAGATCCTCAACAGAGTTGAAGCTTTGAATTACATATCCCCAACGGAGCCAGAAAACTTTGAACTGCAAACCCTCAGCAAAGATAAAACTTTCTTCCCCAACGGAGTCCAAAACTTCAACCCCGGTGGAGTACCATCCTTTTTCCTCCAAATTCCCCAGTAGATTAGCATACAACCCGAGCCCTTGAGAACTCTCCAACAGAATAAACATTCTCCCCACAGAGTTATTTCTCAGCAGATCGAAGATTCTCGGTCTCATTTCTCCAGTTGAAGCCCCCCAGGTTTTAACTCCCCAGTAGAGATCGTCAGAGTTTTCCTTACTCCCCAGGAAAGTCATGAAGGATTCTCACATCCCCACAGAAGTTGTCAAAGTTCTTTTCAATCCCCAACAGTGGTACAAGGACTTCTCATTCTCGGCAATCAAAGATTTTGAATCCCCAACAGCGGTCGATGATTTATTTTCCCCGGCAGCAGTTGAAGATTTCATTATCTCCAGTTATCAAGGATATATTTTCCTCATCACAACAGCTAATCAGTTTACATGCGCATACATTACATTCATATATCATAAACATTGATAGAACACATTTATTGCATCATACATATCATGCAACATAACTTTGTGTTTTAGCTAACATTTTACCCTTTTCAGGATAAGATTAAAATCTATCTTTAACAACTATGCAAAGATTTCAGATACAGTACGGATACACTCCAAGACATGGAAGTTATTCTGCTACTCATTCGGATCCCTTATTCAGATACAATATGGATACACCCCGGACGCGGAGGTCACTTTATTATTCATTCAGAATTTCAAGTCAAGATACAGTATGGATACACCCCAGACACGGAGGTTCAGATACACTCCAGACACGGAAGTCATTCTGTCACTTGTCCAGATCCTGGTTACAGTACGAATGCACTCCAGACACGGAAGTCATTCTACTACTCATACATGTCTCAATTTCAGATACAGTTCAGATACGCACCAGACACGGTTTCCATTCTGTCACTCATTCAGAATTTATCCCCAGCCCAGAGATGCTCCATACACGGATGCTATTCTGTCGCCCATCCAGAATTCAAATACAATACAGATACACTCCAAACACGGTAGTCATTCTGATATTCATTCAAGAATCGAATGCAGTTACAGCTCGGATACGCTCTAGATACGGACGCCATTCCTTTGCTCATACCGATCCAATCTCCATATACAACTCAGATACATTCCAGATACGAATACCATTCTGATGTTCATTCTCTTGATATTCAACAAACACTTTGGATGGCATCTCTAAGCCCATCTCCAACAAGATTCTATCATCTCCAAATGGCATCTTTAAGCCCATTCCCTCAACCTACATTTTGACGAGTGCAAATTTACGGGCACTCTAGTGTCCAATCCCCTTTTACCTTCGAGTCACGAAAGGCAAACTCGCCAATCTAACTCTTCAGGTTCAAGAAGATTGAACAGGGGCAGATGTTGTACCCCAAAATTTTCCCTCTAATTTTATCAAGATTTCCCCTCACAAGACTCTTTGAACTCCAGACAGGATTAGGGTTTTGCTCTGCTCAAGACATCTCCTTGCACTGATGACCTAAATTAGGGTTTGAGTTTACACAGGGATTTTTGGACTTTCAATGCTCCAAGTGACCTTCATACTTCATGTTGGACTTATAAGATTTCCTCTACCAATTTTCAAGCTTTGAATCAAATTTTTGCCCAGTCAATTGGACAGTTGACCTAGAAATCAATTGTATTGGGGAAAAAGTCAACTATGGGCAATTTACAGTCAAACCTCATAAATTTTGATCCAATCAACATTCTAGGCTCCTATGAACCATTTGATCAAGTTTGGACCACAACTCCTCAAGAAATTTGATCAGATCATCAAAAGAGCAAAATGGTCATTTTTAGGGTTTTGACTGCACAAGGGCAATTTCTGATTTTTAACCTAGCCAATGGAAAATTAGGCTCAAGCATGGATTCAAGGACTCAATGGCATCATATTGACCTATTCACAAGGTTCAAAAGATCTCAATTGCATTGGATTGACAGATGATTTTTTCAGTCAACTGATCAAAATTTGACTGTACACTGAAAAGTCAAACTTTGACTTTTTGGTCAAAATCAAGTGCCAAGGGTCATTTTTCATCAAGATGTGTCAAAACATGAAACTTTTTCATCAAGAAACCCAATTTTGCAAATTAGGGTTTAAAATTGAAAATTTTCATAACTTAGAATTTTTCTAAGTTATGAAATTTTCTTATTTTTTCCCAACTTTGCCCAACATTTTCACCTTGATGAAATTGGATTCAAACAAAACTTCCAACATGAAAGTTGTAGTCCTCCACAAAATCTACAACTTTGATTCACAAAGTTTTCCAAAAAGAATCTTGGATCTCAAGTTATGATTTTTGGAACAAGGGTCCATGAAACTTTTAACTTAGTGAAATTATGCCCTAGTTTAGGCAGGATTTTGACCTATCTTCATGGCAATTTTTCACATAGTTTCAATTGGAATCTCAAAATGCATTTCAAAGATGGATTGTATAGCATGTTACAAGC